>JAJMSA010000018.1:0-158544 GCA_030558175.1 Wickerhamiella musiphila
ACAGACGTAAGAGCGAGTCAATTCATATGGCGATTAGACGTAAGAGCGAGTCATATCAGCGGCGGAAAGACGTAAGAGCGAGTCGCGAAAGCATGTAGCTCAGAGTAGAATGCATAAAAGTCTGGCGAAGCGTGAAGCAAGTCTATAAAGGCGTAGCAAAAGATGCGAGTCAGTAGGTGAAAATCCAAGGGCGCTAGGCTTAGCCGAGTCCTAAATATTTGAAAGGTGAGAGGGCTGGAATGCCGAAAACCTAAAGCATTATGGGCGTCAGGCTGAGCCGAGTCCAGGATCCATGAATTATATGTTGATCTGCTAAGTTGAAGTTGACGGGTGTTGACTTCTGTTTAGCAGTTACACATGTTTAGGTAAATCACAGATTAAGAGTCATGTTGTATGCACTCAATCACAAACGGCAGACACGAGACTGCGTAGAATTCAGGATATAAAGAACATTGTACCGAGATTTGAGCACCTAAAGGCTTTAATTGCACCGCGACCTAAGTGTTGAGTCCTAGTAAACTAATGTTACGCTGAGTCAAAAAAATTTGTATTGCAACGCATCATGGCCAGCGATAAAACGAGTTTACGTTGGTGCACATGAAAGACGTCTGGGTGCAGACGACCTGGCCCTGAGATCAATTAATTTTCCGATATGAATGAGTGTAGGTGAACTTTGTCGCTATTACGACAGAGACCAACTGAATTGAACAAAATATAATACCGCCGGGAATTCATTCAAGTTTGAAATATTTCATATTATATCTTTTTTATATCAATGTAATGCTGGTCACATAGTATCTGGCTGCCGCGCACAGGAGATGCCTGTTCGGACATGCAGCCTCATGCACCCCCAGATCCGGCTGAGTTTGGATCCTGAAGGACTTCATGCACTAGTGCACAACAATTCTCTCCAACTTGACAACACTACAAGCCTATTCACCATTCAAACGATTGCTCCAGCACCCAACGACCACCGCGGTCACGGGGACAATTGGATGTCGTTCGACGCACTCTGCGTGTGCATACTGCTCCCTCGAAAGAGATGGAGATCTGAAGGAAAAACCCGCTGCTAAGCTGCTACCCGGAGGCAGATCAGCTCGGTATTCAAGTTGATGTGTCACTTGCGACAGGCTTCAATGTATTATTTGGACTGAAAAGAACAAATAACGTCGGTATCAGCGTACTCTCGTGCGCGCCGTTACCTTAAATTTTAGATCCCCCGAGCCAAGCTCAGGTGGGGGGGGGTTGAGGCATTCGGAATTGACAAGCAAATGTATGGCCCACCCATATATAGCCAGTTATACTAAAAGGAAAAAAAAACAATAACGCGGAAATAGCCTCCTGGCTGCCGCCAGTGCTTCTCTGTTTTCCAGTTGGCGAGAGATTGAGGGGGGGGGGGAAGGGAGAGATAAGTCATTTTGTGTGGTGCCACTACAGGTCTCGAATATCCCACAGGTCTTCTGATTTTGCTTACCTCAGCCTCATAGTCTATAGATTCCTGTGTGAAACATCTAGATAGATCTCTACGCAAATTTGAATTCTATTGTTTCTGTCCTAGGAACCTTTAGCAGTATGAAATTGCATTTTCTCTGTAGAGAATCGGGGCAACATGCTACAAATTCATCACTGCTTTTGTGGTATGTCCACAATATAAACTGGGTTGCTTCTCTAGCTTCTAGCCTACCTAGCGAGTAGACATCGCTAGCTGGAAACCACTAGCTGAAAACCGCTAGCTGAAAACCGCTTGCTGGAAAGCGTTTAAGAATGTTTTCAAGTTCAGTCGACTGAATATATAATTAGCCAGACATGGGGTCCTGTTGAATTGATGTTCAGCTCCCATTCAACTGCAAATCAACGACTATGTAGATAGTGACATAAGCTTAGGAGTATCTATGACGCAAATAAATAGGGTACCTTCTCTGTTACCACCTGGAGAACGTGCAATTCGAGTAAGCCTTTAAGACTGACATAAAATTTGAGAACTCCTCGACCGTAATCATAGCTCATCTCAAGATTCCTGAAAATAAGAGAGATCGCAACAGGAGTGCCAGCCCTTCAAGACTTTGTGAGCTTATAAGTTCTTCTATGTAAGGATTTGTCACGGAAGCGTGATTTCATGCATGGGAGATGACTCCCTGCGTCCAAATTATGCGAAGTTGAGGGGTTAATTCCAATAGTTCTTCAGTTTGGCAACAACCCTGTGCGAGCGGAACGAGCGGGAAGTCTTGTCTCTAGGGTATTTCGCGGTTAAAAATAAGTCCGTGCTGAGGTATTGCCGAGGTTTTAAGATAGTCCCCGGGACCTGGTGTACAAAATCAATTATTGGCCATTCTGCGGGCAGATCTAGACCACTGGGGTTTGGTTGCATGTCGCGGACATTTCACGACTCGAGCAGAACTTTGAAATTACCTGCAATAATGATCTGAGATCAAAACTGCCCTAAAATATTCAACAGCACGTACCTCGCCCTTAACCTAGATGCCTGTGTGGAGCGCGCAACGCTGGCTTCATGGAAACACGTCGAGCCAGAGAAGATAAATGTTAAAGAGAAAAAAATGACAAATCTGTATAATATAACCACACTGCGAAGCCAAGTATATGTGTTTCATGTCTATGAGCTGCTTCGCAGGCTTTTATTTTTCATGTTCATAGATTTGTTTGTATATTAAATACTTAATTCGAGTGGTGATTGCAAGCTGCGGACATCTTGCATGGTGCGATGCATGCTCTGCCGCACCCTAGCGTGGCTCTCACTCGAAGACGTGCGGAGAAATCGTCAATGGCTACGGAGAATTTGTTATCCACAGTGGTCTAAATCTGCCGAGTATATCTCGATACCTCATGGGAGACTTGAAATTTTTCGGTCCTGTATCTCATGCCCGGGGCAGGGAACCCGGGCTTGGCTCAACTGAGCTGTGGAAAAAAGTTACGAGACTGGCTGTGATTCGATGGTGCCAAGAATTATAGAGTGCTTACTCGCGCTCGCTAGATGGTTGGTGCAGCATAGGTTTTGACAATGAGGTTCAGCTTTCTTTTGAATAACTTTGGTGGTCTATTCCTGAGAAGAAAGTCAATTGCTCTTTAACAGCGGAATATTCCGCAGAGATCTGTGTACCCTTGGGCGGCGTTCGTCGTGATCTAAGCCTATATTGTTTTGCTCGTGCCTGATTTTCGTACAGAGGGGTTTGGGCAAGGGGTCCGCATCGATCGACCGGCGCTACCCGAATCCCGGTGTTCATTGTGTATGCTATTGTGATTAATTGTATAGCAAGAACTAGAATAAGGAAATCGTTTAGCTGATTCAATTGCGGGCCATCGCCCACAGCATAGGAAGCTCTCATAGCGAAGTTAGGCACAGTCCTGTAGTCTCAGTGCCGGCAGCCCAATGGAAGGGATGACGCCTTATGCATCAGGTGAACGCTGGCTCAGTACTATTGCAAATCTGTAATGTCCGCCGAGCATATTATTTGACCGAAATTTAATCTCGCAGCGACTCGGAAACGCCGGGAATTTTCTCTATAGAGACTGATCTGACGTGTTTACGCACGCCTTAGCGCCGCGAATGATGTAAAACCATCATTAGCCAATGCACAATTTCTGTGCAATTATGTGCTAAATAAAACCCTACAGAGTTGAGGGGTCACGCGGGGAAGAAGATTCGCGATTAGCCACTCGTTGTGGTGCGATAGTTCCGGGTTGTCGGGCTTGGCTGTTTTACCTCAATTCGGAAGGTATTGCGTTGAGCTATGAACTACAAATTTTGTGTTGAGATAAGTCGAGATGACCGATGCCAGACCGGTTCGGGATAGTGTGCGTTGCAATTGATGGTGGGAGTGGTCTACGCTCATTGAGTTTACCCCTCACCCTCTTGAGGTCTAGATGCCAGATGGGGTTCGGTGAGTTGCATGGTGCATGACGGAAGCGGTGGAGCCCAGGCCAGCCGTGCAAGAAGTAACGAACTTCGCGGGTAAATGATGCAAGTGCGCGCCTCGAAGCACAAACCCTTCCCAGCAACAGGACGCCCAAGGGGCAATGATGCGAACCGGGATCAGCTATATAAACCCACCTACCCCCCATCAGAAATCTCCATCTTAGCCCAAGACCAATCTCTACAATGAAGTTCTCCACTGCCGCCACTGCCGCTCTCCTCTCTGTCGCTGCCGCCGACTCTGCCGCCGTTACTAGCCACGTCTCTTCGGTTTCCAGCTTGGTTACTGGCCTTGACAGCGCTGTTGTTTCTTGGTCGTCCGGTGCCGGTCTCGTCGCTGCTCTGAACATCCAGAAGTCGATCAACCCCCTGATCTCTGCCATCACCTCTCTTCACGACTCTTTCGACGGTCTCGAGAGCACCGACGCCAACGCCGAGGCTATCATTGACTCTTTCATTCCCTTGACCTCTGCCATTGTCAAGGTTCTTGGTGACCTTGTCGACAAGTCGGCTGACTTCAAGGCCGTTGGTCTCACCACCATTGCTGGCAACGACGTCACCTCGCTGGCCTCTGCTGCCTCCAACGTTGTCACCGTCGCTTTCGCTGCGATTCCCAACGATATTCCTGCCGCTTACTCCTCCAAGGCCTCTGCCATCGGCAGCAGCCTCAGCTCTGCTTTCAGCTCTGCTGCTTCGGTTTACGGCAAGACCGTTGCCTTCCCCAGCCCCTACTAAAGGGCTAGATTGGGCATTCGCTTCATATGAACTAGATAGCTAGAATTGATTATTGAAATTTATATTTTACATTCACGCACCATCCTCATTTTCCTCCCACGTGTTACCCCCGGAAAATTATCCAGCTAAACCTGCCCAGCTGATTCCGCGTCTTGCGGAAAATTGCCAGAGCGCTGCAGCTATTGACGGAGGATTTACATCAGTTAATGTATGCCCATCAGTTGATGTACAGCACGAACCACATATCTTAGTCATGCGCGCGGCGACATGTCTGGCACAGAAAGGGGCAGGCTCGATGGTAGCATGGTTTAGCCCGGCGCGTCTTGCCTGAATGAGAATGGCACTAGATTAAATGCTATTTGGGTACTCCAGCCAACTTATTCTACTCATTGAAGAGGCTCTGGCGACCATCAAAACCACAACGGCCTTTCGGGCTCCACAAGGAATCAGATGAGGCTACACTCAAGAATGCACGTAAGAGACGGAATTGAAACCCCTCTAAGTTGGCATGTTTTATTGAAGGATACCTCGAGAATATCAGCTTTGGACTTCGAGCTTGTCCCCTCTCAGCATGGCCATATCGTGGCCCACCGCTGGCCCACTAACAATTGGACTAGCGCCCCACCCAATACGAATTCAGCAGCTTAGATAGTTACAATACATTCAATAAACATCTCAGCTCCAGGCATTGAGTCCTGATTGGCCGATGCCCAGGAATTTTAGAAGCCTGTCCATAACCGAGCCGACAGCCTGAGGCGGTCCTATCTGAATCACTATCTTATACGCGAGGAGCCGAGATAGAATTTTCGAAACCTCTGATCGAGGAGATTGTGACTTAAACACCGATTCTCACTCAATTTATTGGAACTAAACGATATCCTTGCTTTTGCAGACCCCTACCACCCCCACAAACCTAAACAACCTTGCCAACTGACTAATTTCGAAGGACCACATCGACCGCTGGCTTAGAACTAATTACATGCGCAAGCAGGGCATCCCCTCATCTTTTTACGCACTATTCAAGGGTGAAACTTGCTCTTAGAGACGCGCACCAGGGATCTTTGAAATGGTGAGTAAAAGGGTGCAACAGCTCCGGACACAGTCTAGGGTACTCTACGAGTCGATTGCGTTTTTCTTCGGCTTAGCCTTCTCTATTTTCTTCCGACAGATCCAAATCCGCGGATCCTACAAAATCCCACGAGATGGTCCCGTTCTTTTCGTTGCTGCGCCGCATGCCAACCAATTTGTGGATCCCATGGTTGTAATTGTCAAAATTTTGGAGGCAGCGCATCGCCACGTTTCTTTTCTAATTGCTGAGAAAAGTTACCAGCGGCCCGTCATTGGAGGCCTAGCTAAGCGCATGCTTGCGATTCCCGTGGGCCGTTCTCAAGACACCTTGAAAAAGGCGCAGGGTGTGATTTCGTGTGACACAAATGACAACCTTCTTATTCTGGGAGAAGATACGAAGTTCTTGAAGGAAGTGCCGGCCAGAGGGTACATTGCAGTTCAAGGCAGTGGAGACATGGCTGAAGTGGCAGAGGTGATTAGCGATACGAAGCTGAGATTGGCCCGCACGTTTGAGAGCGTCAAAGCCAAGTCAACGCTGGCGAAAGGTTCGACGCCTTTTAAGGCCGCACAACGCATCGACAACTCGGAAATGTATAACAACGTGTTCTCAGCACTGGCAGACGGTCACTGCGTTGGAATATTCCCCGAGGGAGGCTCGCACGACCGTACAGAGATGCTTCCGCTGAAACCAGGGGTGGCGATTATGGCCCTGGGTACTCTCGCCACCCACCCCAATGCCAATCTCAAGATTGTGCCGCTCGGACTCAACTATTTCCACCCGAACAAGTTCAGATCCCGGGTTGTGATGGAATTCGGAGATCCACTCGAGATCAATCCCGAGTATGTGGAGCTTTACAAAAGCGGGAACTCTGGCGACAAACGCGAAGCCACCAAGAAACTGATGAGCGAGATTCTTGAAGCATTAGAAGCAGTTACCATGTCCTGTCCAGATTATGAAACGCTGATGGTGGTTCAGGCCGGCCAAAGACTGTACCGGCCCTCACGTTACATTCCTCTGTCGCTTGTTATTGAGTTCACGCGCCGGTTCATCCAAGGCTACACAAAGTATAAGGACGAGCCGCGCGTGAAGAAGCTCAAGAGCGACGTCCTGGCATACAACTCCCGGCTGCACACACTTGGTCTCAAAGACCACCAAGTCCAAGATGCTAGAGCTCTACCTAGCTACCTTATACTTGGCCGATTGGTGTGGCGATTCTTGTTTGCCTGCTTGCTTTGGATCCTGTGCATTCCCGGCACGATTATTTTCGCGCCGATTGTTGTTGCCTCGAAGGTCGTCTCGCACAAGAAAGCGCGTGAAGCCCTGAAAGCTTCCTCGGTAAAAATCAAGGCCAACGACGTTATCGGCACATGGAAGATTCTTGTTGCGTTGGGCTTGACCCCGCTCATGTTCACGATGTATTCACTGATCACTGGGTGGTTTGTCTTTAAAAGCGGAGGCCTGCTGGAGTACAGTCATTTCCGGTTTCTTATATTCTGGCTTTCCACTGGTTTGTTCCAAGGCTTGTTGTGCTACGCCACTTTGATCATTGGCGAAGCAGGACTCGATATTTTTATAACTCTGTGGCCGCTCGCTCTTTCGCTGAGCCCAAAGCACAGCGACGTTCTCCAGGCTCTGCGGACCACTCGCCAAAATTTGGTTTACGAAATCACGGGCATTGTCAACGAACTGGGTCCTGAAATGTTCCCTGACCTGTCAGAGCGCATTGAGCAAGACCTCACAGTTCGTAGACCGAACCTGGGCCAGGACGACCCTCGGATGGACTTGCGCTCGCTCAATCTTGCAATGGGCGATGTCGACTATAACATTGGTGAGATTCCTGTGTTTTCCACAGAGTCTGTATCTCAGGGCCCTAGCCGGGCTTCACGGGGCTCGCGGTCATCTACTCGGTCCCAGACTAAGGTCGAGGTGGGTACTACGGCTACTGGCGCAGATTTAAATAAAGAGCTATCGCGACGCATCAAGGAGATGCAGAAGTGACTCATGCAATTTCCTCAAATTTTTTTAACTTTAACTTATATAAATATCGATTCGGAAGATGGACCTCGTCAACACTAATCCTCGCCAGGAGGAACCTCGTCCTCGAGCACTTTGATCAGACGCACTCTGATCTCAGTAGGCAACGACGGGTCCTGCAGGGAGTCTGATACAAACTCACACTCGACCTGGAGCTGCACCATTTCCAAAGCACCTCTAAGCACGCCTGCGTACAAGTTTGAGTACCAAAGCTCGCGTTGGGCACGCTCGTTGGGCAATTCAACGAATTCGGCTAGCGGATTGTCGGAGAGAATGAGACTGAACTGCTTACTGTCGGGCGACCAATTGGCAATTTGCGGCACAATGTTCAAGAACATTTTAAACCCCACCTCAGCAACAACTTCTGCTGTGGCCTTGAATGTCTTGCAGCGCGGCAGCCGTGATTTAGCTAAGACTTCCTCGATGAGCCGGAGCCCGATATTATAGCCCATTTTCTCGAGCTGGGCGTTAACTTTAGCGTAGTCGTCGTTCAGATCGCTGCATAGCTGGCTAACAATCGAGCCATATGTCAGTGCGAGCAGCTCTCCATTGATTTTTTCGGTGCTGTGCTTCCAGACCTCGTCGCCAACAGCTCTGACTTTCGACATCTAGCTTGAAGTTGTACGCTATAACTAAGCTGGCCAGCAGCAGCATTTCGCCTTGAGCTCGTTTCGCTTAGTCATAAAGGAAGCTACGGGGGATCTTTCTATAGAAGCTGGACACGAAAGGTGGAGGCGGACCATAATTATTTGCTTAAATGATGTGTTTGTTATTCTAAGTCGCGGCCATAGATAATACAGCCCAGAGATTCATCTGAGCCCGCCTCTAGTGAGTGTTTTAGACCTCAATTGGTCAACTTAATTCTGTGTCCTTTAAAGCTTCATGTCGAGATAGACAGACTGAGACGCGCGCATTTCGCCTTGCGTACACTTGTATTTATACAAAACTGAATAAAAATAAAATAAATATCACCAAAAGCTATTGGTGTCGGCCGCAAAACGGACGGCCAGTTTGAGGGGTATATCGGTGCGCAACGTGACAGGAACCTTAGGCGGGGCCAGGTTCACCTTGACCACACGCTTATCTTTGAGTTGCGGCACTAAATTCAAAACTTCCGGAAGCAGCAACCAATGTAGCTTCATAGCCAGAAATTTTGACTTTTCGTTCGCTCGATTTTGGAGCTTTCTATCGTCGGACTTTTGAGTGTCAGCTGGCGACAAAGAGCCGTCGAGGATCGGTGTAGACGCCTTGATGTCGGGTGACTTGGGGTAAGGATTGAGCCATGGACTCACGAACATCCACAGCCGACCCAACTCGTCGCTTCCAACTGGCCTTTTCTGGAGATTGGGCAGCTCTATGTGCAGGCGCGGGCGTGAAGCGGCTAATGAAACCTGTATATCAAGCACAAAATCTTTGCCGTTGCTGCTGACAACAATCAGAGGCGCAAGTCGGACGCTTTCGGGCGACTCTCCGTGGTGTGCAAGGTAGCGTACAGCCCAAGGCAGGGCATCGACAGCAGCCATAGTTTCAGCAGAAGCGTATAGTGTCTGCATCGCACTGCTGCCACCACTACTACCACTGGTCGCATTGGTAGTAACATTGTTGTAAGCGGGACTCGCGCTACCTGAACTAAGCGCCTGGCTATTTTCTCTTTCTCTTGAGTTGCTTCTCAGCACCGTCGATGCGTTGGCATGGTTGTCGCTTGTATCTGCTGCTGCATTACGGGGTGAAGGCGGGTCTGAAAACGTGACTCTGGGTGAGCCTTCTTTCTCGCTTTTCAATTTTCTCAAAATCGAGGGGACAGGTGACTCTGAGCCAGATCTCTGCAACCCCAAACCAATGCCTCCTCCCACATGACTGGCCAGCGAGGTCAGTTCAGGCGCGGAATTGACAGGATCTGCTGCTGGCGAGCCAACAACGGGCGAGCTTACGGCAGAAACATCAGCGCTAGCTGAGCGCAGCTCCGCAGATGTGTTTGCAGAAGCCGAACCGACCATCGATTTCGACCGTGGCTTGCGCTCTCGTTCCTGCTTGTCGAGAGCCATGAGCATTTTCTCTTCGCGCGCTTTGCGTTCTCTCTCACGCTTGGCATTGAACTCGGCAAGTTTCTGGCGCTCGGCTTCAAGCCGGATCTTCGTGCGCTCGGCTTTTTCTTTTTCTTTTTCTTTGGCTTCCCTTTCGGCCTGCTCGCGTTGCTCTGCCTTTTCTTTTGCCTCTTTAGCTTCTCTTGCTTCTCTGGCCGCTTGCTCTTTGGCATGTTCTTCGGCAAGTTTTTCAGCAGCAGCTCTGCTATCTTTGGCATCCTGTTCAGCCTTACGTTTGGCCTTCTCTTCAGTATGTCTTTCGGCTTTGGCTTGTGCAGCTTCTGCTTGTTCTGCAGCCTGAATCTTGGCCCATTCATCGGCATCGCCTTCAGAAGGTTCTTCCTTGACATCTTCGTCTACGTTTTCGACTTCGTCTTCTGGCTTTGACTGTGTTATCGAAGACTTTGACCTGGAAGGTTTTGACTGTGGATCACCCTTATGAATCTTGACACCAGCTTTCTCACATTCTTTTTCGAGAAGAACGCGCTCTTCGTCATCGGCTGGAAGTTCGCTGACAATATCGACGTAGCTGCGGCCATCAGAATCACGCCATTTCAGGTTCGCACCGCCCTCCACGAGCAGTTTGACAACATCCAGTTGGCCGCGACACAGCGTGGCTCGCAAGGGTGTGGCACCGGCATGGATCGAGTCGACTTTAGCCCCGAAGGCAAGTAGAATACCTACGATCTCTGCATGACCAAACTTCGCTGCCTGGACCAGAGCCTCAGCAGCCGGACGCCAGCCATGCTCCAAAGCCATGCCGATGTATTCCATATCGCCTTTGGCAGCTCTGCGAACAACTTCTTGCCGGCCTTGGCGAGATGTGAAGTCCACCCACAGGGCGTCGTTATTTCTTCTTCTCACTGCAGGATCATTGCTACTGCTGTGTGCAGGCGGCTGCACTGAGGGGCTATTTTCATCGCTGTCTTCTTCGTCCTCTGCGGACTTGGAGGAAGTTTGTGGCGGGAAGACGCCCTCGGAAACGTCTCTCACGTCTTGGAGCGGAGGTCCACGTTTCCGAGCCTCCAGACTCGCGGCTTTAAGCATTTGTTCAATTTTCGACTGCAACTCATCGTCATCCACATCTTCCAAAAAATCGACGGGTGTGCGGCCAGCTGCGTTGTGAATTCGCGGGTCAGCACCGCGGGAAAGCAGCAGCTTCACGAGCTCCTCATTTCCACTGCTGACTGCGTCCATAAGCGGCGTGTCAAGCTCATCAGGACCCGAACGGACATCTGCGTTTGCTCCATTCTCTAGAAGATGGCGCACAATGCGCACATCGCCTTGCAAAGCTGCAGAATGTAGGGCCGTGGTGCCTGCGTAGTCGCGATCGTTTATGTCTGCTCCTCCACGCACTAGCTCGATGACCCGGTCGTAGTCACCCCTCACACACGCTCTTTGGAGTGGCTGGCGGCCGTGATTGTCTCTTTGTTTCTTTTTCTTACGCGCTAGGCCCGGATTCTGCCGCGACTCGTTGGGCTTGTGTAGCCGTTTGTACTGGCGGGCTTCCTCCACGTCAGTTTCCGCCTCGGAGCCCGAACCATCGCCCTTGTACAACGGTCTTTTGCGGCTGTCTTTTACTCGCGAATTGTCGTAAAAGACGCGCGGGACATGGTCGCCTTTCTGGCTGCCCTCCATAGTCCACTTTTTCAAGGACTGGCCGCTGACGTGAGATCAAAGATTATGTGATGCCAAACCCGAGATATGGGAGAAGGGACGAGGACGAGGACCAGAAGGTCAAGTGAATGCAAAGAAGCAATGATTCACATCCCGCATTTTTTGCTTCGGACCCCGCCCGCCTCATGCAGTCTTGGATTAGATTCAGGGGTGTACAGACGAGCAGCGCTTAATTGTGCCTTAAGAAAAGATCGAACTGTCAAAGCTCGCAACTCCAGAATAGAAACAAACAGTGAGGAGAGGTAAAAAAATCCATTTCTTTTCGTCCTCACAGCCTCTCAACCCTTCCATTGCGACCTTTGAGTCATTCTCAAATTTCTTCTCGTACCATCATTTGCAAGATTCCCCCGGCGCATACCTAGGACTGAGTGCAAAAAGCGCCCCTCCCTTTCTTGCCTAAAAAGAAAGATGGCCTGACGAAGATCTACAGTTTGGGAGGTAAGAGCTAGGGAGCCCAGGACCAGCTTTGGGAGGAAAGATGCCTGCAGTAAGATACCACTTCAATCGGGATGGGTGCCATGAATTGATGCTAAATATCGAAATGCCGAAATAGAAATACCCATGAGCAGCAATCTAATGTGATTTCACAAGAACTTTGTGCTTCATCTTCGCCAACTGTGAGCCCCGCCAGACCCCACGTGCCCATGCCCCGCAAACCTCAATCCTGGAAGCTACTACACACGGAAAACTTGCGCAGCTGCCATATGCACCTGCTAGTTTGGACACAACCCAGATACTCTTTAATTCGCGCTGATAACCTCTACTGTTTTCCTGACCCAGATGACCTGCTGCTTGGCTCGCTTCACCAGTGAGAAGACATGGTGGTTAGCTCAACTCCCAGCTCAGCCGGGTACTCCGGCGATTTTGGAGCGCTTCAACTCCCAACTGCCCTCGGCCGTTTCAAAATACGAGTAAGTGCCTGAGCTATACCATTTAAATTCTATAAGACACAGCGAACACTATACAGAACCAGATACTCACAGATTCCCCGCTATTTTAGGAGGCATCTTGGCTACAGGTCACCTGGACACCAGGCCGCGTTATCTCGTGATAGCCTGAATGCCAAGACATCTATGACCAGTACCTAGATGTGCCCATCGATTGTACTATAGCCACGCGTGAATGTGCGGTATGATGCATCGAAACATGTCAGACTTATTCAAAAGCCCGAGACGTGTTCTCTAAAAAATTGCATGTGAAATCGAAAGTCCCAAAATCTAGACATACGCTGGGGCTCTCCTTTCCCTGCTCTAAGCCACCATGTGAGTTAACGGCTTTCCATGCAGCCAGATGAAGCAATGCGTCAGATTTTGCTGCGGGCTGTGTCTCTTATCACCAGCAAATAGGCTGGGGCTGGTCGGAATTCATCTTTGAGTTGGTCAAGCACTTAGGGATGGAACAGGGAGAGCTTTCGAGAAATTCCGTGGTTTCAACGACTTGCGCCACCAAAGCAACTGTTCACTAGATACTAGCCCTTATGGGTTGGGGTACATTACGCGACAGTCCGTTAGTCGTATAGATCGGATGCTTTTTTGAGGTACTACCAGACAGATTTTAGCCAGTTAATCGATTTTTAACTGGCTTGAATTCAACCCTTGCATGCAAATAACCCAAAATGCTCAATTGTAGCTTCCTTAGATCAGAAATTATCCACACAACCTGGCAAGATGCACGTTGATGCGGGGTACTCGTCGCTATGCTAATAGTCTCGCTCGTAGTATTTCCGACGTTCGCCCGGATAGAGGTTTGGGCAGATGTCAGCGTGCGCTGCATGCCTAGCCCTCGAATTTTTGAATAAAGCCTGCTGTCCGCCCAATTATAAAGAAGTTCACCCAACCACAAACACACACACACACACACACACACACACGCGCGTGCACCCATCTTGGAACCGGCCTCAGTGTGTTTGAATAGTTCCCAGAATGTCGCTTGCAGTTCCCGTCCCCTCATACCCTGCGTTTCCTAGAGAACACTTTCCTCAAAACTTCGCTAGATCGCCCCACCATTTGCAGCAACTAGAAATCCTCGAGCAACAGCAGCTTTTACAACAACAAATCAACCGTAGAGATGGTGCACCCCCCTCGTATGGAGCTCCTGAAGCAGTGGTCAGAACCCCCAGTAAAACAGAGCTTATGCGTCTTCCGCCCGTCAAAATAGACGGGTACCCGACACAGGTACGATTTGGAAGTATGGTCCCTGTTAAGTTGATCGTGACTCCTAACAGACCGCTGAGAAGATCCACAGTCAAGATCAAGTTCTGGGGCGCCGAAGTTTCTACAATCACAAATGTCAAGCGTTTGACAGCGGTTCGCAAGACCCGCGAGCGTGTAATTACCCAGAAGCTCGTTGAATTCGAGATCCCTCAGCTGCTAGAGCCTGGCATGAGCTACGAGTTCCCGATACTGTTGGAAATGCCTCATTCTTGCAAGGAGACGCACGGCTCTTCGTGTGACTGCAAATCCGAAATTCCACACACCTTTCTGCCCCCCACAGTTGCGCACCACCCGAGTATTGATGTCGTTTCAATTTGTGCCTCCGTCAACTACCGTTTGAAAACAAGCCTCTCTTGTGCAGGCACCTACACGAACTCTCAGCCGATAAAGATGATCGGGGAGTCATCTTTCCTCACTGAAGAAGATTTCGGCAAACTGGTAGATTGCGATGGGCTCAAACTCGATCGAGATTACTACGAGTGCGTTGAGATTCCTAGACGACGGCTATCACGCAAATCCTTGGGAACTCTGAGTGCCTCTGCTCGGCCCATTTATAACCCTTTGGGGAGCAGCATCGCCACCGGAAAAGTCGACTTCATGTTTACGCCCTCCACTTCCAGCCCGTTGATGACGTCTCGCAGTGTGAATTCGTCTGCATCCTCGGTTTCAAGCCGGTCTCGGCGCTCTTCAGTTACATCATATGACTCGGATAGCGGAGTCCATGGCTTGGCTATTTCTGACCTGGTGAAGAAAGCTAAGTTTCGGCTGTTCAAGGTTGTTGTGTCGTCTTTGAAAGGCATGACTGCTCAGATCCCGGAGAGTGATGAGGCTAATGCCAAGCTTCGGTACCAGATCAAAGAAGGCGATTGCGACCTCACATTCAACGACGGAACTGGCTCAGTTACGGTAGCCTGCAATTTCGGCTATTCGCAATTCGTGCAGCAGGGCTCCTACATTTCGTGTTTGACTGGTATGCTTTACGAAATTGAGCTCGAGTTCCAAGTTATGCGGGGCAAGAGTGTGACAGTTAGCGTGCCGTTCATCACTGAGTCTTGCAAGCCCCCTTCTTACGACTAGGTTTATTTATTCTATGTATGAGAAATGAATGATGAGAGAAGTTTTTTGCTTGTGGTAGAGAGCCGCAAGCGACACGATGTTTGTTGAATGCTTCAAATCCAGTGTCTCCCGCTATCTATATCTTTTTTGCAAGCCCTTGTAAGACCAAAATCAAAAAATAAAATAAATTTTTCAACTAGTATACAATAAAATAATTAACGGCGCTGACCAGGGGCCCTGACCACGAAAGGCTGCTGCTCTCTGACTTTGATGTCGGGCGTGGGCAAAGTGCCGCTGTAGTTTCTGGTAAGCACCGGTAGCTTTGACGATGTTTTCGAGCCGAGCTGCTTGGCGCCAGACTTGATGAGTCGGGCTAGGATGTTCTGGATCTTCAGGGCAGTGCGGCGCTCCTCCTCGGAAACATCCAAAGCCATGGAAGGCGCAGCCAGGCGTTCGCGCTGGCGATACTGTAACTCGAGCAAAAGCCGGGCCACAAGTGCCTTCTCGGCCTCAGGACCAGCCTTGGCGGCCTCCAGCTCGTCTTCATCTATCAGATTCTTAGGTTGCCACGAGATAAGCGACACAGGGTCGATCTGTGCGTACCAGGCCTGCAGCGTCTCGTCGTCAAACGTCGATGTTTGTGCCGGTTGTGCCACCTGTTGAGGGGTCTGCATATTCGACCGCGGCGAAAACGACGTGCTGGCCGCATCCGTGCCCCTGTACCGCGCCTCGGCCGCTTTGCGGGCGGCGTTTAGCGCCGTAGGATCGTTACGCATAGAAGGGGGCAATTCGGATAGAATCCGTATAACCTCAGCCTCCACTTTGGCAGTCTGGTCTTCCTCTTTCACTTCTTCCGGAGCTGGAGTCGTTGACGGGTGGGGAGTTGCTGAAGCCGAAGCAGGCACTGAAGGAGCCACCGATGTAGGTATCGAAGTGGCCGGGGTTGACTCAGGGGCATCGAATTCAGGTTTAGCTTTCGCTTTCAAGTCATCGTAATTCACTGCGCCGCTGGATGTGAGAGCCAGCAGCATTTTCTCGGTCTCTTCGAGGAACTTCGGGTCGGCCGTTAGGGCGTTCAGCTGCTCGGTAGCAAAAGCATTGCACCACTGCGAGCCCACCAAAGCAGCACTGTTATCATCTGTCGGCGCAAAAGAACCAAACACGTCGGGCTGCACAAATCTTGCGCTCGCCAGCGGCGTGTCTGCGGGCGCAGTGAAGTTCGTCAGAATTTCTGTGGGCGCCAGCGCCGGGTGAGGCACTTTGGGGTTGTGCGTATCGGCTAGCATGCTGCCCAAAGTCTGGTCAGGCATGGTCGAGATGTGCGGTAGCAACTTTGTGGTGTGGATTGTGCCCTTCACGGGAGTTTCGCGTGGGTCAATGGACGCCTTGCCGGTCGACGACGTGAAAAGCGGGCCTGTTTGTGACGTGATGTAGAACGCTTCGGAGTAAAACTCATCGACGTCGGCAAACATGACATTGAAAGAGTTTTCGAACGATTTAACCAGCGTGTCGCCTGTCTCAGCAGAAGACGTCGGGTTGGCCAGTTCAAGTCTGACGGCTTCTCTGATAAGTGTGTCAACAGCAAAGCGGAAAAAGTCCGCGATTTCGCGGTATTCATCACAGCCAATCGGCAGCTTGACAAGCTGGGCACCAGCTGCGAGCTTTAAATCGTTGTAAAGAAGAAACGGGTGATCCGCGTAGCTGGCCTTCTGGAGCTTTTCAAACACGGACGTGACTGGCTCGAGGGATTCCAAGTCCGCAACCTGCACTTTTTCGGTGGATTCTGGCAAAGTGTGTGCTTCCAACACTTTTGCGGCCAGCGGGTGGAGGCTGACCGCAGTCAGGAAATCTTCGAAGAAAGACTCCATGGCCAGTTGGTGGAGTGGGAGAGATCGTGCTGGGGTTTGGCCTGCGAAGGTTTGTCAGTATATATCTCTGTCTTTTTGGCGTTTTGTTTTGTTAGGGTTAGGTTCTATGATATCAAGATACATCAAAAAGATTGACGAAGAGAGGAGTGGGCGAGCAGGCGCGCGGGCGCAAGTGGAACAGGTCGAAAGTGAAACGCAGGCGTGCATGGTGAGCCTCAAGAGACCATTGAAAACAAAAAGTAAGTTTGAGCGGACAAATAAACCATTGAAATGTCGCGAAACAGCCAAGGAAAAAAATATGTCTCCAGAAAAATAGTTTTGTTGGTACCAGCACCCTCGAAAAGCCGTAATGCCTGACTCTGCCTCAAAGTCCATAGTTTCCCAATTAGGCGACACTGCTGCGGGTCCCGGCACCTGCCCCAGACCTCCGCGCTAAGTAATAATGCACGAGCCGTGCATCTTCTCTTCCCTCACTTCTGTCCTATCGATCAATTGCGAGGCGTTGGATTCATTGATTAGCTGTGGCAAGCAAAGTTGCCGTCGTTTGATTTTGGTCTAGACACGCCCAGTCGCTGCTCCCTAATACTCTCCAGTGCTTTCTATTCAATCACTGCTTATCGGATATGGAGAAAGCACGGCCTGGTAAAGTAGGCATTGCCGAGCTATTGCCCCGAGAATACACCAGTTTGAGTTTCCGTGATCGGCTCGTGTATATTGAAAATCTAACTGCCGAGCTCCGTAGTCTCCAGCGCATCCTGGACGACTTGAAAAGTGAGGAACAGGTGGATATGCTCGTGAACCAGGCACGTAATGTGCCCGATTTGCCGCCACTGCAGCCTCAAAACACCGCCGTGCTACGCGGCCAGAAATCTAAAGTGCTTTCCGCGTGTTTTATCTCGCAATCAGGCAGCACCCGCCCGGCAGCGGCCTCTGATATGACGGGTCCTGCCGTAGTGTCCGTGGGCCAAGATGCAATGGTAATGGCATGGGACGTCGAGACGGGTCTGAAAACTGACGTGTTCAGGATCTCAAGAGGCCACAACTTGACAATATCTGCTGCACCGAGCGGTAGACTAGTTGCGCTAGGCGGATTGCAGTGCACCATAGATCTATACAGCGTCAACGACAGATTGCGCGACATGCTGGACATCAAGGCGCCACGGTACCCGATCTCACAGGAACACGCTGTAGAACTACAGAACGAGTCTGCTAAAATATTCTGTGGTGTTTCCGGAAGCGGCCAGGGTCCGGAGTTTGACGATTTGATCGAGGACGATGTGCTGGTAGGCGATAAGAACAAAAGCCGTGATAAGCAGAAGAAATCACACACGTTTGAGCAGGCTGACCACCGCGGCGAAAACTACATAGGAACGCTACCTGGCCATGCGGCTCCTATTTTCAAATGTTCTTTTGCCGACGAGTCGTTGCTGGTTTCGTGTGCGTCGGATGGAACCGTTGCCTACTGGGATGTGCCCAGCTCTAAGCTCATCAAGACATATGCCGAGCATCGCGGCTGCGTCACCGATCTTTCGACAAGCCCTGTGAACTTCAGGCAATCAGTCACTGCTGGCGATGACGGACGAGTCAAGTTCTGGGATATTCGCCAGCCCAAGGCCGTGCTGCACTTCGAGATGCCCAATCGGTCGCCTGTGCAGGGCCTGAAGTTTCTGAGCGAGGGCCACTCGTTTTTGAGTGCTGGAGAGTTCGGTGTTAAGCTGTTCGATTTACGGACCTCGGCGCAACTCAGCGAGATCCCGATGTCACTCAACTCGTCCAATGCGGTTACCGGTCTCGAGACGTCACCTTCGGGGCGTCTTTCGTTCGTGAGTCACGCAGATGGCAAAGTCACAGCTCTGGATACGTTGAAGGGCTCGCAGCTGGCAGTTCTGCAGTGCCATCGTAGCTGCATCACGTCGATGGACGTGCAAGAAGATACCCTTACGACCAGTAGCTGGGATGGCACAGTGAAGACGTGGACTTTCAAATAGATTTTTTAAGTATTTATGGACTTTGATGTTGTATGAAGAATATTTTTGGGTGAGGTCATGAGACTGATCAAATTGTTGGCTGCGGGGCGCGAGCGCTGGCCTACGTGTAGATATTTTGAACGCCGTTAGGGAATAATATGAATTCAAATTTGGCAATTCTTTCAGAATGGGTATCGCATTGAACTCGAAAACGTAGGTCTTGATAGTATCACACAAGCGACTCCTGATCGAGTTCGAGAAGTCATGCGCTTCCAAAAGTCATGCATGTGAATACTCTCGATAATCCAGAGTTTTTTGCCGTACTGAGCTGAAGACTATTAAGAGGACTTTTAAGCCAAGGTAACGGGCAGATCTCAATGCATCAGTGCCAAGATCGTGAGTCCAGACTTCGAACTAAGATCATAGCATTATTTAATAAAAAAATCATAGACTGTCACACCATACACTCATTTAGTTCAATCTTTTGTTCGTCTCTATCATTTAATTCGTCTACATGCACTTCCCTCACTTTCTGTTTACACGCTCCCCAAAAGTCGTCTGAGACATTCCTCGTCTCACGACTCACCTACTGTCAGCATGGACGACAGCGACGATGAGTATGTCGACTCGTACAACGCAGATACAGCTCCTCAGCGGCGAGCTCTTCGAGAAAAACGGAAACCTACCGACCAGGACCCAAATGCAGGCGACAACGGCAAGGCCTATTCATGGGAAGACCAATACCACCGCAGCTGGGACGTAGTTCAGGAAGATTCAGGCGGCTCGCTGGCTGGCGTTGTGGCCGGAATGGTGGAGGAACAGAAGCGTCGGAGAGTTCTGCAGGATACACGACCGGTTAAACGAGGAATTATTCGCAATCTCGTGCTTGTTATCGACATGACATTTGCAATGGCTGACGCAGACATGCGGCCCAACCGGCTCCAGGTCTCGATCAACTACGCAGTTGAGTTTATTGCCGAGTTCTTCAACCAAAATCCGATCTCGCAGCTGGCAGTTGTTGGGATGCTCGACGGCCTGGCCCAATTGATCTCGCCGCTTGACGGAAACCCGGCCTCGCACATAGAAAAACTTCAGGCCTACCGCAAGACGTTCCCGCAAGGCGTGCCTTCTCTGCAAAACGCACTGGGCATGGCGCGCGCAGCACTATTCCACGTGCCCCAGCATACTACTCGCGAAGTTTTGATTATTTTTGGTGCCCTTATCTCAAATGACCCGGGAGATATCAACACTACCATCAGAGACCTTGTGGCCAAGCATATTCGAGTCCACATCATTGGCCTGGCTGCGCAGGTCGCAGTGTGCCAGCAAATAGCTGCCGAGACTAACTACAATGACAAGTCCGCGTACAATGTTGTGCTCAACGAGCAGCACTTCAAGCAGCTGTTCATGGCCATCACCAAACCGCTAAGCATCTCGGCGCTGTCCACCCGCCAAAGCGCCGCTGTCGTGCTGATGGGGTTCCCGTCGTTCACCTCGTCAATCAACCCATCACTCTGTGCATGCCATGGCAATCTGACCCGCAAAGGCTACAACTGTCCTCGCTGCCGCAGCAAAATATGCACCCTGCCCATGCTGTGCCCGGTCTGTGATCTCACGCTCATTTTAAGCACACATCTGGCCCGCTCGTACCATCATTTATTCCCGCTTGAGAACTGGACCCAGCTCGACAAAATTGAAGATCACAAAATCGGAAATGACACAACTCAAAATGACAACATTCAAAACGAGAAAGCCCGAGCCAGCACCACGTGTTTTGCCTGCTTGGCCGAGTTCTCAGGCCACCGGTTCAGGTGCCCGAAATGCTCGAACGATTTCTGCATCGACTGCGACGTCTACTGCCACGAAACGCTTCACAACTGCCCAGGCTGTGAGTGCCGGCCGCAAGAGCTGGCCGCTTGAACGCTTGAAATTCGCTCAGAATTATTGTTTCTATTTTATATTTGCACATATGCTACCAATAAATAATTAGCTACCTCCCTACTCGACAACCCACTCGCCTTGGCGCCGGACCTGGACAACCTTCTTGACCGGCAAATCCCAGCCAATGCCTGCTCCAACAACCGCGCCCAGACGCGGAACCACCCAGGCCTCGCGCTTGACCGGAGTCAGGCTTTTAGGTGCGTATTGGCCACCCAAAGGTTTCGAGTAACTGATCAGCGGAGTGTTGGCTGCCAATGCAGAAAGAGCCTTCGCGGGGCAATCGACAAGCGGCCGCAGACGAACCTTCGCGTTATCCTCATCGCTTTGAGAAAGTACCGAGTAGGCAATGTACTCGGGTGGCTGCGTGCCCAGATGCGTCACAATACTTGACGGGTGGATGTAGGCGTAGCGTCCAGGGCATCCCAGAAGCGGCACGTAAGGCGTTCGGGAGATGCTTTGGGTTTTTGTGACTTTGACATCGTCAATAAGGTCGGCTCTCACTGCAATCTGGTCAATATACCCGGCCGCAATCATCTGTTTGAGGGCAGAAAGCTGGACCGCCGACGGCACGCCCAGCGCCTCCGTGAGTTTGGCTGTCACCGACTCTACTGCGTCCGGTTTTGTGATCACCGCTACAATTCGCGCGAGCTGATGTCTCAGTTTCTTGATCTCGGTCATCAGCTTAGGCCGCAAAAAGTTCTCTTGACAGTATTCAAGTGTGTCTTCAGCGAAGTCGTATCCTGCAACAGCCGCTAGCAGCCGGAGCGCATCGCTTTTTGCGTCAATGTTGAACCGGCTCTGCACCGCGCGGTAAGCGTTCAACTTTTTCTCGCGTTCGTCTCTCAGTTTCAGAGCCGCAACACGTGCCTCAGAGATCACTCTGTGCGACTTATCCAGCCCGTCGTCATCTTCTTCATTCGCGTCTTCGCGATTGTACTCGGGCGGAACCTCCACTGGCGGTCCCGCTACCTCTTGCTCACCGATGAAGGGATCGCCAACCGTAAGAGCAGCTACTATGGCCACAATGTAGCCTAGACAGTCATGCTGGTTGCCGATCAGGAGCATCTTTGCGTGGCGCGGGTGCAGCGGAAACGAGGACATCTGGCGGCCAATAGTAGTGAGCTGCTCTTTTTCGTCTAAAGCGCCAAGATACTGCAGAACTTTGACGCCGTGAACTAGCGACTCGCGCGGAGGCGGCGTCGGGAAAGGGAAGTTCACAACCTTGTCGATACCCATAGACTTCATATTCAAAATCAGACCCTCAATAGGCATGCGGGAAATCTCGGGGTCACTAAACTGCGGGAAATCGCGCTCGTAAACTGCCGAAGAATAGAGACGGTAGGCGTGTCCTGGGCCAGTACGTCCCGCACGTCCCGCACGCTGATCAGCGCTCGCTTGCGAAATCCATTGAACTTTGAACTTCTGGATACCAGTTTGTCGGTCACATACTCTTTGCTTGGCGCGCCCGCAGTCCACCACATAGCGGATGCCGGGGATGGTCAAAGACGTTTCGGCTACATTGGTAGCCACCACAACGAGTCGGGTGTTTTTGGGCACTGGCTCGAAGACTTTCATTTGCTCAGCGGTCGAAAGCAAGGAGTAAAGGGGCAAAACCTTCAATTTGGTTTCTTCGCCGTCGTACTCCTCCTCGAAGCCAGAATCCTCCTCCTCACTGTCGTAGTCGTCCTGGTTTTCATCCAAGTCCTCGTCTAGCTTGAGCTCCTCGTCCTCGATATCCATGTCAACGTTTTCTTCTTCTAGCTGCACATTCGTGTCATCCTGGACCTGCATCCTCGAAGTAGACGTCGACTTCTTGCCGCTGAGTCTTCTGACCACCTCCATGATCTCGTTCTGGCCAGTCAAAAATATTAAGATTCCACCCTTGGGGAGCTTCTCGTGAATTTTCAGAGTCTTGGCCACAGCTTCGTTGATATAATCCGGTTTTGTGCGGCGACTAAAGTGGTTAGCGACCGGAAACTGCCGAGCCTCCACAGCTACAAGTGGCGGTTGTTTTGCAAATAGCTGGCTGTTGTCACGGAAATCACTCACCCTCAAAGTAGCAGACATAACAATGAGTTTGAGTGGCTGGCCCTCCTCGCGCCGCATCTTCACAACTCGCGACAGAATACCTATTAGAATGTCAGTATTGACGCTTCGCTCGTGTGCCTCGTCAACAATGATAGCCGAGTACTTTGTGAGCCTCAAATCACTCGCCAGCTCGCGGAGCAGCACACCATCAGTCATAAACTTTATGGCTGTGTTTTCGCGTACTTTTGTATCGAATCGGATCTGATAGCCGACTCTATGTCCATGGTCGCCCAGCTCGTTGCCTACACGTCTGGCCATAGAAACTGCTGCTACTCGGCGCGGCTGCGTTACGCCTATCATACCTGTCAGCCCATTCTCGCCATCCGGAGAAGCATAGCCCGCTTCGTAAAGGAACTGCGGAACCTGAGTCGTTTTACCACTACCCGTCTCACCGGTGAGAACAACCACATCGTGATGGTGCACGGCTTCCATGATTTGCTGTTCGCTGGCAGTGGCCGGCAAGTTGATCTTTTGGGCTGTAATTTCTTCAGAACGATTAACAGTAACATACTTGACAAACTGTCGTTCTTCGCCGCCCTTTGAGTGGTCCTCGATCTCCTCGACTTCCACCGGACGCAACTGGTGTTCATAATTCTCTGGCTTGGGCACGTAGTATTGTACTCTGGGTTCTTCTTTCGACTGCACCCACTGCGCAAACTCTTTTCCCTTCGAGGACTGCGCCGCGTCGGCTACTGCCTCGGACATCTCGGAGCCGGAGTCTTCTTCCTTCTCCTCCTCTTCGCTCTCCGAATGTTCTGAGCCAGTTCCACTTTCACTCACATCGTCTGCATTTTTGCTTCCAGCGATTTCCTCTTCGCTTTCATCACTCGAGACATCAGAGACATCAGACACCTCTGAGTCGCTCTCACTCGAGCTAATTTCAGTGACGCCCAGCCGTTCCCGCCAGCTTGTTTTCTTCTGTGTTTTAGGGGCCACGGCCACTGTCTCGAGGTTCTTGAACCCAAAGCCTTTCGATGCTTGCCTGTGGTCAATAAATGTTGAGGACGAAGTGGGGACACCTCCAAATTTCGCCTCAAAATCGTCCGCTTCTTCTTCATCGCTGTCTTCTTCTCCCTCGTCTCCTACTTCCTCGTCGTCGTCCGAAGCAACGCTTTCATCCTCTGATTGTAGATCGGCAAAACTTTTTTGACCCAACGTCTTGAGGCTAGCCATCTTGGAGGTATCAATCTTAGACTCGGCCAGTTTGGCGAGAATTTCATCTCGCTCCTGGCGCTTTACCTGGCGATCGATGTACTTATCAAGGCGCTTCTTTTTAGCACTTGAAGCCTTGGTTTGAGGCTTCAAATCTTCGTGCAATTGCCGCTTACGCTCGGCTTTTTGCTCGGCTGAAAGTGGAAGGAGCTGGTCGGCATTTGTATTCTCAAAGTTGCTCAGATTGGCCCTGCTTGGCGACTCTTCCTGACCAGAAGGCTCATCCTCGACGCGGAATTGTTTCTGTTTCTTGCGCTTGAGCTCATTGCGTTTGGCAACAGCACCAGCTCTTGCTTTATCGTTGAATCTGGTCTTGTACTTTGCCATTTTTGTGCTTCAGTGAAAAACTGAAAAAAAAAATAAAAATTCAAAGTTCCGACAACCGATGTTCGCGGTGTGGTTGAATTAAATTTCAACCGGTCACTGCATAAATAAAATATTTCGTAAGTATTTACCATATAACTCAGAAAGACTTTTATAATGTAATGCCTAGCCATCCCTACGACCCTCCAGCGTGACATTTTTCAAACTCGGCTCGGAGCTCGCGTAGCGGAACTACCCACCCATGCGTGTCCATTATGGACCGTTTGACTTTGACTCCTGGTACGACGGGCCGGGATATATCAACTTAGAGCTGAAAGCGACAAAGTCATACCGTTCAAAAGAGCCCAAAAGTGTGTGGCAGGCTCTAGAAGGCATCCCGCCAGACAAATACGAGGTGCCCGAGCTGCACATCTGCACGAAATGTCTGCTCTATACCTCGCGGGCCGGGGATTTGGACACCCACGCGCGCTACTGCCGCTTCGAAAATGAAAATGATATGCCGGGTCAACGTATTTATCAAGATGGAGAATTCAGTATCAGAAAGATAGATCCCACGGAGAACGATTCAGTCAAGCTGTATGCGCAGTGCCTATCACTCTTCGGGAAGCTGTTTCTCGACACAAAAAGCATCTGTTTTTCTGTGGATGGCTTCGAGCTATACTGTGCATACGATAATAAAACAGGCCAGGCAGCGGGCTTTTTCTCGAAAGAGAAACATTCTTGGTTCAACTATAACTTGGCATGTATTGTAGTGTTTCCGCCATTTCAAAATCGCGGCCTGGGCCATTTACTGATCGGAATGTCATTTTATCTCAGTAAACTTGAGGGCAAACTCGGCTCGCCAGAGCAACCGCTTTCCCCGTTCGGCTTGAAGGCGTACTTGCAGTACTGGTGCAATGTGATTGGCCACCTCTTAACTGCAATTGTTACAGAAAGCCTTCTGTCACGTAAACATGAACACAGAGTGTTCCCAAGTATCAAAGAGCTTGCCCAGCGGGTTGGCCTTGAACCCAACGACTTTCTTACCGCGGTAAAACATATGGACGCATTCGCACAGACGGAGAACAACCAGCCGGTTCTGGATGTTCTTGCCATTTTAAAATACCATGAGAAGCATAAGCGGCCATTATTCGATGAAAGTAAATGTTTGGTGTGACTGTTCTGGTGCTCGCCAACTTTCAGGTCTCGATAGGCTATGCTCTGATGCATCCTCGGAGACTACAATTGCCAACATCATGACCTGGTCGCTGTAAAAATTATTTATGTACCTTTACTTGAGTAAATGTGAATGACGCATGAGATTGAGCTGAAGACACAGAGTTATGCTTTCTTCAAATTTTTAAGATTCATGGTTTGGCAAAGGCTAATGTCAAAGCTACGGGTGGTATTTAAGTACTATACATTTGAGAGCAGCGCTGAAACAACTGCCAGCTCACAATTTTCCGGTCTCCAGACATCAGGACAAAGGAATCAAAAAACCAAACCAAATCAGCATGGCATCGCCCTAGATTTCCCAATTTATCAAAAAGCGTTCAGAAGGACGTTCTCCTCAATCGAATACACTCCAGCTACTAAACCTGGACCACGTTACTAAGTTCCAAGCTCCCACCACTATGGAGGTGGACGACGTGCTTTCGAGAGTAGGCAGCCATTTCAGCGATTTGCTTGAAGACGATGCCAATCCGTTGGAGGTAGCTTTATCTTTGATGGACGAGTCGAGCATTGGCAAGGCTCGTTTTGCCAACGAATTCGACGAGCTTCAGTTAGAGCTGCAGCAAGCGCTGAGGCACCAGGTCGACAAGAACCAGCACGGATTTAACTCGAGCTTGGGTGTGTACCGCACGTTTGTAAACTCTGCACACAAAAGCCATGTTGATCTTGAATTTATCGAGACTCAGCTGCTGGAAGCCAAGCAAACACTGGCCAAACGCCGGCCCATGCTCAAAGAACTGCGACAGAGCTCGCTGCAGTACGGCCATATGCTAAAAATTCTGGACGTAATCGAGCATCTCAAAAAAGTCCCGGATCTCTACGAGACGCAGATTTCGCAAAAGCGGTTCCAGGACGCGCGACTCACGCTCAACAATGCCATGGAAACCATCAACAGCTACAACCTGATGGATACTCCGCCGATCCAGCCGCTGCATACTTACATTGGACGGCAACAGGAGTCGCTGTTTCCGACATTGATCGAAGAAATGCGCAATCATATTTATTTACGATCACCGTACACGGCTGGTCTCTACGAGTTCTGGCAGCAGGCCGGGCCCAGTGACCTCGCCGAGAATGTGCGCCTCCTGGCGTTCCAAAGAGATTTGAAAGCGCCGCTTGTGCTTGAAGAAAACATTCCAGTGGAACAGAATTCTTTCCAATACATTCGGCTGCTGCTCGAGACGTGTGCAAGCCTGGGAAGCCTGCAGCAAGCGCTAGACAGTCTGCAGACCGGCGTCCAGCAGCAATTCAAGAAACTTATCGAGCGAGCGACCACGACTTTGATCGGCCAGCTGGGAATAACACCCGAGATGGTGCGGCAGGAACCAGGCACGCTGTTCGAGCAGTTTTCACGAGCCGAAAGCAAGCACCTCGTCTGGCTCGACCAGCTGTGCAATCTGCTGTTTGCCCAGCTCGTGGCCTCGCTCGAAGCCCACCGCGTCGTGTACGAGATTGCCAGCCGTTTGAATGCGCACTATGACTTGGTAGCGGTATGGTCGGCCATCGAGTTCGAAGTCAAGCAGTTCTTTATGACATATGTCGATGACGGCCCCTTCAGAAGACAACGCTCGAAGTCGTGGTCCTCTGTGGTCTCGAAGCAGCATTCAGCGCTGAGCGAGCATGCGGGCCCGTTATTTCGTTTTGATGGCGCTTCAGCGCCCGACGAGGACCTGGCTATGCAGCTCGACGCTCTGAAAACGTCTCTGAAGAAATCGGTGCCGGGTCTGGTGATCATAGGTGACGACGACGAGTTTGCTGTCTCTGCCTCCGAGAGCTCTACCAAGGAACAGAAGCTTCTGGTGGTGGCGCCAGCCAACGTGCTGAATATCCGTGCTTTGCTGGAACCTACAGCGCTGTTCCTGCAGCGGGCTAGGTCGCTTATTTCCGAGGTGAGCGAGGGTCCGGCGCCCGTGGCCAGCCGCATCGACGCTTTTCTCGACACTTTCTTGGAAACCGTGTTTCTGCCGCGGCTCCAGGTGGCGTTGCAGCGCTCGTTCGAGGATGTAATTGACCACGAGCAGGCCCTCGACGTGTACGAGCAATGGTCGCAGGTCTCGCAATTGCCGGTTGCGCAGGCGGTGGTCAAATTCGTCGAAATGCTGCAGCAGTTGACGCTGTTACTGAACACAGGCCGCAGTTTCCGCGAAAATTATGCCAAGATGCTGGTGGACCTGCTGGAGGTCATCGAGGCGTTTTTCGAGACGAAATTCAAAGAACTCGTCGTGCCGTCGGCGAAAAATGCCAAACTCATCTACCAGCTTGCAATCTCGGACATGGTTTCCAAGCCGCAGGCCAAGATCCGCGAAATGGTGCAGAAACCGCGCTCGGCCGATGTTTCTGGCACGCAGCGCTCGGCCAACATTTTGGCTGCCGTCAAGCACGAGCAGCCAATTTTCCTCGGCAAACGTTTAAGAAAAAGCTCTGGCCAAGGCTCAGGTCCAGACCCAAACGCAGCGCTTATAGAAGCGAAGGACTTGCTGGATATGGAGTCGTTTGCCATGATCGCACTCCTCACCTCCTCGATACAGTGGACGACTTCGCGGCTCCGGCAGCTGCGACGGACACAATCTCGCTCGCAAACCAGCAACCAAGAACAGAAGTCTGCCAAACAAAAAGTCCGCAAGCGCTGGTCGCTGCTGGACGCAAAAATTCTGGGTGCGTCTTCCGAGGAAGAGTTCGGCACAGTTCTGGCCGGCCAGACTCTGCGGCGATTTGACGCGATCGTGGAAACCCTGCAAAACCTCTGCACGCGCAGTTTCAGCGTTTTACGATGCGACATGATGTGCCGCTGTGTATTCTACTTCGACCAGATGGCCCAGAAGATGTCTTCCCACGAGCTGGGCCCCAGCGAGGAACTGGATCCGTTCATGGACGCTCTGCAGCGCGAAGTGGCTGCGTGCTCGCAGGCTCTGGCCTCCAGCTGTTCCTCGGATGAAGCTGAGTTTGTTATGACCGGATTGGCGCGGCTCATCAACGAGCTGTTCATTCTCACCAGCGAGAACATCGACAGCATTAACGATCTGACCACTCGCAAGATGTTTTGCAACATTCTTTCGCTACAGCAGATGCTGAAGTCGGTCGCTAAGGACCCGCGCGATGTTGATTTCGGGCGGGCAGTCGAGTTCTACGAGGCTGCTCGCATGTCGCCGGCGCTGATTATCGATCTGGCGCGCAAGGGCGAGTCGCCCCTCCTGGAGGACGATCTGCGATTGTTGCTGAGCGTCAAGCTGCGCGAAGATACTGCTAAACGTGGAGAAGGCGGCAACGTGGCTGGCCTCAACCAGCAGTACAGCGACAACTTGGCTGCTCTTGTGCAGATTTTCGGCCAGAAGGAGGGTTAGTATCCAGTATTTCCCGATCGATGAGCCAAAACATATCCGTAATGCAAACGCGTATTTGCTTTGCGTACTTGCTGTATATATCAGAAATAGCCGGCCCTGGCATTTTGGGCATGTTGTGAGGCTGGACTTCACACCTCCCATCTTTCGCCATTTCATGCACTGGGTCTCAGCATTTGAATCATGCGCTGTTTTCCTTTTCAGGTCGGAAAGAGTCCCAATTACATGCACGAACGACAAATAACCTAAAACATGCTTTTGAAAAGTGGGAACAAGCTAGACCCTGGAAGATAACATACCCGAAGTTCATGCATTGGGCCCCGGCATTTGGGTCATGCGCGGTTACTCTTTTCAGAACTTGAAAATACAGTAGAAAAATGGGAATAATGGGCTAGATTTTGAGAGGCACCACGTCCAAGGTTTATGCGCTGGGTCCCGGCATTTGCCCACCTCCTTGTAAATAACTCATGCAATTCGTTTTCCTAATTTACACACTCATCAATCGTAACTAATATTTTCCCGCTCTACTTCGCGGTCTTGAGGCGATAGACCAGCTGCACCTCGCCGCCTTGGCGCCACACTCTAGTGCGTACAACACTCAGCGGCATTTTCACCGGCAGCGGAGTGTCGTTACAGAGCAGTTCGACCACATCTTCCGGACGGTCGGTGGCCGCTTGCTCGGCCGAGATCTGACCGGACTGCTGCAGCTGCTTGATCGTGTAGACCATGACCTTTTTCACGCGCAGATTCGGGCTGGCCATAAGCCGTGTCTTGTCCGACTGCACGCTGGGCAGACCATCTTTGAACGGCGCAACCAGGAAGCCGATCTTCGAGACGTACCGCTTCGGCAGCTTGCTTCGCATCACTACGTCGCAGACCCATCCCGGCAATTCGCGTTCCAAAGCAGCAATCGCGTCGGGCTGGCCAATTTGTTGGTGGCTACGGATCAGAGTAGCTGTGCCGGCACCGCAATTGGCCACGCGTTCGTTGATCACCAAACGAGTGAGCGGCGCTACACCGAGCTGCGGGGCGTCTGACTCGTTCATGACCTTGAGCGGGGATTTGGCGGCCACGAGCTGCTCAAACGCTTCAGCAAATGTCGGCGCGGCCGGTGCGTCGTCGTCGGAAACAATCTCAGGCGTCGGCTCGGAGGCCTGGGCTTTTGGCGCGTTGGGGCTGTGGGCGACGCTTGTTGTTTCTTTTGAACGTTTGAACAGCGACCTGAGTTTCGATCGTTTTTTCGGTTCCTGAGCCTGGGCCTGAGTCTGGTCTTGGGCCTGGGCCTGAGCCTGATTTTGGGCCTGATTTTGGGCCGATGTCTGAGAAGAAGTTTGAGCAGAAGCCTGAGCTTTGTCCAAGCCGTCAGACACTGCGTCCCGGTACTTTGCTATTTGCGCATCGACAAAGGGCCTCAACATGTTAGTTAGCGCCCATTGGCCCAGGTTAATGCGTTTCTCGTCGTCGAACTCCGGCACCGAGCCAGACGCGGCACCGGAGGCTGCGCCAGAAACAGCACCCGAATTTGTGCCCGAAACAGGACCCGACGCCCCGTAGATCTCGCACATATCGTCGCAGTAAACCTCGGTGTTGCCGCAGCTGCGTTCGTCAATTTTCACTACGAGCGAGCCGGCCTTGATGCCGACCTGGCACCAGTTATCGAGCACGTCCTGCGTATTCACAGCCTCGAGCGCTTTGTCCAGCCGTTTGTCGGGAGTATCGTCTGCCGCCGCCTCCGCCGCCTGCTGGTGAGTGCCTTCGTTTGTGGTCTCGCTTTCGCGGTCCGAGCCCGCTGAGTCGAAGTCCAGCTCGGCGCCGGTCAGAATATCGAACATCTGGATCTGGCCGGCCGTGTCGCAGGTCAAAACGCGGCGCTTGTCGTTGAGAACGCGGTGCTTGAGCAGGCCGTGGTGGCCCGGCAGAAGCACGGCTGGCTGCGACAGCTCACTGTCGGAAGGCCGTCTAGACGGCAGACTGAGATCCGTCTGCGGCTGTGTGTCCTCCAGAGTGTAGCCACTAAAATCTGAGCGTGCCGCGGCAGGAAAGACCTTGCCCTCGAAGTGGGTCAGGTCGCGAACGGGCTCGCCAACCTGGGCGACGAGCGACGCTCCTTGCGACAGATGCCGGACAACAAAGCCTTCACGGTCTGCAGACAGCAGCGAGCCGTCGTGGAGCGCCAACAACGCCCACACGCTGGCATTGTGCATTGTGTACGTCTTGAAAAGCTTGCCGTTGGTGAGCGACCACTGTTTGACCGTGGTGTCACTGGACGCACTGAACAGCCACTCTCCGGACATCGCAATCGCCCGGACGTTGTCTGCGTGTCCGACCAGCTTGATGGGAGCCTTGGCGCTGGCTGCAGAGCGTCCGTCTGCCGCACGAGTATCAAATAGCCGCACGATACCGTCGGCAGCTCCACAGGCCACAAGGTCGTGCTCGTGCGAGGCACCTACCGAGTACAGCGAGTTGAGCTGGCCGTCCACAGCAAAGTCGTACAGCGCTGCACCCGGTCGCCGGGGATCCCAGCCCTTGAGGTGGCCGTCGAGCCCCACTGATGCGAGCCCGGGCCGGCCAAACGCCAGCTGGCTGGCGTAGTCTGTGTGATTTCCTAAAGTTTCTGAGACACTGAGCGAGCGATCCCACAGTTTGACGGTTGTATCATACGAGCACGAGGCCAGGCTGCCGCTGCCTACGGCCTGCAGACCAGTGACCCAGTTGGAATGGCCGGTGGTGTAGTCGAGTTGCTCGAGGCGGGCAGCCTGCGTCTGCGACGTGTAAGCGATGATCTTGCCGTCGCGGCCGCCCGAAAATAGCCGCAGGCTGTCGTCGCAGTGAGCTACTGCGTTGACGCCAAGCGCATGGCCCTGGCTCTCGCTGGGGCGCGCCAGTACGAGCTCGAGCTGCCGGTGCGAGGTCATGGGAAAGTTGTCTAGGGCTGATCCGGGGGTGGAAGGTGGAGCTTGGAATTGTTGGGAGGATCGGGGTTAGGTCGCTGGATGGATAGAGAATAGGTGTGCCAGAAGGTATGTAAACATAGGATCGAACAGAAGATAGATTTCGTTTTCGGGGACTTGCCTATTTTCATTTTTTATTTTCATCTTCATATCTTGAGATGCCACTCGCCAGGCCCTGCATGACACCTTACTATATTGGGCAGGTCGAGCTATCCGTAGGTTTCAAAACACAACCCACGGACGCAATTGAGAAACTTCCGGAACATGGGAGCCATCCAGATTAGTGCAGCGACTTTGAGTCTCTTGAAACTTTTGATGGCGTCTGAAAAAAATGACCACCCGGGATGCTGGACCCAGACGCCGGGATCTGTATCTCTGCCAGGTAGAATTCTTGGCCCGTCAAGCAATGAGATTTTTCATGGGCTCAGCCCGTCTAAAAACTATTTTCAACCACTGATTGACACTGCCAAGAAAAAGCTTTAAAAACAACCTAAACCTGCCAACAATTGCATTCCTAGATCCCAACGTAACACGCAATCTGCACCCACTTAGTGCTCGCTGCAGCAGTAAGTAATCAGCCGCCCAAGCTTTATTCATCTTACATACCAATGGAAGAGCTCGAGTTCAGCGATACGCCGTATGCGGCGTCGTTTGCGGGCGCTTCGTTCGATGATAACGGTTCCGAAGACCACGATTCAAGCGATGGGGCTCCGGACTTGCCACAGCACCCACAAAAAACCAGTATAAATAACGCACATGCCGCGGGCCGGGCTTCTGCAGGATCAGGCCTCTTAGCACAGACAAACGGCTCATTTGTCGCACCCAGAGCTTCTCAGCCAGCAAAAAATTTGCCACAGCCTGAAAAGACTATAAGTGACCAAACAAATCCCTCCATCCCTCAAAATAAGTCCTCTTCCTCCGACCACAGCGACTTGCCAAGGCCCCTGAAGGACTCACCCAGCAGTACCTTGCCCAGTCCCAGCTTGGGCGAGTCCCGGAGCCAGGGCCAGAGCCAGACCGAGCCAGTTCAGATTGAAACCACAAACGCAACACAGAAACAAATGAGCCCCGATGAAGAGCTCGCAAAGTACGTCGAGGACAGCCGCATCACAATCGAACAACTTCAGAGTATCCCTTTAGTCGAAACAACGCAATGGCGCGAGGGTTTATCAGCGGCCATAGCGCCTTTGCGTGAACTGCAGCGCCGGTGGCAGCTTTTAGAGGCTGAGCGGCGCATTCTGGCCAAAGTGGCGCCAAACCATCATCCTCAAACACCAGTAGTACGAACTAGAGGCCGGGGTAGAGGCCGGGGAAGAGGCAGAGGCCGGGGCAGAGCTTAGTCTTGGAGGCCGCGAGGAACTGCCTCAAATGGACCATATGGGGACAAGTTGCCGGACAAGCTGAGCCCTGCCATGCAAGCGCTACTTGTCTGTGCGAATCTACGTAATTTTTATTTTTAACGAACGCAGGCGTTCTTTCCAGTAATCGTATCCGAGCTACCGACTCCGTTTCTAGTGCCTGACCAAAAAAAGTATAAGCAGCCTGCATGAGGCATTGCAGCAGCCGGCTTTCTTGTCAGGCTTGAGTGGAAACGGACGGGTTTGAGCGCTTGGCCTTTAACACGCAGGCCGTTTTTTTTTGGATGCAAAAAAGATGGATTGCATGAGTGAAAAAGTTTCGGATCCTCCACAAGTTCACAGTGGAGCGTCCGTGCGGCTTAATTCGGGCCTCCTGTTTTCGAGCTTCTGCTCTGCTGTGGTGCATCTGCCGCCCTAACCGCGTTCCTTACCGGGGGGCAGAAAACCCATCGGCCAAGTAGGTAAGTAAGACATATTCTCCCCGGGCCACTTTCTCTGTATTCTTTTGAGGGATTTGCCTCCTTTAGTTTCAGCGGTTTTCAATCCAGACAACCGGCAAGGGTGATTGGTGCTTGTACTTCGCCAACCAACTAAAAAACAACAACACTACTATACTTGCGGAATGAACGACTGGCGCCGTCTGCAGTTACTGGTACTCATCCAGGCCGTCTTTTTCGTACTTGAGCTGGTTACGGGCCTTGTCCTCGGCAGCTTGACCCTCATTGGCGACAGTTTCCATGTTTTTAGTGATCTGCTTTCGCTAGCGATTGCCATGGTCGCGATGCAGCTCGCCAAGTCGCAGATTGACGACACTTACACCTATGGCAAGCGCCGCGCTGAGGTCGTCGGAGCTCTCGTCAACAGTCTAATTCTTATCGTCATGTGTGCAGGCCTCATTGTGCAGGCTGTGGAGCGTCTGTTTGATGCCCAAGAAATCAAGAACCCGCTGTTTTTGGCTGCGGTCGGGTTTGCCGGTCTGCTTTCGAACTTCTTGGGACTGTTTGTCTTTAGTGATGGCCACGGCCACGGCCATTCGCACGGCGGATTTGGCCACTCGCACGGCGGTTCAAGCGATAGCGGACATGGCCATTCCCACAATGATGAATCTAGCGAGCACTCTCACTCACACGCGCACTCTAGCCATGCACACGATGAAGAGGCTGCTATCAGCAGCGAAGAACAGCGTCTGCTGTCCACTTCTGCGCCGGCCAGTGGCGCGACCTACGGTGCCACCGCCGCGTCTGCGCTACACGAGAATCACAATCACGCCAAGCCGCGCAGCACTGGTGGCAAGAAGTCCAAGCGCTCGCTGAACATGGACGGAGTTTACCTGCACGTTCTCAGCGACATTATCAACAACGTCTTCGTCATTGTTCTCGGACTGTTTATCTACTTCGCGCCGTGGAGCTGGAAACACTATGCCGACTCGGTGTTCTCGCTAATTATGGCCCTGCTGATCTCATACTCGACTCTGCCGCTGTGCAAGCGTGTCATCAAGGTGCTACTCAACGCTGCGCCCGCCTCTGTGAATGCTTCTGAAGTCCGTGAGGACGTCGAGTCGCTGCCAGGCATCATCAACATCCACGATCTGCACATCTGGCAGCTCAGCGAAGACATTACTATCGCTACTCTGCACGTTACCATCAATTCGTCGCCAGCAGAGTTCTCCGAGCTCAATCGCACGATCCAGCAGTGCTTCAAGGCACACGGTGTGTCGTCTTTAACGATCCAGCCCGAGTTTGTCTCGAGCAATGCCGGCGAGCTTCGCGCCTGTCTCAGCTATGGCAACTTGAGCTCGGGCGGACTGCAGTCGCGCGAGGCCACGATCAGGCATTAAACGTAAGTTATTATAGAGCATACCATAGATTAATTGTGTCTATATGTGAAGGCCCTGTCTCATTATCGCTTGACGTGAGTACACGACTCCGAAGACGAGTTGGCTTGTGACCAGAATATCGTGATGCCGTAGTAGGCCTTCTGAATTAGGCCAAGGCTGTCATGCGCATGAAGGTCTGGCCTGAGGCTGATCCGGTCAAAATCTTGACCAATTTCAGTAATAATAAACTTCAAAAGAGAGCATTCTGATATCGACGTCTGTTGTATGAACACATCCAACAGCGCCCTGGGAGTTAGCCCCCAATCTCAGCTCTGGTCCCACAAGCCTGTTCAGAGAAATGTATTTCGCCCGCTACACGCGACTAAGCAGAAAAAAAAACGGAAGCACAGACAAATATACATAAATACATATTGGGATTTAATTTCGAGCCTACGCCTGCTAAAAAATGCTCCACAGTTTCTCTCATGCAGTCTATCTTTAGAACGCTCCGCCCCCATGCCCAAAATATAAATAAGTAAATGCTAATGCTTCATGCTAAATACTTCCATCTAAACAATAAATCAACAAATGACGCAGTCCTTCGACTTTGTTCCATTGGCTTTCGACGCCTCTATTGCCGGCTGGTAGCCCGAGTCTGCCGCCAGCTTGAGCCAGCGTGAGGCCTCGAGAATGTCGCGGTCGCAGCCGATTCCTTCGTGCAAAAACTTGTACACTGTGTACATTGCCTTGGGCAGACCATTGTGTGCGGCCCGGAGCGCCCACTCGTAGGCCTCGTCCAGATTGCGGGGTAGCTGGGCACTGCCGTTGAGGTACCACGCACACATCGCCAGCTGCGACTTGGGGTCGTTACCCATCGCGCCAATGGTGTAGTAGTGGATGGACAGTGACGCATCTTGCGGCAAACCAAGCTTGCCCGTTTCGTAGGCCTCGCCCAAGCGGTGGGCCGCCGGGATGTAGCCCAGGTCGGCGCTGTGGGAGTAGAGTTTTGCTGCCTCAGTGGGTGCCGGCAAGATGATATCCTTGTAGCCGACCTCGAGAATTTTGGCGAGCTCGTACGGGGCGCGATTGTACACTTCGTTAGCCGCTTTAGCTGCGCGCGTCAGCCACTTGACGCCCTCCAAATGGTTCGTCGAGTTGTCGGCCAGACCAAGGTGGCCGTAAAAGTAGGCAATGCCGAGACGGAACAGCGCGCCGGGCTGGTTCTTGGCGGCCGCGATCAGATAGAATTTGAGCGCACGCGACGTGTCTCGAGACGTGCCCCAGCCCTCCTGGAGACAAAGGGCCGCGCGGTACGCACCTTCGCCGTGCTTGTGTTTCGCAGCCATCATGAAATAGTGGAACGCCTGTTTGTTGTCGGGCTGTTCGTTGAGCGCCTGCGTCGAGTACACGTCACCCAGCAGATACTGCGAGTCCGGATGGCCCCGCTCGGCAAGCTTTTTAAGGTAGACGACGCCCTCTTTGAGCAGCTCGCGCTTGGTTTTGGCATCTTCCGCAGACTCTTCGTGGCCCTCCTCAGCCGGGATTAAAGCTGTCTGCACCAGAAACTGGGCAAACTGGAATTCGACGGCCGGGTCGTGGCTTTTCTTTGCGTTTTTGCGGTACAGCTCGATGGTCTTGATCCGCGGCATCAGCGCATGCGTATTTTCTAAGTGCGGTAGAATGTCCGCTGAGTGCAAGTCGAAAGTGGAGTATCTGTTTGTGTTCTGAGGGTGGGGCTGAATCTGATTTTGGTTCTGGTACTGGTTTTGGTGCTGGTTATGGGGATTCGACTGCGACGGAAACTGGTTCGAGTGCGTCGGATAAAAATGGCTGTTGCGGCCAGAAGAGCTGGCTGAGCCGCTGCGGCTGTGGTTTACAGAAGAGTTCGAGGCCAGCGGATAAAACTCATAAACACTCGAGCTCTGACGTTTCTGGACCACGCCGGGAGGAGGCAGCCTGTTTTTGAAATCGAACTGGCGTGTTGGCGAATCGCGGAAACTGCCCAGCGAGTCGTTACGAGAATGCGACTGCCGATGTCCTTTGCTGGTGGCATTCGCGTTAGAGCTGGCATTGGGCGAGCCACGGTGACTATTTTCGGGCGAGCGGCTAACCGAGCGGCTAACCGAGCTGTAATTCGGTGATCTTCTTTCTTTTTGAAACTTTTCGCTTCGGTAGGCCTGGGCTTGGTTTTGAGATTGTGGCTGAGCATGTTCGTGGACTTGTGAGTAGCTGGCATCGAACAAGTCGACGGAATCGTTGCCGTAGTTACTCGACGTATTGAACGAGCGCGACGCGTTCAGATCTTGTTGTGAACCAAAATCAAGCACGCGCGTAATTGAGGCCGAGCGCAGACCGGGCTGTGGTTGTTGATTGGAATGCGCTACCTGGCTCGAAGGTGCGTCCTGGTCTGATTGTTGCTGGCTTAGATTCGGCGTGTTGGTAGCCTCGATATTCCCAGCAAAGCTGCGCAAGCTTTCATTGTTAGGCGACGTGTGTTCAAATCCCTGGTGCGCCCGCACTGAATTTTCGCCAGCAAATTCGCGCGAATCAACGCTTTGCGAACGATCGTGTGAAACGGATCCGGGCGAGTTGAAGCGGTGCGGGCTCAGGTCGGGCACGTACGTTTCGTTAAATTTAGTGGCCATTTGATTTCAAAAGTCTGGGTAGGAACAGACTGGGTAGGACGACTGGATGAAAAGAGTGCTTTCACAACGGTTCCTTTCGGTCGAATGGAAGACAGTTCGCTTGGCAACGGGGCACGTGATGGAGAGTGCGAGTAGGACACTCTAGAGTCCTTATTTGTTTGTGGGGTGGCTTTGAATTAACGAGATCCTGAATCCTTTCGCGTTTTTGAAGATGCGTGTTCTCGAGCAACTTCCTGTCCGAAACAAGGAATAAACGGGAAAAAAAACAACAATGGAAAGCCTTGGGACCACCTGGACGTACGTGGGCGTAATCAATATATACAGCGAGGGTACGTGCGATGCGTAAGAGGCCCAGTCTTCTTAAGTCCCATGCTGTGAAACGAAATCGAACGGGGTGAATCTGCGCCTAGGGCTAGGGCCAGGCGTCAGAGATGGAGCGTGGCTGGACGAGGCTTATAAGCATGCGGCACCTCAATGAACCAGCGCCAGGCCCCGCTTTGTGAGATTTTGCTCCCGTTGCGTTTTAAATGGCCATTTTTGACTCGCTGGTCGACGCTAGACGGACCCCTATCTTTCTTTTGAATCTTGCAGTACAGATATATTTATTACATAAAAGCCGATCGGAGCTCTGCTTTACCCACGGGTCGCGCGCTTAAAATAGGCTGGGCCCTCGTTAGTCCTATGTCATAGTCCTATGTCAGGGTGGAACCGTTCCAAAAGTAGAATCATGCTAAATCTATTTTAAACTGTGAATCGAGATGCTAGACTATTATCAAGGCGTAAGAACATGTACTCTTGTCAGGTGACGGTGCTAGAACAAACCACCTGCTTAATTGACAGAGGTTTTCCTAAACTGAACTTTAACTGACCCATGATGGTTTCTGCCCGAGCACCAAACTTAGGAGCATTGGCATAACGGTAGATGACTAACGCGAACGGCCTGGCCAGCCCAGGTGCCCGCATATGTCGCCTCATTGATTCCACTGTGTTCGCGTTGTTAGCATCTCAGGCTGTGGTGTGTGTTCCTGGCTCGGATCAATGGCTGGGATTGTGGCTAATTTACTATTCGTAAGTATTGAAATTCTTCATAACGGAGCAAGGCGCACAGACAAAGTCAAATACGCGAACAAAAACATGGACTAACCAGACAATCTCTTTGGTGGCACTCGGCGGTGCCACGATGTTTTACGCATATCGGTGGGCCATGGCAAATTTTGCCACGGGCCAAATACGGTTACAAGACTGGAACGAAGAAGAAGCTCAGACCTAGAGTCCGAGGAGACAGAGTCAAAAGGATCTGGCTGAACCAGAAGAGTCCCATAGAATGCGAAGCAAGTTTTGAGGCCAACAACAAGATGAGACAGTCCAACTGCTGGGATATGTAGGCAGAGTGTCTGCGTCCTGGGTTGCAAGGATTCTTATCACGCTTGTAGGCACCGTCTGTTTATTACCGCACCAGTACGTGGCATTTTTGATTGGGCGGTTTCAGATAGCACCCAGTTCCTTTTCTTTTAGGAGGTAGAATTCTAGAGATTCGCGATCAACAGCAAGACTCGCGACAAAAGTTTTCATACTTTCGATACGTTCCGCTACTGCATCTGCATCTGCGTGCTTTGCTCCAGCTTCCGATGTGGGGCAGGGTTAGAGTTTTGCGAGACGAGTGATATCAGTATTTGCAATCACTGGAGAACGGCCATTTCTATTGAGGAGCAAAGCATGGCGAATTTATGTCCGAACAGCTAGCTGCGTCCAGTGTATACTCTAGCAGCTTGTAATTGTGAACTAGTCTTAACATTTTTTTATTCGTGCCGGTTTAGAAACAGTAGTGCTGTACGAAACTGTGCACACTGATTTCCCCCAACTCTCAGATCGAGAACCCCAACCCACCCCATATATTCCACCGTTCCCCCCTGCTTCTCCACGTTAGCTAATGGACGATCTCGAGCAGATCTTTGGCCTGGAGAATTTCGGCAATACTTGCTACTGCAACTCTGTCTTGCAGTGCTTGTACTACACCCAACCCTTCAGGGAACTTCTGCTCGGGCTTTGGCCCACCGATCGCCCGCGCCGCTACGAAACCCCCGGCTTGAAGCCCCATCCCTTCACCCTCGAGCAGGACCGGGCCACAGGCACTACCGGCACTAATGGCGCCGACGACCAGTCGACCAAGGGCTCGATCATGTCGAAAATCTTTTCTCGCAACCGTGAGTCACAAACATCGCAGGGATCACACAGTTTGAGTGCTCCCAGGCGGCCCCGTAGCTCCATCAGCGGATCGGTGGCCGGCTCGGTAGCCCTGTCCCTGCCGTCGGTTGCGGAGACCGAGGCCAGCTTCGCGAGCCACAACAGCCATGCCAGCCCCATTCCGTTCCCAGACATGCAACCATCAGCAGTCAATACGGTGGTCGGCACGCCGGTCGACGAACAGTTCCGCGAAAATATGCTGGGCACCAAGACCCTAACGGAGAACGGCTTTGATCTTAGACACCACCCGGGCCTGGAGGGTCTGAGCTATGGTCCGCGGCAACAGGGCCAGTCGCTGCCGATTGTGGGATACACTGAGGACTCTAACGCGACGACTGAGCAGCGCAAACGTGCGGCGTTGTTGAGCGGACCAATTGTCAACGTCGACCACTCGATGGCAAGCGAGTACGGCCGCGAAGAGACGTTGCTGAGCTCGCTCAAGGATCTTTTCGAGTGCATTTCTGAGAACGCGAGCCGCACGGGTGTTGCTTCGCCGGCTAATTTTATCGACGTGGTTAAGCGCGAGAACGAGCTCTTCAGGTCGTCGATGCACCAGGACGCCCACGAGTTCTTCAACTTTCTCGTCAACACTTTGATCGAAGAGCTGGGCACCGCGAAGCAGTCGCATCTCATGACGGACCTCTTCCAGGGCCTGCTGTCGAACGAGACCCGGTGCATGTCGTGCGAAACGGTGACCCGTCGCGAAGAGAAGTTCTTGGACTTCAGCATCGATCTCGAGCAGAACACGTCCGTAGCTTCGTGCCTCAGCATGTTCTCATCCAAGGAGGTCCTGTCAGGCCCCAACAAGTTCATGTGCGACAGCTGTGGCGGCCTCCAGGAAGCCCAGAAACGCACAAAAGTCCAGAGCGCACCGCCCGTGCTGCTGCTGCACCTCAAACGGTTCAAATTCAGCGAAGCCGAGCAGAAAAATATCAAGCTGCTGCACCGCGTGCTCTACTCGCGTTACCTTCGCCTGCCTGTGACCACAGACACCTGCAAAGACCCCGAAAAGCTCTATGAACTCACATCGGTCGTTGTGCATCTAGGCGGCGGGCCGCACCAGGGCCACTACGTCTCTGTAATCAAAACTGCCAATGGCTGGATGCTATTCGACGACGAGGTAGTCGAGGCTGTTGACCAGCAATACGTGTACAAGTTTTTCGGAGATAAAGTGCGCATGACGTCGGCATACATGCTTTTCTACCAGGAAGTCTCTCAGGAGCAGTTCGAGCGTGACACGCTGTTCACGGACGTAGCCACCCAGCAGCTCAATGTTGAGGATATCGAGTCGCTGCTGTCGGCATCTGAAATCACCAACGATGACGAAATCTACTCGCGGCGGCGCGCCCTGTCCGTGGCCAGTCGCCATTCAATGGGCTCCGCAGGTGCCAACGCCCCTCCAGAGTGGCTCAGCGGCACTCCCGAATCCAATGGCCGCTTGCGAAGCATGAGTTTCAAGCAACGGCTTCGCATGGACTCTTTGCGGGCCTGAATAATTGGCTCAACCCACTAATATCGCATCGACAGTTGAGAGAAACACCAAAGAAAAAAAGCCTACCAGCCATTGCTACGACCACTATTTTTACGGACATTTACGAGATTCTCATTTTGCATTTTGTACAGTTTAGCCCCTTAATTATTCCTAATGCTAGAAGTTCTTGAGAAGAGCCGCTGAATCTCGCCACCAATCGGCAGTTGCGGACCAGCACAATCTGTCAAATAGCCCAACTAGCAACTAGCAGACAAAACATCTCGCAAATTTTTGAGGAGCCTCCATTTAGCAAACAAATAGTCCCGGTCATCCTGAGAACAGCACGGAACGTACTCCTCGAACTGGCTGATAGTTTTCAATCAAAACTCCAGCAGCAGAGATTGGCACCTAGGCTCCTAATCAGCAGACAGATTCTTAGGTTAGCATCAATCACCCATTTCATCTCGCAGTGCTGGGCATTTGACCAGCCCATAAATCATGAGCTCATGAACCACGAGAAACGTAGCTCGAAGCCATTCGAAACATGTGACGGCAATTGGGGATCAACAACAATACCCTCGATTAGCTTTAATCAGGGCTCAACATTCATACGAAGCCATTATTCGAAAATCACAGATTGCTAAACCAGTGTCCCCACCAGTCGGCAAACGTGTGAAGCAGATGCACGAGCAGAGTTTAGCAAACATCGTCATCTTTGACCTCCCAGCCAGTGGAAAAGAACTCAAAGCATAAGGTTTGACGGCTCATCTTGTGTGCTAGCTTTCTGCGTAGCCCACAAAAGTTTGCGGTGAACTTTGGCTTGAAGTAACGGACAAGCCTGTGCAGAGTCAAGCAACGTCTGGGCTTCTCGTAGTTGAGGTAAAACAGCTCGAATCTCGGAACTGTTTGCCAAACACCAGTAACGTCAATGTGACTTCGAGGCATAGACGTGTATAGCGTCACTTACAGGTCACCAGCCAAGTCTATGGTTAGATAGACATAGATTGCCGTAATGGCCTCCCAACCAATAGACAACCTTTCATATCAGAATCCAGAGCCGATACTGGCGCATTTTGTCTTACAGGCCTCCCAACCAGCAGAAAAGCTTTCGTATCAGAATCCAGAGCCAAGACTGGAGCATTTTGTCTTATACGCCTCCAAACCAGCAGACACGCTCTCATATCAGCTCCTGAGCCGAGACTGGAGCATTTGTCTTATAGGCCTCCCAACCAGCAGACAAACATTCGCGACATAGACCAGGTCAGAACCCTGCACATTGTAATAACAGCCTCCCAACCATTAAAACTTCGTACACAGCAGATGCAAGAGTGACACAACTTGGCTTGTCTTATAGGCCCCCAACCTTCAGACAAGCAGTTGCGATATATGCCAAAACAGTGCACATTGACGTATTTGGCTTTCAGCCAGTAGAATAGCGTGTCAACAAATGTAAGAGAGCGTCAGATGCTAGAGTAGATCATAGCGGAGATTGCAATGCCGGCCTACCCAAAAGCGAGCAGACTTTCGCAGCAATTCACCTAACAGCTCAGCTTGTCGTACTAATCTCCCGTTTAGTAGACAGCCTCGCGCAAATTTTCAACTCACAGTATGGGATCAGCGTGTGAAGTGCCCAGCAACTTCTGGGATTCTAACACTCGGGCAACTGAACAGCGTCGGCTGGAGTTTCACTTCTGAAGGATAGTGACGACCTCAGAGGTTCGACTCGTGACAGTGCTGCAAACAATAAGCAGAATCGAGCTGAGCATTAGATAGCTCAGACCAGGACCAGAGTGTTAATCAGGTCCACGTCTTGTCGGACCCAGGGGCCTGAAGCCCATGGAGGGATTGGACGGCGAAGACAGGATACAAAAATTTTCGGGGAGTCAAGTGATTATATAGTTTTTGGAAGCTATGTAGAAGTTGCCTATTTGTGGCCGTCGCATGAAGGCTTTCAATGCAGTGAGAGACTCGGCCCTCATGCACATTCTGTTATAGCCTAATGGAGATGTCCCGCCTCTCATGCATCGGCAGCCTGCATATTTCTTTTTCGAAAGAGACTATTTCATTAAAAAATAACTGTTGTAATATTGAACACGCATGTTGAAATATTTACATCTAATTTATATCAGATTCTGACCTGGGGATACGACGTAATGCTCGAATCTTAAATATGCATCATGGTTCATGCAAAACTGACCTGTCCCGATTCAGATCATCGTCTAGAAATGCATCGGTACAGGATAAGGTTTAGTTATTGAGGTTCTCAAGAAGCTAAGGAATATCCGTGACTACTTTTAACGATTTGAATAGCAGCCACAAGTAGCTAGAACTCACACCGATACGCCTTATTGATCATCGCATTATACTCTTTGCGAAATGAAACCCCCACATTTCATGCAAATAGTTAAAACAAAGCTACTTTCTTAGAGACCATGTTGTTCAAACGAAATGGACTGAACAAAAATCCAAAAAGTGCAGCACTAAGCTATGACTGCTACGTTCCGACCAGACTGGTGTGGCTATACATGAAGTAAGACGCAAGTGTCCGGTCTGGAATTAGAAACAATTTGTGCAACTACTGCATCCTCTTTGACTGGAAGCAATCTTGGATTTTGTTCTCGTCTTTGCGCGCGGTTGAGAGTCAAACGCTCGTCTTCTTGCTAGTCTCTGGCGCAAGACTAAATGCGAAGAACTCCGAAAGCAATTCCTGGATATGTAGATACAATAGTGGTTATAAATAATTTTGGCGCGTTACAATCCTGCAATTTCAGCCAGAGAAAGGCTCCTAGAAGACAAATTTCCTGTCTCGCCTATCAAAAATTGTGCACTGCTTTGCTCCATGGCAAGTTTTAACAGGTCCTGCGTCACTGGATCCTCGCGCTGCAGCGAGATTGATGCGTTGAGTCGGGTGATTGCTTGACTGAAGCTGCCCATCTGCATATACACGAGCCCCAGAGCCGAGTAAACGCTAGCGTCCGGAGTGGTCTCGGCTTCTACCTGAAGGAACAACTCTAAGGCACGGTCCAAGTTACCCAGCCGACGGTGCACGAATCCCAAATTCGTGCGAATGCATGCCCAGGTTTCGGGGTCTGATTTCATGGCCTGTGCTAACGCTAAACTCTCTTCGAATAGCCGGAGCGCATCTCGCAGACGGTTGTTTTCGTAACACAGCACGGCTTGTTCGTTCAGGACCAAAGGGTCGTCCGGGCAAATCTTGCTGGCAGACAGTAAGTACTCTTCAGCAACAACAAAGTTTCTCAGATGTAGCCACTGCATGCCTAGATAGAGCAGTGGTTGGTGCATACCCGGAAACAGTCTGGCAGCCGTGGCGTACGATGTGATGGCCTGCTCATACTCACCTTCTTGTACGAACGTGTGTGCAAAGCCAAGCCACGCCTGATAACAGTACGGATCAAGAATGCTGGCTTTCGAGTAGTAGCAACGTGCGTCGGTGATGCGGTTGATGCTCATGTAGTAGGTCGCGACGGCTAGCCAGGTCACCGGTTCCTGGCCCGAGATCGCTGCTAGCTCGTGCGCAACTTTATACAGCGTGATTGTATCCTTTGTATCGTAGAGGCATGCAAGGTAGTTGTAGTAGAGGTCAAAGTTGTATTTGTCTTTGGCTACGAGCTCCTTGCAGAGTTTGAGACACTCGCGGTAGCGGCATTGAGACAACAGCACGTCGGTTTTCATCCTCTGAATTTCAGAATTCGAGTCGAGTTCGTGTCTGTAGTGCAGCGCGTCAATTGCGGCACTGGTCGCAGCCTGTTCTGTAAGTTTCGACAGCCGCATGGTGTACAAGTCCGAGACCAGGTCCTTGCACTCGCCGAATTGTGAGAAGTCAATGTGACGTATCAACTTGAATTCTTCGGCGGGACTGAGCAAGCGCCGGTCGACGAGCTTCGTGAATGCTTCAAAGCAGCGGGCGTCTAGCGTGACAGCTTCTGAGTAGGCTATCTTGGCCTGCTCGTAGTTGTTAGTGGCTGTGCACAGTTCACCGCGAGCAAAAGCCAGCAGTGCTTTGATCTCTGTTTCATTTGCGTTTGCGTTCGAGTTCGCATTTGCAATTGCATTTGTACTTGCGTTTGCGTTTGCGATTGCGCTTATGCTTGTGTTTGCGATTGCGTTCGTGCTTGTGTTTGAATTTGTATTAGCATGCACATTCTCAATTTCATCTGCGCTGTGTTGAAGTATGGCATCTGCGTCCTCGAACTTCGACGCTGCAATCAGTGATAGAGCTGCAAAATAGCGGCATCGGCCCGACCGCATACAGTCTGGTCGCGACCGTACTAGATCTGCAGCCCTCAAATGCAAGCCTTGGCATCTGTAAATTTTTACCAAACACAATGCGTCCTGCCAGCTGTCGCTGAGGGCCAGGATCTTGTCGCCTATACTCGCGGCTGTGACATACTCCTGGTTTGTGTACGCCTCATTTCGCCAATGCCTTAGCCTTGCAACTTGGGAGGTTTCCATAAGATACAAATTCGATTTTTGTTTTAGCCTCCTGCGTTTTGCTTCTGGGTTTAACCGTCAAGTTATTGTAAGAGGTCGTTTACGATCCGCACTTGGAGTCGAGACTAATTACCATGTTAACCTTAGTAATACTGCAGTGTGTGTGTCGTCTTGGGGAAGGTGAAATATCTGTCTGGACCTAACTGTTCAGTCCTAGTGTGCAATGGCCGAGGACAAAGACCATGCAGGGGACTCGCAAATAAAAAAAGAAAAAAAGAAGAAACGCAAGTATCTCGTGCCGCCAGCGTTCCGGGTCAGGGAAACAGACACCCCCCCTGTTATACGCACCAAAGATCTGCGTGATCTCATCGTCTGGCTAGCTGCCGACGAGCACCAGGCTAGCCCGCCGGCGCCAACATGGGTTGGCGTACAAAACAAACCGGCGATTGAGCGCGTGGTTTCAGTTCTGATCCCCGGGCTGGATCCGAATGCGGTGAGATGCGGCAAAATCAGAGGCCAAGAGGCCCGGGACGCTTTGGTCTCAGCGTTTCCTGTGCTGCAAGAGTTTGAGTTTGTGAATGTTCTCGCGCCCGGGAGCCGAACTCGTATGGACTCGTACTTCAATGCGTTCACCAGGGTGCCTTTGACAAAATCAGAGCGCAAACAGGCAGAACAGAACCGCAAAGCCACAAGTTCGGCAAAACTCGCACTGGCAGATCTTGTGCTCAGCCCGGAACAACTCAAAGACTTGGGATATCCCCTCGAACTAAAAGAAGGTTGGTTCGAGCTTGAGCCGTCCTCAGACCAAACAAACCCCCCACAAACTCTAGCCCTGGACTGCGAAATGTGCGACACCCAGGCAGGCAAAGTCTTGACGCGCATCTCAGTAGTAGACATGAACTGCAAAATTCTCTACACAAGTTTTGTGAAGCCCGAACTGGAGATCACAAATTATTTGACTCCCTACAGCGGCATCACAGCTGAGCTGCTCGAGCCAGTCACCACTACGCTGCAAGAAGTACAGCAGTGGTTCAGAGAAAACGTGACCAAGGAGGACATCCTCGTCGGACACTCGCTCGAGTGCGATCTCAACGTTCTTCAGCTTGTGCACCGCCAAGTTATTGACACTGCTATCATCTACCAGCATGCTAAGGGCCTGCCCTGGCGGCCAGCTCTGCGGAATCTGGCCCAGCAGTATCTGAAACTTGAGATCCAAAAGGGCACAGACGGCCATGATCCGACCCAGGATGCCAGCACATGCGTTCAACTTGTCCACTTGAAGTGCGAAAAGGGTATGTCGTTTGGGATCCAGGACCAGTCCGTATCGCTGTTGAGCCGCCTGGACTCCCTCGGTAAATCTGCCGCTGTGGTCGACACCAGCATTTCCTGGCCCAATCCTGCGACCGCGTCTCTTTGCCTATGCTGTGGGGACTCAGAAATTGTTGCCAAGACTGTTTCCGTGGCCAAAAGCCACTACTTCACACATTGCCGATTGCATCTACTTGAGCACCGCTGGCGGGCTCAGGAAACCTCCGAAGACAAAATAAACAACGATGCCAACGAGAATGACAGCACCAAAACAAATGGCACCGAAAAACTGACAGAGGCGCAGGTCGCCAGTCTAAGCAGCTATTTGAAAACTTTGGCCAGCGAGCTGCCGCCAAACACTGCGCTTATCGTTTGGACGGGCCAGTCCGATCCACGGAAAATGTCTGCACTGTTCAAATCACGAGCTGAAGCGAGAAATGAATTTCAGACTAAAAAGTGGGACGAGGCACGTCATTGGGGCATTGCGGAAGAAAACGAGCTGGCCGCCGCCATTGATGCTGCTAGAGAAGGCCTCGGGTTCCTGACAGTACTTTCTGATGAACCCGTATCGCAAACAAATGGGCTGCATATGGAAGATTCGCAAGCTACAGTGGAATCAGGAACCGAAGACGGCTCTGCCCGCAAAAATGCCAAGCGGCAGAAGACTGAGTAGAGGTATAATACATAACTACATAGCATCGCAGCGACTAATTCTCCGCCTTATTCGGCGTCTGGCATATCTGTGTCTTCTGCGCTTTGCGTTGTGGGTTCAGATGCTGCGGAAGACTCGATAGCGGCTCCAGTGTCGACACTTGCAGGCTCGACTGGTTTCGAGGGTTCGGCAGCTGCTACTGCTTCAACTGGCTTGACAGAGGCCTCAACAGATTCTTGAACAGAAGAGGACTCAGTATTTAAAGGCTCATTGGGTACAGAAGCAGGCTCAATGGTCGAGGCTTCGGCATTGGAGTCGACAGAGGGCGTGATTCCTGTTGATGAGATATCTGAGTTGTTGCTGGAGACATCGTTGGAGGCATTACTTGGGGAAGCATCAGAACCAGGTGATTTTGCAGTACTGTCTGGCTCCTGGTCATCCGATTTGGGCTTATTCAATGTAGAAGGTCCCGAGTATTGCGAGGAAATGCCAGGAATGGCTTCTCCACCATCGAACGCGCCTCTTAGCTCGCTCTTGGTGAGGCTCACGGATTCTTCAACGTTCACAACCTCGCGAGGCTTTGCAAAAATAAATTTATCGTCATCATTGACGTCCTGGAGCGGCGGTTGCGACTCTGCAGCGACGGTCCAAGCCTTGTAAGTGAATTGTTTAAGTTGCGTGTTGCTCGGCTCGCTGCCGTTGGGTTTACAGCCCAGACTGCCAGAATGTTCTATTGTTTGAAACGACCACTGTACAACCTTGGAGTCGGTTTCAGGACCGTATAGCGAGGCATGCTGCCTGGCTGAGCGGTAGATCGACCTTCTTGACATATGAATGTGACTAACGCCTTAGGCGCGTGAAGAAAGGTGCAATGTAAATATATAAAGTTAGCATTTACTATTTTAGCGGCACGTTTGGCATCGGTGTGTCCAGGATGTTTTTCGGAAGTCGTGATCTCGCCAGCCGCATTTTTACGATGAAGCCGCAAATCATTTACAGGCCGACAAAAACTTAAAAAAGCAAAGTTTCAAACTTGGCGGCTGTAGGAACCCGGACGCCGTGAAGTATCGTGTAAGGTAGTTGACCGCGAGAAACCTGGCCACAAATACCTCATTCTGCACGTCTTATCGTCACCCCAAGGGTCAGGAAGAACGAACCCTCAGAGCTGGCCGTGACTCATGGTGACCTAACCCCACAATCAACGCTGTCCCCGTATATATATGTCCTCGCATTGAGGCGATCTTCCCATCCACTTCATTTTCAAAAACAAAACAGCAAGATGGTCAAGCTCCACCTGAGAAGCGAAACGAAGCCCATGGAGCACCGCTCCGCTTTGACTCCGACCACAGCCAAAAAGCTCGTAGATGCTGGATTCGAAGTCGTCGTCGAGCGTTCGCCCGAGCGGATTTTCGACGACAGCGAATTTGAGGCAGTCGGAATCCCGCTCGTAGAGGAACACTCTTGGAAGTCAGCCCCTAATGACCGAATTATCTTTGGTCTGAAGGAGCTCGAAGAGGAATCGTTCCCTCTGGTACATGAACACATCCAGTTCGCCCACTGCTACAAGGACCAGGCCGGCTGGCAGGACGTGCTTCGTCGCTTCCCCAACGGAGGCGGCACGCTGTACGACCTGGAGTTTTTGCAGGATGGAAATGGCCGCAGGGTTGCCGCATTCGGCTTCTATGCCGGCTTCGCTGGCGCTGCTCTGGGCATCAAGAACTGGATTTCTCGAGTCACCAAAGACGAGACTTTGACACCAGTCGAGCACTACCCCAATGAGAAGGCGCTGGTCGATGAGCTTGCCTCCGAGCTCAAAACGGTGGGCTCTTTCCCCAAGGTTCTGGTGATCGGTGCTCTGGGCCGCTGCGGCTCTGGTGCTGTTGATTTGTGCCGTAAGGTTGGCGTGCCCGAGGAAAACATCATCAAGTGGGATATGGCAGAGACCAAGAAGGGCGGCCCTTTCAAGGAGATTGTCGAGTCCGATATTTTTGTGAACTGCATCTACTTGAGCCAGCCCATTCCTCCGTTTATCAACAGCGAGCTGCTCAATTCCAAGGACCGCAGTCTCCGCACCATTGTTGATGTTTCTGCCGACACTACGAACCCACACAACCCGATCCCTGTCTACACGGTGGCCACTACTTTCGACAAGCCCACGGTTCCGGTCGAGGTGACCGAGGGACCCTCGCTCGATGTCATTTCCATCGACCATTTGCCTTCGTTGCTTCCTCGTGAGGCCTCCGAGTTCTTCTCGGCCGATCTTCTGCCGTCGCTGCTTGAACTTCCTCAGAGAGATTCTGCTCGTGTGTGGACTGATGCCAAGAAATTGTTCGATCACCACGTTTCCCGTCTCGAGTAAGTCAGTTAGTGGATCGATGTGAAAGACACTGGGACGCAGCCACAGCGCGGCATGTGCTTAAAATTGTATAGAGTTCAGTAATATCGAACGCTTGTCTATATGCTGGTGGTCTACCTTTTTAGAGCTTGTTCTGACGATATGCTTAGGTCCTCATGATGAACTATCCTGCAACTTTTCCAATTGCACCTTGAAGAAAATATTCCGCGCATTAGATCATATGCACTTTGACTGTATTTCAACATCTCGCATTGCTATTCGAATGTGTCTATTATAGCTGCCCGAGGCCGCATGTCTAAGACACTTCATGCCCTTTCACTGAACGCAGGGATTTAATACTTATCGGTAGTAAGATCACCGCAACTGACTGTCTTCAATAGTTAGTGCGCTTGCTTAAAACCTCGAGCATTGAGACGAAAGCAAGCATGACGCAAGTGCTATCGAATGTCGACGTCTGAAAGCTTTACATGAGGGTGTGCTGAAGCTTTCCAGTTTTCGCGGGGAGACATCATTGCGTTTCGAGCAGTGCCACAAATCTGCAGAACGCGATTATCAGTGCAGAAAAGCCGGGAAAAGAGTTTGGTTCCCCAATATTTGACCAGTGATAATAGTTTTTGGCCATATCTCGCGTTTTGAGGTCCTTCTGCATCCAAAAAACAGAAGATTCCACTAAATGGCAAATTGACAGTGATCTCGGCTTTCAATTGCCAGTCACTGTAGCTCTACAACTTATTAGAGTCTACAGCAATCATTTCGAATCCATGTCGGGAGTTCCATTAATTTTCGCACCACATGCAAACAAGTTCTGTGCCTGCAGGTGGTCAGGTATTGGATTTCGCGAATAGCGAGTGGTACCGCGAACTACATGCAAACTCAGTTAAAAACCATCAGTGGTCTTTTTTATTGTATTGACGAACCAATTGAGTTAGTTCCGCTTATGAACGACAAGAAAATGCGAACACCTTGTTCAAGCTCATGCTACACGCGGGCTGAGCCGGTTGAATTTGTCACCTGGACCCACTCATGTCTTTATTTTAAAAAGCCCCAAATTCGCCCTATTTCTCACAACCAGGAAAACGGTGTTTGGCTTTTAGGAGCCTGATTTTTGTGCTAGGGACAACAAGACTTTGGCAAATGGTTAAATACTACGCTGTGAGAGTGGGTCGCGAGACTGGTATCTATACGAGTTGGGCATCAGCGAAGGCATCGATTCATCGATATTCCGGCAGCCAGTACAAGTCATTCAAGACTCAGGGAGAGGCTGCCGCGTACCTCAAATCTGCAAATTTGAGCGTGAGCACGAAACGCGGAAACACGAAAGCTGGGCCCCAGAGAAACTTTGGATCACTCAGTCACAAGTCCAGCACACCTTATGCTCACTCTAAACATCAAAATCGAAACGCGATATCCCAAACAAGCCATTGCAGTGGCCCGGAATCTGTTAGTACGTACTCTTGTGCAGTAGGGACAGAGCCGTCGCTGTCGAAAACCAGTTCCCACAGTTCGCAGTGTGCCTCAAAGTCAGCAGTTCCTCGCCAGGAAGAAAGCTCAGGCAATGAAAAGATAGAAGCAGTGAAACAGGTGATTTATGTCGACGGGAGCACTTTAGGAAACGGCAGTTGCGGTGCGAGGGCTGGATTTGGCGTCTACTTTGGCGAAAACGACAGTCGTAATTTGTCAGGTCGAGTTGACGGCGAACAAACAAACAATCGCAGCGAGCTGCAGGCTATGTATTCCGCGTGCAAGATAATCCAGCGCGAAAATCGCGTCGGGACTTATATTTTAAAAAGCGATAGTCAATATGCGATTGATTGCTTGGATAAGTGGGCGCCGGACTGGGAGAAGAATGGCTGGAAACGGCCTGGCGGCGAGGCCGTGAAAAACTTGGACCTTATCCAGCCATTGCTCGAGATATTTGAGAAGATGAAGCAGAAAGGTATGATTGTTAAGCTGGTGAAAGTTCGAGGCCATGCAGGAATTCACGGGAACGAAATGGCCGACGCTTTGGCTCGTGCGGGAGCGCAGAAGGAGTGAGGCTTCGTTGTTAGAGCATATTGAAGAGAGATATCTGATGGTCCAAGTGTGCATTGAGATTGTCCCAAGCACAAACTTCGGAAATTTGCGCTTCAAATTGGTCGTTCGCGAAACTTGCCATTTAGCTTGAAATCGTCATGCTCGTCCACGTTATAATGTAGTTCCTGGTTCGTATTCTTTTTTAATATTTTAGTCAATGCTAAAAAATGCATACTTAGTTTTACTGGAAGAGTGGAGAAAAAAGAAGGTTAATCGCCGAGATTTGAAACTGTTCATATGAATATGGGGCTGTACGTAGTGATGAATACCAGTTAGAATAAACTCTACCAAATATAATGTTTTGCGCCTTGGAAAAGCTGAATTCAAAGCTGTTTCGATGTCTTAGCGAAGCTCAGCCGAGACGGAATCGAGTATTTCTCGTACCACTTCAAGCCTCATCTGACATTTATCTGACTACTCCGCGTGTCAGCCAGCCTTTTACTTCACAGATCGAATTACGACAAAAATGGCACTGAAAACAGCCATTGTCACAGGTGCTGGTGGCTACCTCGGCATTTCTATCTGTAAAAGATTGATGGATGAGACAAATCCGTCAGACCGGCTGCTAATTGTTGTGACTTCACGTACCTTCCGGGGCGCGACCCAGACCATCAACGAACTTCGCAAATATGCTGATTCGAAGCACGCTAAGCGCCCCGAGCTCATCGAGTTCGACTATTTACTGTTTGACCAGTGTAATATGGTCAGTGTGACGAATGCCGCACGTGAAATCAACCTCAGATACAAACACATCGACTACTTTTTCTTCAACTCGTCACATTCACAGATGGGCGGCATTGACTACAAGCAGGCGTTTGTGGACTTTTTTACCCGGCCACTTTATGCATTTACGGTTGGAACCTTCAAGATCCAGGGCAAAGCTCGCAAATCGGCCGACGGAATTGGAGCCTGCTTCCAGGCAAACGTATTCGCTCCTTACTACCTGGTGCACGAGATCATGCCGCGGCTCGAGAACGGTGGCAAACTCATTTGGATTTCGTCGTCTATTTCGGTGCCCGAATATTTTGATTTGAACGATTTGGGCGTCGAAGAAAGTATGCACTCGTACGAGGCCTCGAAGTACGAGCTCGAGCTGCTGCATTTGGGCATTTACAAAAAGCTGCTTCAAGACCACAAGGTGGAGTCGTGGCTATTACAGCCCGGTGTTTTCAAAAGCACAACCTTTGTGCCTACGCTCAATGTGTTTATGTATGTCGGGATGCTGTTTATGTTCTATCTTTGTCGGTGGATGGGCTCGCCGTACCATTGCATATATCCTGATTTGGCGGCGAATGCGCCGTTATTCTTGGCGCTGAAAGCCGACACAAAAGTTGACGACCAGTCGATTAAATACGGCTCGAGCGTTACGCGATCTGGCAAAGAAAAGTTAATGAAGACCGAGCTCAACGTCAACCCGTCGCATGTCAGTGCTGTGGTTAAGTATATCGAGAACCTGAGACAACACTGGAAGGGGAAGTTGAAGAATCAAGTTGTTGAGCGTGAGAACTTTTGAAGGAAGGTTACAATAAATATTAGTCTTAATGCATTCGAAGTTTGTAAGTGTCTGGTCTTAGAATTGAGTTACAATAGCCAGTCGTAGGCTGTGACCTTGTGCGGATGTATATATGTGCACCTCTGAATGTATATGCGGCCAGATGAAGACTGGTCTCTGCGATTTGCAAACCAGATCTGCTCAATCGTCTCAAAACTATGAGTTATTATCTTATAAGCTGTCGCCACTGCCTCCGAGCTGGATCAGGACATTCTGCACGGTCATGCAGTGGGTCTATAAATAAATGACCACAGGGCGCTAACGGGAAGACTCAGTCGTTTAAAAGATTAAGCGTCAACTGATCTGACCATTTGTCCTGCGAATTGCGTGAGTTGATAGCTCGAAATATTTTGCACGATGAACGGAACTTCGCATATATTTAGCATATTTACCCCGAAAGTCTTGGCGGACGTAAATACATGTTAGAAGTACCAATTTTGCAGATCACACTGCCATCCAAGAACTTCTCTAGATTAATAAAAATAGTTTCCCCGGTCGAACAGAGCTGGCACCACGTACCCACATACAACTGTCTGCGCCGAACTAGCAACGACCGAGTTCCTAGCCCCACCCTGGAGTGCCCTAACCCAACAACCAAACTGGCTCCCAACCCTGGAACCACAGCCACGGATCGCACGCCCCAGACTTTATAAGTTACACACTTGCCTTCACTTTTGCAACCGCAGCGGCTAGGCAAGCCCACAAAACCATAGAACCACAGAGTGACAGACACAATTGAGGATGAACGTGCTCAGGCTACAGAAAAAGTTCCCCGAGCTGTCACAGGAAGACATCTTCGAGCTCTCTGAGGAGTTTGCCAAAATGGACGTCGAAGATCAGGGATCCATAGAGCCTCAAACCGTGATCAAAACACTATCGGCAAGCGGCAAGGGTACCTACGACGCGGTCCGTGAGACACTGAAACATGTCGACGTCGATTCTTCGGGCCGCCTCGAGATCGACGACTATGCGCAGCTGATCTCAAAGCTCAAGTCAGGCTCGGGCGTGCCTAAATTGCCACCGAAACCGGCTGGACTCAAGCTTCCGTCGGCGATCGGAGGTGGGCGTCCGCTCGCAAGCAAACCCAACGCCCCCGCGCGGATTGTTGTTTCATCGAAGTCTGGAACCACCCACATCGTTGATGAGGAAGAACGAACTGAGTTCACGCGGCACATCAATCAGGTGCTGGCTGGCGATAACGACGTTGCGCACCTTCTGCCTCTGCCAACAGATACGAATCAAATTTTTGACGACGCACGGGACAGTTTGTTGCTGAGCAAGCTGATCAACGACGCGGTGCCGGATACGATCGACACGCGCGTGCTCAATTTCCCGCGCAAGGGAAAGCTGAACAAGTTCCAGATGGCCGAGAACGCGAATGTAGTTATCAATTCGGCAAAAGGTATTGGCTGCGTGGTTGTGAATGTTCACGCTGACGACATCATCGACGGCAAAGAGCACCTGATTCTGGGTCTGATCTGGCAGATCATCCGCAAAGGCTTGCTGGCCAAGATCGACATCAAGCTGCACCCGGAGCTTTACCGTTTGGTGGAAGAAGACGAGACACTTGAACAGTTTTTGCGGCTGCCTCCGGAACAGATTCTGCTGCGGTGGTTCAATTTCCATCTCAAAGCGGCGAACTGGCCCCGCAGAGTCAAAAACTTTAGCGGCGATGTTAAGGATGGCGAAAATTACACCGTTTTGTTGAGCCAGCTGAGCTCGCAGTGCTCCCGCGCGCCGCTGCAAACCCAAGACTTGTACGAGCGCGCCGAGCAGGTGCTGCAAAACGCCGACAAACTTGGCTGCCGCAAGTACTTGACGCCTTCGTCTTTGGTGGCTGGCAACTCGAAGCTGAATCTGTCGTTTGTGGCGCATCTGTTCAACACGCATCCGGGTCTCGAGCCTCTGGAAGAGGAGGAAAAAGTAGAGATCGAAGACTTCGATGCCGAAGGCGAGCGCGAGGCCCGCGTGTTCACGATGTGGCTCAACTCGCTGGGCGTCGAGCCCGCCGTCACAAATCTATTCGAAGATTTGCGCGACGGTGTTATTTTGCTTCAGGCGTACGACAAAGTCACACCTGGCCAAGTGCAGTGGCGCGTGGTCAACAAACGCAAAGAAGACGGCTCCGAGATGATGTCGTTCAAGGCAATTGAGAACGCCAACTACGCAGTCGAGCTCGGCAAACAGCTGGGCTTTTCTCTGGTCGGTATCGAAGGCCTGGATATCTACGACGCGCAGAAGACGCTGGTGCTGGGTCTCGTGTGGCAGCTGATGCGCAAAAATATCGATCAGACGCTGGCCTCGCTCTCCACAAACGGCAAAACGCTCTCGGACAAAGAGATCTTCCAGTGGGCCCAGAACAAGATCGCGCAGGGCGGCAAGTCCAGTTCCGTGCGCTCGTTCAGCGATCCCTCGCTGGCCGATGGCCGCTGGCTGCTCGATGTGCTGCACGGTGTCAAGCCGGAGTACGTCGACTACGAGCTGGTTGGCGCCGATGCATACGATAACGCGAAGCTGGCCATTTCGATTGCTCGTAAGCTGGGCGCGCTGATCTGGCTGGTTCCAGAGGACATCAACGAGGTGCGGTCGCGGCTGTTGCTGACGTTTGTTGCCAGTTTGATGGCAATTTCAAATTAGTCTATTTAGTGTGGGACAGTGAAATCGAATCTGTATTGTAGTTTTGTTTTGAGATCAGTTGAGCTCTTGCGTGATGCAGGGCTAGATCCAACTGGATGCCTTTGGTTGCGATTCCATCACAGCTGAATATGAAATTGTTTAACAGAATATCTTGAAACGGCAATGCGAAGTTTCTCAGCGGCTTCAGCAAAACACGGAAATAGGCGACGCGGAGTCCCTCAGCGGCTTCAGAGCAAACAAAAAAATAATCTAACAGAATCTCCCATTCAGGCAACTCGAAGTTGCAGCGGCTTCCGAGCAAAACGAAGATTCTCTAACAGACTCAGCCAGGCAACTCGAAGTCGCCTAAATCTGAGTAGTCTACAGCAGAACAGCTCGACGCCCGACAAAATTTAAGCAGTCGAGAGTTGAACATGCAATCTCTAACACAATGAACCATATGAAAATCATCGGCGCGAGCAATTCAGAATCTCAAGTCAGACGCGAGACAAAAGCCAGCACCCAGCGCCATGCAACTAGTTCTCAGCACAAACAACATTAGCATTAAATCTACACGTGAGTCACGCCATTATACAGGATAAATATCGGCTTCCGCCAGAGGGTTGGTCTCGAAGACCTGCGCCGCCCACAACCGCGACAAAAACAACAGAGGCAACCACAGCTCAGCTAATGAACATCAGTTCATCGTCCGCAGTCACCAGCCACACCGCCATATCCGTGTACTGAGCCAAGGTGTAGTCGAGCTCGGACTGGGTGAAGCCCTTGCCAAAAACGCGGTCGCGAACAGCAGACATGGGCAGCGCGTCGCTGGCAGCATCGAGTGCCATCGACTTGATGACCTCGAACACCTTGGACGCGGCGGTGATGTCCTGCTGGACCACAGACTCGGAGGCCAGCGACCGCTTGGACACTTCAGACAGCCGCAGCGCCTCGTCGACGTCCTGCTGCGACACAAAGTCGGCAAACCGTAGCCGGGCGCGGGCCTGGGCCATGCGCATGATTCCGAGCAGCGCGCGCGGCGTTGTGTGGCCGAACGACTTGTTCTGCGCGGCGTCCTGCTTCTGGCGCTGGCGCAGCTGCACGTAGCTGCTAGCACAGAAGTCTGCCACCTCGCGCGGGAAAACCGGCCGGTGCTGGCGCGCGAGGGCGACGAACTCGCGCATTGTCTGCGGGCTGAGCGGGTCGTGTGCGAGCGGGGGCGCCTCGTTGTGCATGTGCACGAAGGTGACGTGTTCGGCGAGATGCGTGTCCAGGTCGCGCGAGGGCGTGTCGAGCAGCAGAAACAGCAGATCGAAGCGCGAGAGCAGGGCCGCCGGCAGGTTGATGTTCTCGACGGGGCTCAGGTTCGGGTTGTAGCGGCCGTAGACCGGATTGGCCGCGGCCAGCACCGACGTGCGGGCGTTCAGCGTGGTGGACATGCCGGCCTTCGAGATGGAGATCGTCTGCTGCTCCATGACCTCGTGGATCGCGGTGCGGTCCGAGTCGTCCATCTTGTCGAACTCGTCGATGCAGCAGATGCCGTTGTCGGCCAGCACGAGCGCACCGCCCTCGAGCACCATTTCGTCGGTCACCGGGTCGCGGATCACCGCGGCAGTCAGACCGACGCCCGACGAGCCGCGGCCGGTCGTGTAGACGCCGCGCGGCGCGATTTTGGCGATGTACTTGAGCAGCTGCGACTTGGCCACGCCGGGGTCGCCCATCAGACACAGGTTGAGGTCGCCGCGGATGCGCATGCCGTCGCCGATTTCCTTGGTGACGCCGCCCACGAGCTGGAGCAGCAGCGCCTTCTTGACGTCCGCGTGGCCGTAGATCTCGGGCGCGATCGACAGCGCCAGGCGCTCGTAGATGTCGCCCTCGGTCTGCAGCGCGCGCAGCTTCTGCTCGACCTGCGGCGTCAGCTCGAGCGCCGCGTACTTCTGCTTGTGCTCGTACACGTGCTGCGCGTCCAGAAACGTGTCCGTGAGCAGGCCGGCCTTCATCGCCTGGAACCCGGTGTACGGCCGCGGCATGAAGATGCCCGACAGATCGACGAGGTCGCCGGCCGTCACGCTGCGACACAGCGCGCCCTTGAGGTGCACGGAGAGCGAGCGCGGGATGTGGCCCACCGGCACCTGGTCCGCAAGCTCCTGGATGCGCACGTCCTGGAACGGCTCGAACTTCGACGCCCGCGTCGACGGATAGAGCTGGCCCTTCGAGTCGTTGGCCTTGCACTCGTTCGACGGGCACTCGGTGAGCGGCGCAAACTGCCGGCCCTTCACCTCCTGGAAAATCTCGTTGCCGCACTTGTCGCACGCATACGCGTTCACCAGCACCGACGGCTTCACGTCCGACACGCGCGTGATGATGCCGCGGATCGTGATCAGCTTGCCCAGGTGCGCAGCCTTCACGTCCCGGACCACCAGCGGCGCGTCCTTCTTGCCACGTGTGCCGGGCGCGACGGGCTTGAAGTACAGCGAGAACCGCCGCGTCAGCTCGGGCGGAAACATGTGGTTGTCGCTCGGAATGTCGCCCACCTGCGACGCCGCCTGCATCTCCGCGCGGATCTGCTCGTTGCGCAGCCGCCGCTGGAACAGCAGAATGTCCAGCACCTCGTCCTGGTACGACACGTCCACGGTCGGGTTCGGAAGCAGCTCGTCGACCGCCTGCGAGAACAGCTCCAGGTAGTGGGCCGCGTTCTCCTGGACGTAGTCGACCAGCAGCTTGCCGCTCTCAGACTTGCCGGGGCCCTGGCGGGTCTCGAAACGGTACAGATCGTCGAGCTCGATCGTCAGCTTCTCGCTCTGCCGGTTCGCAATCTTCTGCAGCTCCGCAACGTACTTTGGATCGGCGTCGTCGGCCATCACGGCGTCTCCGTCGGCCAGGCTGTCGTTTGCGTACTCGCGGGCCACGAAGTCTGTCAGAAACGACCTGATGACTGCCTTCTGCTTGTCGAAATTAACGTCCACATGGACGCGCGGAAGCTGTGCCATTGGGAGTCAAATAAATTCTTAGTGCCCTATTGTACCTATTCGAATTCGAAGACAAAGGGGGAGGGGCTGGTGGCTCGGGAAATTCGTGTAAGCACAGCCCTAGCCCTAAATTGATTTTCGCGTCAGATTTCGGCCCTGACCGTGTCGCTTAGAAAGCTCCGTTTCGCAGGCGCGACACACAGTCTTACAGTGACAGATACAGAAAAAACATTATCGAACACTTGGCACAATTTTGAGACCTCAACTGCTCAAAGCTTAGGCTAGGTTGGAAGCCTTCAAAGACGACAAGGCGCACATATGTTTGTAGTCGAACCGTAAAACCAGGTATGTGTGTAGTCCAATCGTGAAATCGATTTGGTGGAAGGGCCACTTGCCTGAGAGTCGAATCTAAAAAATACACGCCCGATTCCATATCCTCCACTGTGACTGTCTTTGAATCTTGATTCTGTCGTTACAAAATCGACATCTAATTTACCAGAATTTTTAGGCAAAGGAACACCGAAAATCGTTACCACGAACCGCCAAGCTTGAATGCTATGACATAGAGTTCCGTGCGATGAGGGCCATAAAAGTATACGCCCGAACTGACTCAATGTTCTTGAAAATTGCTTGTCTCGTCTGTGCGTCACAGTGACTGTCCACAAATCACTATTCTGTCGTTGAAAATCGACCTCTGGATGTACCAGACTTTTGAAGCAAATCAACACCGAAAATCGTTACCATGAACCGCCAAGCTTCAAACACTCGATCGCTCTATGAGGGTCATGCTTGGATGCTTCAGCCTGCGCCTCAAATACTGTTAGTGTTAAAAAAAACCTGCTTTCGTTCATTTGATTTTATGGACATGACCATGCCCAGCTTCGTCTAGTTTGCGATGCTAGGGCCCAGAGAATCGAACACCAACATCTGGCGACTAATTGAGTCTGCCTCAATCGGGCTAAGCCACCTTTATAAACCTTGACTTTCGGGCTGAACACATTATTTTCACTTCTTGCTTGCTTCAAATATTCGTCGAGCGGCAATTTCGTTATGCCTGGAATTTCAGGTCCGCTAATATAATCAAATATGCTGCAACCATTTAACCTGCATGCTAGGCCACTTTAGTTGCGTTTTCGATCCGTGTGCCCTCTTCAAAGTCTGACTCTGATCGCTCAAAGCTTGTTCAGCTTTTTCAATGGAAAAATCAGCAATTCGGATCGAACACAGTAACTTTAAATTCTGGTTCTTAGCTTTAGTTTTGCCATGCTCATTAGCGCGTTCTCGAGGGCGCAGCGCATGATGTGGCGTTTACGCGTCTAAGCATATCGACAAAGTACTTCAAATGCTTCAGATGCGATCAGAAATAGCGGAGATTATTTTTTTGTCTGGCATATTCGTATTTGTGAAAACATAAGGCCAAGAAGCTTCATAATAGTTGCTTCACGAATGCACTCTGATGTTTTAGATAAAGCGGCATGTTTTCATCTCTGCCGATATGACGAGACACCCTGCATATGCCCTAACGCCGCTATGCACTCTGGGCCGAGTGGGGATGGTACACAGCTGGCAAGTTTGGGCAATTTTAGGGCAATGAAGGAAGAGGCGAGGAACTGAGTTCACATGGTCAATTTAATGTAGATCTACTATCTATCTAGAGTTGAATGCCTTCATGTTCATAGCATAGTACCGACAGCAGGGCTCTGAGGCATGTAGTTTGTGGGTCGTCGCAAGTCGTTATATGTTAGCGAGCACTAACAATTGTAGTCAATCACCACTAAGGGGTGGAACAGAGCTAAGGGCTCTTGTAACAAGCTCTTTTTTCTTGAAACGATAACTTTGCGGGCAGGATGAACGGACCCACTACGCCAGCGAGTGTATAGGCAATCATGAGTGGGCTGGAAAGGGGACGGGCAGTACGGACAGGGTGATAGGTCATCTGAATTGGGGCTCAACGAGGTTTTGAGTATAAGTTTGTCGGTAGGTTAGAGTAATGTTTGCTGGGTGCTGGGAATAGGTGGTTTATATATCCTTTGAAGTGCCCTGCATTCTGCAAGTCGGGTGATCGTACACTTGGTGCATGTTAGTTCACGTGATGTTTTTCGGGTTTCCTTTTAGGTTTGATTGCGGAAGGAGGGAGGCTTGGGAGATGATCTTGCAGCCTCCTGTTGTTGGGCTGATCAGGCAGGTTGTCAGCAGGCGCGGCTGATCCTTGTGAACTCAGAAGCTGGTACCTGGGACCATCGTGTGGAGTGCCACTGCTGACTCACGGCCGCGGTACGGATCTTATTTACCGTTCAATCGAGCATCAGTCTACGTTCATTCTTCGCCAACAAACAGTCTCCTTTTCTCCTCGATCGACTACACGTTGCTTCGTTTCTATTGCTTTCTGTTGCTATTGCGATCTTAAGCAGATACCTGAGCTTAAAATCGGAGGACTGATCTAAGGTTTGATCTAAAGTTAAGGCTGAGAGACCTGCGCCTGAGATTAACTGAGATCACTCGCTGCGGACTTAACTGCAACTTGAAGCAATTGTTGCGTAGGATAGTCGTTCCTGTGATAAGCGTACTCAGGACAAGAGCTTTAGCGATAGGGCGCAACGCGAACCAGACCTCTCAACAAGATGGTAGAAGAAGAATCAGATGTTTGTGCCCAATCGCAACTTTCGCTGATGATTGGCCAGCCGGCAAGCGAACAGGCCCAGGAAATTAAAAATCGATTGCTGGGTAGCCTGGCTTTCGCCAAGTCTGGGGCCAAACATAAACCCGTGCAGGCGTCAATCGTTTTGGAGATCAGCGATTCAGGCTCGAAAAAGATCGTTTCCCATCACAACATCGAATCTCCAATCGAATTCGCCAAGAAAGTGCATGAAATCTGGCAGGCAAGCTCCAAATTGAGTGAAAGTAGGGTTGTAAGACTCGAAGGTAAACTGAATACGGTAATTGTCGGAGACGCAAACTACATTCTAGCTGCTCAGTACTAGGCAAGATTATTTATTTGAATGGAACAAGTATTTGAAGTACTTGAAAACTGGAAAGGAAATTCAGACGAAACATATTCAGAGCTAGTCATACCTGCGTGCACACAAAGGTTTCGAGTAGTTCTTAACGCTTGCCTAACATATTTATTGAGCGGGCGAGCAGATTTAGTGTCACCACTGGCTGAGTTTGCCGCTGACTGCAGCTCACAGAAAACAATCTTTAGCCAGAAGAAATCCAACTGCGGGGCCCTGGAAGTTGATAGGTCAAGGGTGTGCTCGAATGGGACGAATCCCATGCGGGCCTGCCTTATTTACCACTGTGGTGCAGGATAGTGCATAATGGAAGGTTTGCGAACGAGGCCGCTGACCCGTTCGAGGAATAAATCATTTGGAAATACGGAGCAAGTGAGTTTGATTGGGGCTCAAACGAGGCTGTAGTGTTTGATTGGGTCGTTCATTGTCAGAAATTTCCAAGCTGACAGCATTTGTGCTACAACTTAATGCAGGAACATTAGTAAGCCTATACTCTACAGCGACTGTCCGTGCCTATGTGCCGCACTTCGGCCCAGATTTCCCACGATCTTGTTAGCTTGCAATACAAAATTAAGATACAAATTTAGAAACTGCCGTATCATGCAACACTTGTTAAGCAACACCACAGTCTATCAAGCTACTCTGACCTCGCGAGTGTAGAGAAAAATTCTTTTTCACTTGCATGCATGGGCCATGCATATAGCCACAAGCTGTGGAATGTAGAGGCGAGAAGTGATGCCGAAGTATTTAACTACCGCCGTTCCCCGGTCATACTCAGCTGCTGCTTCGTGACCCCACTTCTGTCGGTAATCGTTTTTCGTATAGACAACGCTCGTTCTTTTAGCTGTCATGCGTAACACCTTCTTTTCTCTTGCCCTCGCGGCCCCCACTCTCGCTTTCTCGGCTTCCGATAACTCCAATGTCGCTCTTTACTGGGGTCAGAACTCTGCCGGCTCGCAACAGCCGCTTGCCCACTACTGCCAGCAGGATTCGGCTGATATCTACCTCGTTTCTTTCCTGACTGTTTTCAAGAGCGAGGGCGGTCTGCCCGAGGTCAATTTCGCAAATGCATGCAACGGTCCCTACTTCGAGGGCTCGAAGCTTTTGCAGTGCTCCACTATTGGTGATGACATTGCTACTTGCCAGTCGCTGGGCCGCAAGGTGCTTCTTTCTCTCGGCGGCAGCGTCGCCCAGGACACTTTCTCTTCGTCCGATGAGGCCAAGCAGTTCGCCGATCAGCTGTGGAATCTTTTCGGCAACGGTGACAGCGAGACTCGTCCTTTCGGCGAGACTGTTGTTGACGGTTTTGATCTTGATTTCGAGGGCGGCGAGGACACTTACTACGCCGACTTCGTCAACCAGCTGCGTGCCAACTACGCCAAGGACTCTAGCAAGACTTACTACGTCTCTGCCTCGCCCCAGTGCGTTTACCCCGATGCTTCGCTGAACACTGCCATGACCAGCGCCGATTTCGACTTCTACTTCGTTCAGTTCTACAACAACTACTGCTCGGTCGACGGCAGCGAGTTCAACTACGCTACCTGGGACAACTTTGCCCAGACCGCTTCGCAGAACAAAAACGCGAAGGTCTACCTTGGTGTTGCCGGCTCTACTTCTGCTGCTGGCTCGGGCTACGCCGACGTCGAGAAGGTCTCTGCCATCGCCACTGAGCTCCAGGCCAAGTACCCGTCTTTCGGCGGTGTTTCCATCTGGGACGCTTCCCAGGCCGAGGCTAACAACGACTTTGCTGCCACCATCAAGGCCGCCCTGGCCCCTGAGCCCGTTGTGTCTGTCTCTACTGCCTCCAACGGCACCGTTGCTTCTGCTACCGTCTCTGCTGGTCCTGTCAACGCTGTTGCCTACGCAAACGGCACTGCTGCCGGCAACGCCACCGTCACTGCGTGGTCTACTGCTGTCACCACTGATTGCGACACCACCACCACTTCCCCTGAGACTTTCTACCTCACCACCTGCACTGATTCCGAGGGTGCTCCCGTGACCTCGACTGTCTACATCACCTCCGAGACCACCACCACCTGTGACACTACCAGCGCGACTGCTTCGAACACCGTGCCTGTGGCTGTTGTTTCTACTACTATCCCTGTTGCCCAGGCCAATGGTGCCAACATGCTCACCTCCAGCGGCCTGCTCGGCGCTGTTGTTGCTGTGCTTTATACCCTCCTGTAATATTTTTTTTTTAATTTAATCCTAGATGTGTATATTAACACTAGACATATGAGCGAGAAACGAATGTCAGCTAGATGAATGCTAATGGCACAACGAACCGCGCGCTTGCGATTGAGGCTTCGTGTGAACGTTTTATTACCGGCCCAACGCATGAGATACCACGACTGATTTGGGGTCCAGGAACCGAGTGCATGAGACCTCCGACCATTTAGGAATGGGAACAGTTTGAATGGGCCCCTTATGCTGGCAAATTTTTAAAAAAGATGAGAAAAATCTCAGTTTTTGGGGCACAAGTTTTGACAAAACTTTAGTGTTCGCAAGGTCGGGGCCGGGAAAAATTGGATTTGTTTTCCACCAACGCTAGGTCCGAGCAGAACCACAAAGTCAACATAAAACAGTCGTTTGTCTCGTACTTGTGTCTTCTGCCAGATCGTTTCCCAATAATTGAGTTGATAATTTACCTTGGACAGTGGGCCGCGCGATTTAAAATACAGGAGTGGAGCAGCTTGGTGGTCGTGTGGAAATGAGCCGCGGCAAGTTCAATTAGTTCCTCAGAACATTCGCTTTTACGATTTGATTCCTAACGTTCGCCATTCAAAAGAAAATCCTGACGTCACTCGCGAGCTTCAAGACTCATACGCATTCAATCACAAGAATACGAAATACAGGAACCAGGGGCACTGATTCCCCTTTGTTTTGGTGTTTGGCTATAGCTTTATAATATTCGGTACTTTACACTCAGAAGCTTTTGCAGATCACATTCTGTCACCGCGCTTAGAGGATCAGTCAATAACTTTGCTAGATAATCCCTGTTCGACGCACGATAAACTTTGAGGAGTGACGTGGGGCACTTAAGACGTTTTACATGAAAATAAATTGAGCCATGGCTAATTGAGAAATTTCGTTTCGCGCCTAGATTCTTATGTTGAAACCATCCGCGCTCCAACCGCTAATAATTGATACATTTTCTGGGTGGTTCCCAAATTTGCACTGAAAAATGCCCCAAAGTCCCACGCACGGCTTCCAAGGGTAAGCGAGGAGGTCAGTGCTGCTGTACGTGCATATCAAGGGGTCGAGTTTGAGGAGATGTGTTCTGAATACTCTTGGGGAGCTTTTTTCCAGTAATGAATGACGACAGTGCGGGTATTTACTATGATAATTGCTGGGGGATACAGGTTCGAACCTCACAATCAGGAAAACAGAGTGAAAAGAGACCCGCTCGACTAACGCGTTCTGCATAGCCTTACCCTCGCCAGCTCCACAGGGGGGCCATCGTGCATGAAAGGGCGTGAAGTATTTGGCGAAACCCCAGGAGACATATTGAAAAGTACGTGACTATATGCAGGGTTAAATGAGTTTGGCGTATATGACGTTATTCTCGTGCATAGCTATATAACACCCAGGGCCCCACACATGCTGTCAGAAGCATTACCTTCCCCACCCGACTCTCTTTTATTTGTTTGACACGAGAATCTGACGCTGGATAATTCCTAGCTGTGTTCGCGCTGTTATTCCCATCTCGTCTCAATCTTTCGTTAAATTTTCTTTGACTCCGACACACTCTTTACTATCGGACCCTCTTTCGCTTCGTTTGAACGTATCACATATTCCTTCGTCCCAAGACAATTTCCTCAAAACACACCTTCTCACAGCTGAAAAATGCTTCACACAGTCTATTCGCTCTCTCTCGCACTCTCATTTTTTTCTCAAGCTCTCGCCTTCTCGGCCTCCGCTAACTCAAATGTCGCTCTCTACTGGGGCCAGAACTCGGCCGGCAGCCAGAAGGCATTGGCCGATTACTGCCAAGAAGGCTCTGCCGACATTTATCTTTTGTCGTTCCTGAACGTTTTTAGTTCAACTGGCGGCCTCCCCGAAGTCAACTTTGCGAACGCATGCGAAGGCTCAGATTTTGAGGGCACCAGCCTGCTGCAATGTACTCAGATAGCTGCCGATATCAAGACATGCCAGTCCCTAGGCTACACAGTGCTGCTTTCTCTGGGCGGTGCTAATGCTGAGGATACTTTTTCTTCGTCTTCTGATGCCCAGAACTTTGCTGACCAGCTCTGGAACCTGTTCGGAAACGGCGACAGCGACACCCGTCCGTTTGGCGACGCTGTTGTCGACGGCTTCGACCTTGATTTCGAGGGAGGCTCTGACTCGTATTACGGAGATTTCGTAACCCAGCTGCGTGCCAACTACGCCAAAGATACCAGCAAAACTTACTACGTATCGGGGGCCCCTCAGTGCGTGTACCCCGATGCGACGTTGAATTCTGCCATGACTAGCGCCGACTTCGACTTCCTGTTTGTGCAGTTCTACAATAACTACTGCTCGGCGGCCGGTAGCAGTTTCAACTTTGATACCTGGAACACCTTTGCATCCTCGGATAGTTACAACAAAGACGTGAAGGTATACCTTGGTGTGCCTGGCTCCAGCTCTGCTGCTGGATCGGGCTATGTCGATGCGGATACAGTTGCCGCTCTTGCCCAGAGTTTGCAATCGAAGTACACCTCGTTTGGTGGTGTTTCGATTTGGGACGCTTCCCAGGCCGAGGCCAATGGAGACTTTGCTGCGGTTGTCAAGTCTGCCTTGACCGGTTCATCTTCTTCTGCGTCCTCTTCGGCATCTTCCTCTGATGCTGTTACGTTGGCTAATACCTACAACTACATCAATGCCGTGGCGTCCAGCTCTGCTGCCTCTGCATCTGGTGCGGCTGAATACGATGCCACTATCACATCCCTAGCGACAGATTACACTACTGCGAGCTGCAGCACTTCAACGAGCCCTACATCAATCTCTGAAATTCTCGCGGCTACCTACGGTGATGTAACAGTGACTACTGAGCAGACTTTCTACACCACAACTAGCTGCTCAAGCACTATCGCGCCTTATGCGAATACCACTGTCCACTCTGCCACCCAGGTGGAAGCTGCTGCTAATTCTGGCTTAACTACCACTTCGGACCTTACTACCGCTTCTGAAGACTCGGATGATTCCGACGCGGAGGATCTCACCACGATCACTGTCTACCAGACAACTTCTTGCACTTCTTCTCAAGGAACAAGCACTGAGGCCACCGCCACAGGTGCCGTTTTGGCAGATGAAGATACAACCGTCACAGTATACAGCACAATCTACACGACTACCAGCACCAACATCAAGACAGCTATCTCTACACAGACAGCTCAGGCCACGACCACAGTCTACCAGACTCAGCAGGTGACCCAGACTGAGACAGTGACTCCTTCCACAACCTGTGCCGCTGCCTCAGTGTCAGTGTCAGTTTCTGTTTCTGTTTCTGTTTCTGTGCAGACTGTTACTGTGAAGGCCGATGACCCTTCTGAGACTTCGTCCAGTCCAGTCCTAAAATCTAACGCAGCGTTCCTCTCTGCATCTACCTTCTCTACATCAGCTTCAACAGCGATCTCTTCATCACCCAAGCCCACGACTTCGTTGGTTTCTGCCCCGGCAGCTGCCAAAACATCCTCTACTGTAGTAGTTGCTGCCAATGGCTCAAACACAGTGGCACCGCAACTTGTGATTGGCGTGATGGCTATCATCTTGTCCCTTCTATTATAATTTTTATGACCATGTACATTATTTTTCAAAATTTAACATTAGAGCTCCGGGCTGCGTCACGAAACCAAAACAAACTGGCAGGTACGACTAGCCGAAAGATCTGCGCAGCAAAAATACGTCAGACCACATCACACAGTGCCAGAAAGTCTTGCGCCAGCTAGCAAATGTTTTCTTGGTGTAAACGAATACATTTCGCTATCTTGAGGCTCTGGGCCAGGTGCTAGTGGTACGGTGAAGTATGTTTCTGAGGCGCATTCCGCAAATAGCCTCCCAACTAGTAGCAAATACTCGCGACAGATCAAATAGCAGAAGGCGTAAAAAGGGTACTGGCCTTGCCAACCGGCAGCCAAATGTGTGCAGTAGATGTGGAACCGAAACATAGGTCACCGGACGCCGAATAGGTAACAGCGGAATTTGCAACTCTGTCCTCCCAAACAGTAGGCAAAGTCTCGCAGCGTATGATTCAACAGCTAGACCTGTCGCACTAGTCTCCCAACTAGCAGACAGACGTTCGCGGCTCATAGGTCTTGCTCATCGAATAAAAATGGCAGAAACTCAGGCAAATTGACAATAGCAATTTTCGAGATGAGACCGACACCAGTGGTGCAAATACGAGGCGTAGTCATAAAAAGCGTTAAACGCATCGCGTAGCTCTTTCAGGACTCGTTGCCAGTCAAGTCAATGACTCGATAGACATCGATTGTCGTAATGGCCTCCCAACCAGTAGGCAAACCTGAATATTCTATGCCAGACCAAAACCTATTTCACTTTGTCTTGCAGGCCTCCCAACCATCAGACATAGATCAGATCAAAAATCGTGCACAGTATATAATTCAACAGCGCAGCTTACCGTGCTCGCCTAGCCTCTCCACTAGTAAAACATGGTATGCGATGAAAAATATCAGCTCAAAAACTCGTATCAGCGTGTGACCTTCTGGAGTTTTACGACTCGGGCACCTGAACAACGCTCAGCCCATGCGGCTTGAAGTCCTGAGAGTCTTCAAAAGTTTTGGCAAATCCAGAGACTGAACACAAAAGAGCGCTGCAGTCGACGAGCGGGACCCAAAAGGGACGATTGAGCGGCTCAGAGCCGAGTCTGGGTGTTAATCAAGTTTATGTCTTCATAAAACCCCGGGTCCTCAGCTCAAAGTGGGACTGGATCCAAGAAAACCATGAGAATACTTTAGGTGGAAGCAGGTTGGGGCACAACAGTATATATAGTTTTTAGGTATACTAGCATAAGTTTCCTATTTGAAATTGTCGCATAAGGAGTTTCAACGTTTCGGGACTTTGGCCCTCATGCAATCATTTTCCCCGTCATGCACCTGCAGCTCAGCTCAGAACATTTCAAACATGTGTGTTTATAGATTTTCTGCGTAATTAAAGCGGTATTCGCAGATATTCAGATTGAAATAGTCGGAGCACCTTGGCACTGCTGGGGTTCACAATTCATTCTGCGCTATCGATATATCCATAAAATATTCTACTTTAAATTACAATGCGAGAGAGTCTTCGCGAAACTGCTTTTCTTTGACGATTGAAAAGCCTAAATCCAGACCATTAGCGCCCCGGATTGGCAGAACCCGAGCCCCCTAAACTGAGGAAGCTGGCTTACGAATCTGATCTACATCACTCACCACCAAGTGAGAGCAGAAACAATAGACAAAAGACGCAAGTTAGATATGCCACATGCCTCTAAGAGGATAAACAATGGCCATTCAGGTGAGGAGGCACGCCCTAGAAAGTCTGGTTTTGAATTATTGAGGGCGGCTCAGGATAATTTTTCACCAATGGTTTCGAATCAAACGAACCCAATCGCAGATGCCAATTCGGCCCTGAAGGATTTTGGTTCACAGAAGCCTAGTCACTGGAGACAGATTGCGCCCGAAAACACGGATTGGAACAAATTCAAAAAACTGGCCGATGAAATTAAAACCGACGATTTTAGCGGCGAAGGTGCATGGGCTCGAGCCCATGCTCTGCAAGAAGAGGTTGACGCGATGATGCAGGTTGACGAGAGCGAGAGATCCATTTACGATGCAAACGTTGTTTTTTACAAGTCGCTCAGTTACACAAATTTTCTTTATACTGACGATGATGAGCCAACCAATGAATGACAGCCTCAATGATCAACATTTGTTGAGACAGAGCTCTAAATCGTGGAGCACTGCTCATTAAGCTGAATTGATGGATATTCTATCAACAATGTTAGCTGGGTTTTAATTTATTCACTTATTTATTAAAGCGATACCGCTCAATTCTCCTCTCCTAGTCCCTTGTTTTGTTTGTGGATTCGTTAAGGCGGCATAACTGCTATATGTTGTAACTGAAAGGCAGGGCTAGGGCTGGCGCGACGCGAAACCCAGCACATGCGGGCATTTATTTAATTAATCAAGCTCCGGGATCGAGATCCATCCTTTCCTCCGCAAAATGTCTCGCGACGACTTCGACAATTATGTCGCATTCGCCAGCAAATTGACGCCACAGGCCAATTTGCTGCGTATTTTCGAGCGAAGCGACGACTTTGTAGCGGTCGGCGATGACGCTAAGCTCGCCGCCGAGATTATCTATGGCACATCTACTGGCGTCAAATCCACAGCGTCGGGCTCTTTCGCCCAGGTGATCAATTCTAGCGCGTGCAGTAGTCTTCTGAAAGATGCGCTAGGCAAACGAGGGCTCAGAATCGAGCTATACTCGAGTTACAACGGCTCAAAGTCTCAATTCAGACTTAACAAGTCTGCGACGCCAGGCAACGTTGGTGAGCTCGAGGATCTTTTGGGAGCACAGTCACTTGAGCAAAATCCAGTTATTTGTGCTGTAAAGTACTCTGTGACTGCTAAAGAACGTATGGTTGGCGTCGCGTTTCTAAACACTGCTGGCCAGACCCTTGGGGTTTCGCAGTTCCTCGATAATGATTTGTTTTCCAACCTCGAAAGTCTTACCATTCAAATTGGAGTTAAGGAGGCAATCTTGCCCGAGGAAGACTCGCCCGACAGCAAGAAAATTCAGGCGATGCTTTCTAGGCTGGACATTCTCGTTACCACGCGTCGCGCCGCCAGCTTCTCGAACAAAGAAACTTCGCAGCATTTAGAACGTTTGACTGGTAGAACGGAGCTACAGTTGTCTAAAGAATTGAGCCAGGAACTCGCGGCCGGTGCCCTAAGCGCCCTTATCCAGTATCTTCACCTAATGACCCACACAGGTGACTACGGAAGCTACAATATTGTTGAGCATGAATTGGGTCGGTTCATGCGACTAGACGCCTCGGCAATCAAGGCTTTGAATGTGATGCCTGGTCCGCGAGATGGCAATAAGGCGATGTCTATATACGGCCTGCTTAACGAGTGCAAAACCCAGGCAGGTGCCCGTGCTTTGTCTATGTGGCTCAAGCAGCCTCTTATGGATATCAATGAAATTAAAGGCAGACACGACCTGGTGGAGGCATTCATTAACGAGAGCGTTGTTCGGCAAACTCTACAGGATGATCTATTCTTGAGTGTGCCAGATCTCGAAAAAATTGCCAGAAAGTTCAGCAAAGGCCAGGCCCGACTCGAAGAGGTCGTGAGAGTTTTCCAGCTGGCGGTGCGGCTTCGTGATTTCATCGAAGTGCTAGAGCCTATAGCGTCGACTTACGAGGCCATCCGAACAATTTATGTCCAGCCGCTGCAACATGCGGCGCAAGAACTCGCCAAATATATTGAGATGGTTGAGACGACCATTGACCTTGACGCCCTGGAGCAGAACGAGTACGTCGTCAATCCGAATTTCAACGAGCGGCTGCAGGCTATCAAAGGCCGCAAACTTGAGCTAAAGCGTGAAATGAAGGATCACCACATTGCAGTCGGCGACACGCTGGGCATGGAGCCCGACAAAAAGCTGAAACTGGAGGACAACAGCAACTACGGCTGGTGTTTCCGCCTGACCCGGACAGATGCAGGTTGTCTCCGGTCTGCTTCTGGGTTTTTCGAGCTGGCAACTCTGAAAGCTGGCGTCATTTTCACCGACAAAAAGATGCGCAGCCTGAACAACGAGTTTGCTGACCTCGACAAGGAATATTCGCAGACTCAGTCGCAGCTTGTTAAAGAGGTTGTCGCTATCGCGAGCACCTACTCGCCTATTTTTACGCCGCTGAGTATCAGTCTCGCGCACCTAGACGTCATCGTATCATTTGCACACGTTTCTTCTTATGCGCGGTTGCCTTACGTGCGTCCGGAGATGTCGCTAGACGGCGATTTTCTTTTGAGTGAAGCACGACACCCTTGCATGGAGGCACAGGACGACATGATGTTTATACCGAACGATATCGAGATGCGACGCAGCGACTCTTCGTTCCTGGTTATTACGGGTCCCAACATGGGTGGCAAATCGACATTTATTCGACAGACTGGTGTAGTGTCTCTAATGGCCCAGATCGGGTGCTTTGTTCCCTGTGCTGAAGCAAAGCTGCCGGTCGTTGACTGTGTGCTTGCCAGAGTGGGTGCCAGCGACTCACAGCTTAAAGGAATATCCACGTTCATGGCAGAAATGTTGGAGACCGCGTCTATCTTGAAGACGGCAAGTCCTCGGTCTCTTATCATTATTGACGAGCTGGGCAGAGGCACGTCCACATATGACGGCTTTGGCCTTGCCTGGGCTATTTCACAGCACATTGTTGAGAAGATCGGCTGTTTCACTATGTTTGCTACCCATTTCCACGAGCTTACTGCTCTTGCAGACCGGTACCCTCAGGTCCAGAATTTACATGTCGTCGCAGATGCTACGTCCGATAACGACATCACTTTGCTCTACAAAGTCGCAGTTGGCGTCTCTGACAAATCTTTTGGTATTCATGTTGCCGAAGTTGTCAATTTCCCTGAAAAAGTCATTCAGATGGCCAAACGCAAGGCTGATGAGCTCGAGGAGCTCGAGGGCGCTCACAACGTCAAGCAGGAAGATGTTGAAGCCGGTACTAGTTTGTTGCAACAACTGCTGAGAAAATGGGCAACGGAAACAAAACAGGCTGGTCCTGAGGAAAGTGCCAAACGTTTGAAGCTTATGATGGAGGAGAAGAAGGATGAGTTCTCAAAGCATCCTTTCCTCTCACAGGTTTTGTCTTTGTAGCCGACAACATTAAGCCAACGTTTTCTACTTAAAATTATTATATTGTTCTCTTTCTGGTGACACCTCAGGCTCAAATACATTTAAGCATGTCTCATAATGAGTATAAAGTCAATGGGGTTCGAACGGCCAAACTGGTTGTCGAAGTGAGTCTCGCTCACCTGTCACATCAGTTTGGAAAACTTTACGCATTGAGATAAATTTTGCTGGAGATCTTAGACTTCGTGTGGCTTGAATAAAGTCTCATATCGCAATAAAATGTCTTATTCAGACAAGGACCATACATAGTAAGGGCGGGTCCTCGCTGAACCCAACTTATGTAGATCTTTTTTACTTACAATGAAACTGGCATCTCTTCTTATGTGCTGAAGGAAACCTGTTCTTAATTGCGTGCTGTTGTTGTCAAGAAATGATCAGTCCGATCACAAACACTAAGGACGAGAATTCTGAAACCTGATTGGGATGCGCCCCTCATGCAAAACAATTCATCAACCATCAAGGGCTACAAATATCTTAAGTCTTCGTCATCTTATATTCAGAATTTGTGACCAATATACTGATGTCCCGGGCAATTTTGTACAGAGAAGAGCCTGAGATGCTTCCGGCGCGACTTGATGTTCACCAGGTCAGCTCAGAACAATTTAGCTAAATATACTATGAAATGCTCTTTGGCACCAAAATCAAATCCCAGTAGCTCTTTGCTGGCTTTGTTCTGGAGACTCACATACATAACTACTCCTTCACCTAGTGCCGGCTCGAGCACGCCAGGCCGGGTAACACTGCTGAGTCACACACAAATTTCACTTCACCCAGACGGTAATCCCAAGCCCGTTGTTTTAATTTCACCCCAGAGTCTGTGTGACGTGTCGCTCTAAAGTGCATCAAATGGACGCTGTGGAAGCCAAGGTCAACACGATGTCTGTTCAGCCAAAAAAGAAAAGCCATCTATACCCGAGCGAGCCGAAGTTCGAGTTCATCGATGAGCGTAACGCCCTGTTCGAGGAGCTGTACGCCAAGCAGCAGGAGGAGCTCGCCCAGAAGGAGCGTTTGCCCATCAAAGTGACTTATACCAAGTCTGGTGAATCTTTTGATGCCACCTCGTGGGAGACTACACCTTTCCAAATCGCCAAACAGCTTGGCACTCTAAACTTGGATGACCTGGTTGTGGCTACTATCGATGGAGAGGTCTGGGATATCGGCCGTCCGTTTGAGAAGGACTGCCAGCTGGGTTTCCTGACTTTCGATGACGAAGAGGGCCGCAAAGTTTTCTGGCATTCTTCTGCGCACGTGCTTGGCGAGGCCTGCGAGTGCAATTACGGTGCCCACCTGTGCTACGGCCCGCCCACTACCGAGGGATTCTTCTACGAAATGAGCATTGAAAACGGTACTCGCAACATTCAGAGCACGGACTACAAGGACGTCGAGTCGCTGTTCAAGAAAGTTGTCAAGGACAAGCAGAAGTTTGAGCGTCTGGAGGTGTCCAAAGAGAATCTGCTCAAGATGTTCAAGTACAACAAGTACAAGCAGTACCTCATCGACAGTAAGATCCCCGACGGCACCTCCTCGACGGTGTACCGCTGCGGTGCACTAATTGATCTGTGCCGGGGTCCGCACGTGCCTCACACGGGCAAAGTTAAGAGCTTCAAGCTGCTGAAGAACTCGTCGGCCTACTTCTTGGGCGACCAGACAAACGACTCGATGCAGCGCCTATATGGTGTTTCGTTCCCCGATAAGAAGCAGCTTGATGCCCACGTCAAATTTTTGGAGGAGGCTGCGCTTCGGGACCACCGTAAGATCGGCAAAGACCAGGAGCTGTTCTTCTTCAACGAGATTTCTCCCGGCTCGGCGTTCTGGCTTCCGCACGGTGCCCGGATCTACTCGGCCATGATGGATTTCCTGCGCGAGGAGTACCGTGCCCGTGGCTACGAAGAGGTTATCACGCCCAACATGTTCAACGCCAACCTTTGGAAGACGTCGGGCCACTGGCAGAACTACAAGGACAACATGTTTGCGTTCGATGTTGAGAAAGAGACGTTCGGCCTCAAGCCGATGAACTGCCCGTCGCACTGTGTAATTTTCAAGTCGCGCGACCGTTCGTACCGTGAGCTGCCGTGGAGAGTTGCCGATTTTGGTGTGCTGCACCGCAACGAGTTCAGCGGTGCACTGACCGGCCTGACCCGCGTGCGCCGCTTCCAGCAGGACGATGCGCATATTTTCTGCACGCAGGCCCAGATCAAGGACGAGGTGGCTGGCGTCTTCGACTTTTTGCAGAATGTCTACGGCGTGCTGGGTTTCAAGTTCCGCATGGAGCTGTCGACCCGTCCCGAGAAGTACCTGGGCGAGCTTTCGGTGTGGAACGATGCCGAGGATATGCTCCGCGAGGCGCTCGACAAGTACGGTGCCGAGTGGGAGCTGAACCCTGGTGATGGTGCTTTCTACGGCCCCAAGATCGACATCAAGATCTCAGACGCCTTGAACCGCTGGCATCAGTGCGCGACGATCCAGCTCGACTTCCAGCTGCCGATCCGCTTCGACCTGAACTACCAGGATGCGGCCAAGGAGGGTGACGAGGACCGCTACCGCCGGCCGGTGATGATCCACCGCGCCATTTACGGCAGTTTCGAGCGCATGATCGGCATTCTGTGCGAGCACTTCTTCGGCAAGTGGCCCCTGTGGCTGTCGCCGCGCCAGGTGCTCGTCATTCCTGTGGGCCCGCATGTCGCCGACTACGCCCAGGAAGTCAAGGAGTTCTTCTTCAAGGGTGGATTCTTTGCCGACGCAGACCTCGGCCCCAATACGCTGCAGAAAAAGGTCCGCCAGGGTCAGCTTGCCCAGTACAATTACATTTTCATTGTGGGCGAGGAGGAGCAAAAGACTCGTTCGGTCAATATCCGCCGCCGCGATGGTCAGCAGGGTAAAGGCGAGACCGTTTCGCTTGACGACACGCTTGCCCTTCTGCAGAAGGTGAAGGCTTCGCGTGCCATTCGCGAAGAGGACGCCTGAGCAATTGCGCATTCTCATCGTATATAAACTTATTAATGTACATGCTTTAGCTGGCAAGCGTTTTTCAGTCTAGTCGAAAGAATAGATCACACGTTGTTAACGCGAGAAGCGTCGGGCTTGGCTTATATGGGCGACAGCCCCTACGCCGCTGTTTGGGCTATAATCAGGACCTAGCATCGCAACTTGTTAGCTTTATACCATGCTATTTAGAGGCATACGTGCACGTCCACCTGATTTGAGCCACCGCATTTTGCTAGACACTCTGAGTTGACGACCGCCCGCGTTTATACTCGCATTAAATTATGAATTTTGATTAGTGTTTCAAAGGTCAAACACAAACGACTCGCGCTCAGTAGCCACGCAAAGCGTCGTGTGATTCCAGGTAAGCGCCAGCGCCCCCGTGATTTTGTATTCTACAAGAAGCTGCGGCTCAGCAGCAGCGGCCACGACATCCCAGACCTGGACGGCTTCGCCGGCGACCGCGAGCAAGGTTCGGCCCTCGTATTGCGTGGGCTCGACCAAAGTTACAGATCCTGCCGCATTAACTCGCCATACAGGCTCGGTCTCGGGTTCCTTAACATTCCAGAGCGCCAAGCTGCCGTCGGCGGACCCGGAAACCAGCCGGGGGGGCAGCCCAGGCTGGCTACTAGGCAGGTATTTCAGGGCAACTATCGGGGAACAGTTCGCCACAAAACTCCGTAGCGGAAGTGTGCTCTGGGCCTGCCAGATGTGGATTGTGAGATCGTCGCCAGCCGAGGCCAGCAGCTGTGAGCCCGCGTCGAAGGCCAGCGCCGTGACTGGCCGCGTGTGGCCGCCGAATCGCACAACCGGCAGCGGCGAGATCAGTTTGTAAACGCAAATTTCATTCGACGGAGTGATCGTGCTCAGCGTGCCGAGTACGTTGAGGGCAGAATGCGTGCATGCATACGTCTTTGAGTCGATCCACGCGGCCTCGACCAGCCTTGGGCTGTCGCCAGCGTCTAATCTGTGCGCGATCTGGCCGCCCTCAGAATCCCATACAATCACGCCTCCAACACAGTCAATAGAAATAAGATAGCGGCCGTCGCGGTTCCACTTCAAATCGATAATTGGTGCGGAATGGCCGGCTAGCACGAGCTTGAGCTCTCTTTCCGGCGACCAGATACGCACGCCTCCCGCAAAAGAGCCCGTAGCCAGCAGTGTCTGCAGTCCGTTCCACGCCAAGCTCGTCACTTTGGCGTCTTCCGGGTTCGTCGAATATGCCAGAGTCGTTTCCTGGCCCTCGGCGCTTATTAGCACTGTGTCGTTGGAGGCTGTGCCCAGGGCGAGATATTTGGCCGCAAAGCCAGCACAAAGCGCACCTCTTATACGTTTGACGGAGTCAGGTACTTCAGGAGTGCTCTGTCTACCGTTAAATAATCTCTGCTGAGAAACCTGAGCCACGGGAGTGGGATCCTTGGCTAAGGTCTCAGGAGCCGGAGCGTCTTCATTGGTGGGAAGGGTCGGTAATTTCGTTTCCGGACTGCGCCCCTCCTTAGCAGCTGATTGGTCCGCACTTGAATGTCCATTAAGTTGGGATGCAGCCTCAAACTCGACCGGCGGGGACTCTGGTTTCGGAGGCAGCCGCTCGATGGCTTCGTACTGCTGACCCTTCAGCACGAGCCGTACGAGCTCGCCCCGAGCCAGACCTGCTGCCGCATCACTCGACACCTGTGCCTCCAATCCCATGGCGTGGGCACTCAGAGCTAGACCCTCTTCCTGCAAATACCTCCATATGAGGGCATTCATCTCTTTAGAGGTGAGCATCTGGCGATGACAAAGGCTCGATCCCAGTCTGGGTTTAAGGTGGGGCAGAGAGTGCCGTGCCGTGAACTGGAAAAAGCTTGCACCTGGTTATAGTGCACTTGAGTCCAAGATCAATCCAACATTTCTATCACAAAAACCGTCGTATAATTTCAATCGCTTTTCGCAAATGTTCAGAGTTACCATGCATTACTACTAGCGATGCTACTGTCAGAAACCCCCTTAGTCACTACCCAGTGCAGTCCAGTCCAGAGCTGTGTGGTTTTGGTTCGAGACAATCCCCCATAGTTGTTCTAACTAGCTTCTACTTGCAAACTTGCTCAGAAAGTAGACTAAACGTGCAAAATGGAAGAGGCACCTAAATCGCTGCGGAAACGGCAGTCGATTTTGCGAGGACCGCGACGCGAAGAAAGACAGCCCCGGCCAGCGCTCAATGCTTTGGCTGAAGAGGACTCCGAATCCCAGAACCTGCAGGAACAATCGGCGCAAAACAATTTCGAAAGCACGCACAAACACTCCAAGTCCCGCGTTTCGGGCAAATCTGACGAGTTGCCGCAGATCCCAGAGTTGAACGTGGCACGAGCCCAGATGTACGTATCACAAAGCCCCGATAATTACACGCCCATGACGCCTTTGTCGCCAGTTGGGGCGCTCAATTCGACTCAAAATAGCAACAACAGCAACAACAACCACTTGGGCGCAAATTTGACGGCGAGTCTTGCGCCAGCAACAAACAGAAGGCATCGTCGCCTGTCAAATGCCAGCCAGTTCATGAGCCAGGACATGCGCAGCATTGCCGACGTTCCGCTCGAAGATACGAGCCAGCCCGCTACTTTTAACACTTCGTTCATGGCAGAAAACTTCGACGCCAAATCGCACCTTGCTCAGACGCTTGGCGAGGCCACAACTGAACAAATCCAAGCGTACGCCGAGACGCTGAAGCATGAGCTCGAAGATATCCGGGCCCGCGAGCAGGTGGCCATTCGCCGAAACTATCAGACTATGCTTGCAGCATCAAAAGAAATAGGTGAGCTGCCGCCGCAAATCAGCCACCTGCGAAAACTTGTGAACGACTTGTCCCTTGTCTCGAAGGCTCTGAAGCAGGACGCCGAGTCGCAGGCCCAAGAAGATCCTCGGCGCGGCAGCCAAGTGTCATTAGACAAAGAAAATGTGCGTTCGCAAAACCGTAACTCAGTGCTCATGCTCAACAGCGCATGGGCCGAGGACCTGATGGCGCTATTCAAGCGCGTAGAGGGCGCCCAGAAGTATTTACCCGCAATGCCCGGCCGCCATGTCGCGCTTGAGAGCCACAACTGGTACGAGCTGAACAGCGTGACGTGGCAGCCCGTGAAGCCTGTAACTTTGTTTCTTCTGACGGACCATCTGCTCGTAGCCACGCACAAACGTCTGCGGGCGGCAGATGCCAACGTACACCGGCCGCTGGTTGTAGACTACTGCTGGGCCCTGGCCGATTTCAAAGTGTCGCAGCTCGACCCCAAAGATCCCAGTGATTCGCGAGCCTTGCAAGTGCGCCGTGGCACCCAGCTGTTCACATACAAAGCGTCGGCATCCACGGTCGCGGCCTTCATGTTCGAGTACGAGAAGGTTCGCAGCTCGAGCCTTGACCGGGGCCCGGCCGAGCAGCCGCCGGCTAGTGACCAGGCAATTGCTGGCGGCAATTCCAGCGGCAGCAGCAGGAGCAAGCGGCCAGACTCGATGTCGTACATGCGCACGACGCAAAATGTGGAGAAGCAGCGCGAGGCCGCCAAGATCCTGGCAGATATCGACGTCAAAATTGCGCACCGTAAATACGCGGATGCCTTGGATCTGTGTCTGAACAATTCCTCCAACGAAATGATCCAGCCACAGGTCCTGAGCCGCCAGGAACGCATCGCCGAGCACCTTCAGACGCGGCTGCTGCAGCCTGTCTCGGGCGACAAAGCCCGTTTTGTCCAAGTTATCCAGCTTCTTGACCGCATTGGCCTCGGTGCGCGTGCGCGCCACGTGTTTCTTGACGCTCGCGCCGCCCACATCAAAAAGCGCAGTGGCGAGGTTCACTTCCGGGGCGACATTGTGTCGTACACGTCGCAGATGGCCGTCGTGTACTTCCAGCTCGTGAAAGCCACGGTAGAGATCTACAAGGCCGCGTTCTCCGAAAAGAAAGACGCTTCAATAATAGTGGAGTGGACCAAAAAACAGATCGACGCATACGTGAGTCTCTTCAACCGTCAGCTTTACCGCATCAGCCCTCAAACCCGCATCTACAAGCAGTGCGTTGAGGTCACCCGACAGGAGAGCTCGCAGCTCCAGGAAATTGGTCTTGACATGAACTTCATGCTGGACTACGTCTGGTCTTCTGCGGAGTAGACGGAACGATCGTGGGACTGGCGCCGTTCAGAAAATATTGGCTGAGCTGCCCAAGCAAGGGCGCTTATTTATTTATAGCATTCGCTACATCTGGAACATGAATCTCAAAATTGCAAATACACTAGACTACAGAATGCATCATCTAGACAACAGCACGCCCAAAGCGTCTTTTAATTTGCGAACAGGTCCTTTGTGCTTCGGGGGACCACACGCAGTCGGACAGGGCGTCGGACTGGGATCGGTATCGTCCAACTGATTGGGCTGCACAGTCGGGGCCGGAGCATACTGCTGCGAAACTACAACAAGCACTTTCGAGCTGCTTTTGTCGTCGTCATCATCGTCGTCATCTTCTTCATCATCGTCATCTTTGCCATCTGTTTCGTCCATGGCTACGGCTTGTGGAGTGCCGCAGTTAGGCTCGGAGACCAATTGATTGGGGCCGAATTGCGGACCAAATTGACTCGGACCATACTGGTTCGCAAACTGGTTCGAGTACTGGTTTGAGTACTGGTTTGAGTACTGGTTTGAGTACTGGTTTGAGTACTGGTTCGGGTATAGATTCGGATACTGGTTGTACGGTTGTGGCAGCTGATTGAACGTAGGCTGATACGCAGGGCCCTGCAACTGGTTCACAGGCAACTGATTCAGAGGCTGATTCACAGGCTGTGGTTGATTGAGAGGCTGTGGTTGAGCTCGCGAGTCTACAGGCTGGTTACGACCGTCGACAACATACATCACATTGCCGGTCTGAAAGACCTGATCGAAATTCAGAGACGTGTCGACCGTAGCAGAAGACATGTACGTGGCTGTGACCGTGACTGCAGGAATGTTGGGACTTGACGGGTCTCCAGCGGTGACTGTAACTGTATTTTGGGGAAAGTTGATAGGTGATGCGCCAAAAATATTGTCGAAGTTGGGCTGGTTGTCTACCGTTACCGCCTGCGGTAATGAAATCGAGCTGGAGTCAGAGACAGTTGATGAAGACGAAGTCGCAGCGCCCGTCGATGAGTCTGTCGAGTCGGTAGAAGTAGAGCCCGTAGTTGCGGAAGCAGTGGAATACATCCCAGAGTCACTGACAGAGGATTGCTCATTGGTTGAGGCAGAAGTTGTAGAAGATGTAGAGTCAGATGATGCAGACGCCGACGTAGAAGTCGAGATAGTGGTGGAAGATGCATCCATAGTATCGCTGGTCAGAGTTTCAGATGCAAAAAAGCTAGAAACATTGATCTCGGAGCTTTTTGCATCTGTTGAAAAGCTATCCGTGTCCGAAGTTACAGTTGCCTGTGAGTTGTAACCCGAGGCAGCGGTTGTCGTTGAACTGAACTTTGAGTCGCGTGTCTTAATCTTCTTTGATTTTGTCTTTGACTTGGTTTTGCTAGTAGTCTTCGAATGCTTGAACGACGAAGTCGTTTTATCGTCATCGTCGGAATCGTCGGAATCGTCGGAATCGTCGTCGTCGGAACCATCATCGTCGGAATCGTCGTCATCAGAGCTATCAGAGTTATCCTTCGCACTTCCATCATCATGATGTTTGTGTTTAGATGGCTGATTCTGACTGTTGTCGTCATTCCCAGGATAAGGAGGAGGCGGCGGCGGAGGCTGCTGCACAGTTACTGTGGATGTAAAAGCAGTCGGCAGTGACTCCAATGCTGGTGAATAACTGTCCGTTGCGCTTCCCATACTCGACGATGGCAACAATAGAGACGGAATAGTCAGAGATGGGAGCGTAAGGGCAGATGCGGGCTCGTCGACATCGACAGTAACGTACACAGTGGTAGCAGTGGCCTCTACTTTGTCTACCTCAACGTAAACAGTCTTGGTGATAATCTCTGGCATCTCAGTATCGAAAGACGCAGTCAAGTTGCTCACATGGTGCTTATGCGTGCGCATAGTTTTGGTCACTGTCTCAGTGGTTGTGGGAACGAGAAGAGTCGTCCACTCAGTAAGAGTAGTGAAGCTCTCGGTCCAAGTTGTTGTGGTGGTCAACGCATATTCTGAAGTTACTGTGGCAAAGACTGTTACAGTAGCCACTGAATTTTCATTCCCCGTTGTCTGGTTGCTGGCAAGGGAGCTGAGGGTTGTATTTAGGAGCGCATCGCTGGCAACATCTCGCGGTTTGAGCTGCTTGGCCGATGAGTACAAGCTGTAGTCTCCGTCCAGCCACAATCTCAGCATTTCTGCTGCACCCCGCTGTTTCTCGCCGTTGTATAGTCTCAAAAATGTGAGTGGTCCCATACTCTGCACCTCGCCCCGTCTCACCCCATCGAGGATCCACAGCTCCGTTGGAGCTTGGCGGAAGCTGTCTGAGTTGTACCAGTCAAAGTTCTGGGCAGCCGCCTTTCCACCTTTCCAATTGCAAACAAAATCGTCGTCATTGTAGAACAATAACGTCGGCAAGCCGGCGTCAAGCAGCGAGCCAAGAAAGGCCTGATTGTTGGTGAGTGAAGCGGCTGAACTGAGAAAACGTGTGTTTTCGCTCAGAAGAGAGCTGTTACTAGTCCCGACTGAGCTGAGAAGCTCGGGTTGGCTCAAAATCGCAGCAGCATAGTTAGGAGCGTTGTTCTCGTACGGTTCAAACACGGTGTTCAGGTAGCCAGCCAAAGGCTTCACCTGAGACTCTTCGCAAAAGGACGATCCTTTGGCACAAGCAGTTGCATTACCATTGTAGCACGCATTTATGAGACTCAGGCACTGATATCTTGAATCGTAAATATCATGACAAGCCGGGCTACCGCGAATGATACCGCCTGATTCACATGCAAACGAAGAGATCGACTCGTAGTGGGACCGAGGATCGATAAAGCCGTTACGAATTATTAGCGAGTTGATTGAAATATTTTTTTCAGAAGACAAGCCTTGAGCCACAATAGGAAGGAAGTAGCCACCGGTAAGCTCACCCGCCAAATGGACACCGCGGGATTGGAGTTCAGGGAACTCCTGATAGAACGAGTTCAAAAAGTTCACGACAGCAACTTTGGCGTCATCAGGGCTGGTGCTTGGTTGGTTGACAAACAGCAAATTGGCGTTCTTGTTCCAAGAGTCAGGATTGTCCACTAGCTCGCCCCCTGCAGCAGCAGTCGAGGGTCCGAGCCCATTGTACATGGCCTCGAAACTGGAAGCTGACTTGTCGCCGACCCACAAGATCACCGGATCATCAGGACTACCTTGGCTTTGCACAAACCAAAAAAAGATGTCTGAACCAGGCAATACGCCACTGAACTGAGAAGCGTTGCCACTAACCTGCGTACCATTTTGAGCAGACGCCAGGCCACATAGCCACAGCCCTATAGCAGCACTTTTAACAAGCATTGCAAGACAGAAAAAGAGAATGAACCGTGACAAATTGCCAGCTTATATGTATTCGCATGCATCGATCCCGATTTGGCACCTGCAAGTAAGGCTTGTTTACAGATACCCGATGCAGCCACGACTTTCGCGATTGTACGCTTCGGGAAATAATTACAAGCTACGAAACGATCGTCAGAGCAACAATTACAGTAACAAATAGAAGGATCAGCAGAGCAATGCACGACCATTTACCCCGGCTCCGCTGATAGTTGTCGGCCTTCTGCAGCTGGCGAGCCGCCTCTTCGGTCTGGCCGGCCATATTGACAATATTTTCCTCAATTGTGTCCATTTGAACACCCTGCTCGCGGACCACCAGACCCAAGTCCTTAAAAATTGAGTTTATCTCGGTCATACCGCGCTGTACCTCCTGGATTTCACGCTCTCTATCCTCGAGCAGGGCAGTGTGCAGGTCCAGCGATGAGCCGGGCAGTAATGTGAGTGCGCTTCCGGGGTTACTTGGATCGTTTGAGCCGTATGTGTTACCTTGTGATTCCTGCTGGCTCAGAAGCGGGGTCGATGCCGAGTTTTTGCTAGCATTGATTTTTGTAGCAGCATTTTGAAGCGCCCGTTCGGCAGATTTCTGGGTATCCACGACGTCCTGAAGAAGCACATCAAGCGATGACTGAAGGTCTTTCTTCTGCGCTTTTTGTGTGCCACTCAGGTTTTTGTATTCGTTCAATTTCTCAGATATCCTAGCGCAGACTGTGCATCCGTTGGTCGCGTCCTCGATGCTCTGTCGAAGCTGTACGGCAATGGCATTGGCCGCAGACCCGTTATCTCTCTGGAGCTTTGCGACGTGACGCTTGGTTTTCTTAATATTTGAAGACAATCCGTATGCAGCGGACGATGCCGCAGCCGCCATGGCCTCGAAACTCTGAGCTTCCACATCCACAGCCATGTATATATGGATTGGAAGTTGCGGGAGGCGTGATTATGTATGCGGCTGATTCTGGTTCGGCCTATAGAGCATACACGAAATGATGTACAGTGGCCAGGCTGAACGTCTTATGGAGGACGGAATGCATCAAATCAGCCTCAGTAAAACTTTGAATGTTTTCATCGCCGAGCTGGCTAGAGACACCTCTGCTGTAGACAGTTTCCGCTGGAAGCCACTGACTGTTCAGCACTTGAATGGCTGATGCTCATAAAAAGGTTAACCAATCTAATTTCTTCACCAGGTGAACAATTGAAAACGCTCGTACCTCCTGCCAGTACAGACGGAAGCTCAAAAATTATATACAAAAAAACGGATTCGCTGGGCTGAAAAAGGCCGTCGCTTCAAGCTTTAAGGCAATCCTAGAGACCGTAAATGACAAGTGATTTTCGGATAGATCGAGCCAGGTTTTATGGTTATCACTACTCACTATACGAGCCGAAAATTGCTTGTAAAATCTCTGAGGGCTTGTATCCAGTCAAGCCGTGGGACTGAATTTCCGGAAATTTGGCCCTCATGCAGTCTCTATTCCAGCCTAATCGAGAGCCCTCCTGGTCATGTGATTAAGTTCAGCAGATACATATTGTTTCAAAGATACAGTCGGGAAGCTAGGGTCATACTATTACATTGAATCTGGGCGCATACTAATTTTGTATTGCGTATTCTACTCACTATGCGCTCGGAAAGCCTGATATCCGGGCGACTCTGACCGCTCACTCTGCAGATGGGGCGACTCCAAAGCCTCACTGCGTGATTCCGACTTTTCTCTCAAACCCCCCACCAAATGAATGCAGAATTGAGATGCTACAAAATTGCAGTGCAGAGTATAAATGCCCACATTGCCGAAATAAACCGCAGCTGTCAGGTAATCACGTCCCTGGTTGAAGACGCACAGAGAGGGGGCCATCCCCAAGACTCTCAGGTAGCGAACGCGTTAGGCCTCACTGTTTCGTATTTGCGGAACTTCGATAACTCAATTGAGGCATTGGCGGCCCTAGAGAAAATGGTTGAGTTCATTTTCGACAAGAAAAGAGACTGGTCAGCCAACAGCGCTCAGCAAATTGAAGCTTTAAACTCACCTAGAGAATTCAGCGCTGCTCTGGAGGGTTACAAGCGACATACAATGTACGAAAATCCGAGCGATATTTCGTTTGGTCGACCTGATACCACCATTTTTCGCCCTCGCGAGGTGTTTGTGAGTAACAGAGAAGCAACTACCAAGAAACCAGCCAGCGAAGCCGCCTTGGCCCCCCCGCAATCCAAGCCGCCTAGCATCGTGCCGCCTAAACCTGTACCTAAGGATTCAGCTGGTTTCATGAAAACAAAACGAATCCCAACTGCTGTATCTATGAAAAATTCAGGATCATCGCTAGATTCGGCCCTATCTCTCAATCTGTCAACATGTCAGCAGTTTGACGAGAAGTCTTTCACGCCACGGTCAAGCCTGCTGGATCCGGCGGCCGTGTGGCGGGAATGGCACGATGGCGACTCACAAACCCCGCCAATCACATTTATTTTATCGAGCAACCCAGCTTTGGCCAACACCTCGGTTGAAATCGTCAAGCGTAGCTGCATAGTCGCAGCTATCGAGGCAGCGGTTGACTCAGGGATGACGCTAAATCATGCTCTAGATCTGGCTGCCAAATCGGCTCGCTCGATGGGGCCCAATTTGTTTTTCTACCACTGCAAAGTTAGAGTCGAGAGAAACGAGCCTGCATTTTAGGGAGGAGTTCGAAAATCATTCTATTTGATCGTGCCCTAAGTTTATATAAATTATGTATTTACCATCCGGCAGCCCTAACCACTAATCACTGGCGCGTTACGCGTTTTTAAGCTCACGTCCTCTGCGACCCAGCCAGCACTCTATAACTTGCTCTGCCAGAACAGAAAACAGGAGCTGCGCACAACGATTTTGCCATGTCGTCGCGTTTTGCACAACTCAAGGCCCGGCGAGAAAAGGCCGGTGTGCTTGATCAGAAAGAAGTCGACCTATACGATGAGGTAGAGGAGGGCGAGTACCAGAGAAAGCGCATTCTTGAGGATGAAGAGGACGACTTTGTCGAAGACGATGATAACGCCGGATATACCAACACAGGTGCATATGAATGGGAAAATGACGGCACAAATCTTTCAGGTTCAGACACCGAGTCGCCGCGTGGACCGCGCAGCAAGTCGCAGCTGAAACGCAAGCGCGACAACCAGCTCGAGACCCCCGCAAAAAAAAACCAAGTGGTAACAGACATGTTTCGCAAGGCATCCTCCACGTCGAAATCCAGTAACAGTGTTGTGAACACGCCGCGCCAAGTTGACGCTAGCGCCCTAGATGATATCATCAACAGCGTGGGCTCGAGCGCGTCCTCGAAGCCGCGATTTTCGGTGCCTAAAACTCCGCTCCCAAAGACCCCGGTACTTCGACGCAAAGATTCTGGGTTCAGCGCCACATTGGCAGGCTCGGCCGTGAAGGAAGCCCCAAGCTCGCCGCCACTTCAAGTAAATGAGTTGGATGAAATAGATGACCAGAACCAGAACCAGAGCGAAACCCATGGCCCGGAAGCAGTCCAGGAGCTCCTGAGCGATCCGCCGAAACAATTGCCAACTGACACTCCGTCTTTCACACCACTACAAGCAGTAGCTGGCGAACGAATCAATATATCATCGCGCCCAGCGCCGGCCTTCAAGCTCCCGAACGCGCTGCCCAAGCAGCCCAACAATATGCAGAGCGAAGGCCCTAGCGAAGGTTACTGGGATATGCCGAGCAGTGCTGCGCCTGGCGCCGAGGACCTGGCTACGGATATGCTGGTTGCTCCGAGCAGCGTGCCTGATTTGGTTGAGTCTGACTCGACGCAGCCCCTGCGGTTTTTTTGGACGGACTACTCGGATATCGGCGACTCGCTCGTACTATTCGGTCGCAATTCCCAGCACTCAGTTTCCGTGGCGGTACAGAGCGTGTACAAGCCGTGCTATTTTCTCATTCGCGAGGGCCGCACTGCCGACGAAGTGATCGAGGAGATCTGTGACACGTCCGAGAAGTACGGCCTCGATGCGGTGGTGGTCCGGCCCGTCACCATGAAATACTGCTTTGGCCAACCGGGCGTGCCCAGCGACGGCGAGTATGTGCGGTTCGAGCACCCTTCGAGCCGCCGATTTGACGAGCTGGCCGAGGCGTTGCAGAAAACTGAGGGCAAGGCATACTCCGCAGCCCTGGGCTTCCAGCGCCAGCGATTTGAGAGCTTCGCTATCGAGCGCAAGATCATGGGTCCCTGCTGGATCGAGCTCAAGGCTGGTGATTACAACGTGCTGCAGAACTCAACACTTGCGAAAGTCAACGCCAGCGCTCACGTCCGCAAAGTGAGCCCCACGGACCAGCAGCCATCTGCCCCAGCATTTACCGTGGCTTCGCTGTCGCTGCGCACGCAGCTGAGTAGCCGCAACGACCAGGATGTGGTAGCCGTCAGTTTGCGTATCTACAAAGGGTTTGAGTTCACGGACACGCGCAGTGCGGCCGAGCGGCCGTCCATGCTTTTCAGTGGCCTGCGCCCGTTGCAGAAGTTTTTCACCCCGGCGTTCTCGTCGCAGGTCACAAAGCAGAACGAGAAAGCAAAAGTGCACACCTTGTATCTGCAGAAGGATGAACGCGCGCTGCTGGACTGGCTTGCCGAGCTGATGCAGCGCTTCGACCCGGACTTCCTGGTCGGCCACGACATTGAGAAGTCGCTGCCAATCCTGCTCAAGCGTGCCCAGAGCCTCAGCGTGGCCAAAATCGGCAACCTGGGCCGCACGCGCCAGAACGCTCTGCGACTGCAGGGCAATGTTGACACAGTCGCGCGGCGTCTGTGCGCGGGCCGGCTCATTTTCGACCTGAACAATTCGTACGGCCGTGAGATGGCCAGCGGCTGCATCGAGTACTCCTTGACAGAGATGGCGCAGGTCATCCTGAACCAGAACCGCCTCGCCGACAGCCAGCTACGCGCCGACACCGAGGAGTCACGGCTGCTGGATTTCGTGAGCCGCAACGAACAGGATACGAGACTCCAGGCAGAGCTGGCGGTCCGCACACAGGCGCTGCCACTCAGTCTGCAGCTCACCTCCCTGGCCGGTAACGCCTGGCGTTCCACTCTGGCCGGTAGCAGAAACGACCGTAACATGTTCCTGCTGCTACACGAGTTCACCCGCGCAGGCTACATCGTGCCCGACAGCCTGGCCAAGCCGGCCGAAGACTCGACAACGGGCGGCCGGCGGCAAAAGGCCAAGTACGCCGGTGGCCTTGTGTTCGAGCCGGACGCTGGCTTGCACAAGCACCAGGTGCTGGTAATGGACTTCAACAGTTTGTACCCCTCGATTATCCAGGAGTTCAACATCTGTTTCACGACGATCGATGCCTACAAAGACCTCGACGACGAGGCTGGAGAAGACTCGCATACCGCCATCAACCGGGCCAAGGGCATGGACCAGGGCATTTTCCCGCGGCTGCTCGAAACTTTGGTCAAACGTCGCCGCGAAATCAAGAGCATGATGAAGAACGCTACTCCGGAGCTCAAGGCACAGTACGATCTGAAGCAGATGGCGCTCAAGCTCACGGCCAACTCTATGTACGGCTGTCTCGGTTTCGACCGCAGCCGATTCCACGCCCAGCGCCTGGCCCAGATGATCACTGAGCAGGGCCGCGAGATTCTCACACAGACCCGCCAGCTCGCTGAAGATAATCTTCTCAAGGTTATTTACGGTGATACCGACTCCGTCATGATTAATACCGGCAAGTCGAGCGCGCAGGATGCCGAGAAAATCGGCCTCGAGTTCAAACAGAAGGTCAACAAGCAGTACCGCACGCTTGAAATTGACATTGACAACTTGTTCGAGGCCATGCTCCTGAACTCGAAGAAAAAGTACGCTGCCGTCGAGCTCGACCCCAAGACTTCCCACAAAAAGCTTATTGTGAAGGGCCTCGACATGAAGCGTCGCGAGTTCTGTGGACTGGCCAAGGAAGCCAGTCAGTGGACGCTGGAATGGATTCTAGGCATGGCGGACAAAACCAAAATGGCCGAGGACGGCCTCGACACGAGTGACGTCTCAGAAACGCTTCTTCCGCTCGTGCAGTATCTCGAGAAGCTGCGCGAACGCATCAAGGTCCCCGGTGAAATCCCGCTCAGCAAGTTCATCATGCGCAACCAGCTCGGTAAGGACCCCAAAGCGTACCCGGCGACCGTCAATCTGCCCCATGTGCACGTTGCTTTGCAGCGTATTGCCAAGGGCGAGGTTGTCCGTAAAGACGAGATCGTGACGTATGTGATCACGGCGCCGATGCCCTCGGAGAAATCGCTGAGCCCACAGGAGCGCGCCCGAGCAGTCGTCGACATGAAGGCCGAAAACCGCGTGATCGACTCAGACTACTACCTGAGCATGCAGATTCTGCCCGTCATCGACCGCATCATGGCAAACGTGCCTGGCTACGACAAGATCATAATTGCCGAGGCGTTGGGCCTGGATGTCGCAAAGTACCGCCAGGAGGCGCGCCGGGCTCTCATCGATAGCCAGGCACAGTTCACGCCTTTCGAATCACAGCTCAAAGACTCTGACCGCTTCCGCGACTGTGCCGGCCTCACTGTCGATTGTGCTTGCGGCCAGCATTTCGTGTACAAAAACACTGCGGACAAGTGTCTCACCGCCGAGGGCCTCAAATGCCAAAGCTGCCAGCGAGCTGTACCCGTCGGCCGCCTGGCTTTGGTCGTGGAGCGGAAATTGCGCCAGGTAATCCAGCGTTACTACGAGGGCTGGCTCGTCTGCGACGACCAGACCTGCAAGAAGGCCGTGCGCTCCATGGGTGCTGGACCGTCTGGCGACCTCTGCTGTGCTCGCAAAGATTGCCGTGGCCGCCTGACTTACATGTACTCGGACAAAATGATCTATTCTCAGCTGACTTTCTGGGACACGCTGTTCGACATGCCGCGAGCCGCCAAGGCAGCTGCCGACGCTCAACATGGCGATCTCAAAGTCATTGCCGAGTCTAACATCGAACGAATGGCTCCGATCAAGCAGATTGTGGAGCGATATCTTTCGGAGTGTGGCCATCGGTACGTCGATTTCTCCCGTATCTTCAGTTTCTGCGCCCCAGTGGCTGCTTCGCCGTCGATAAGGGCGTGATCTACCTTTTTATTAAGTGAATCATTTTAATTATTATTGAGCTCTAAGTATCAGGATGTCGGTGATGGTGATATACTACTGCTTACACGTGTTACTACAACGCTTCCAATCTCTACCATAAACGATCGAGCGACTTCAATAAATAGATTAACAGACTACTAGCTCTCATTGTTCCAGATGGCATCATCATACTCTTCTTCCCAGTCAGCCGCCCTCAAGTCGGCATTCCACAGCGAACGGGCAGCATCCAGTGAACTCTCAGCCCCAGTCGGATTGAAATCACGGGTAGGCGCCTGCTCAGTCTGCGACATCCTCTGTAAGTACGCAATAGGGTCCTCCAAAGGTTGTTGAACACCGTTTATGGGTAGCGGGGCCTCAGTCTGAGCGCGATTGAGAACGCTGGCGCCGCTAACCCGAGGGTTAATTTTGTTAAATGTTTGCGAGTTCTGAGCATTGATGACGGGCGCTGCCACTGCGTCTGGTGACTGCTCTAGAACCTCGATATCCACAGGTTCCAGACTCTGGGCATTAACAATGTCCTGGCCTTTGACTTTCACCTCGCGCGACTTGAGTTTTTGCATGAGCTTGATGAACTGAGAGTTCTCAAGCTTCGCCTTCATCGCAGCATCGACACTTTGCACCATAACAGTGTCCAGAATATTGCTAGCCACGCCACTTAGATCGATTTCTTCTTCTGAGTGCTCTTGAACCACTTCTTCGGGTACATTGTGGGTATTTACAGCTGCCACAGGCACCGATGTCCTAGCGTCTGGCGAACCAGGTGCAGCAGCGGTTGGGTGCTCGGCAGTTTGCAAATTAACTCCCTGAAACTGCTTCTCAACGGCCTGGAATGCCTGTGAGAAATCCTGCTCGTAGCTTTGAGCTATTTTTTGGTGCTGACTATGGACCTGGCCCAAAGGCTGGAAGTCTGGAGTTTGGAACATTCCGCTGAACATTTGCGGATTGGCCATATGCCTGCTAAAATTCGACTGCTGGTATGCGATATCATGGGTTTGATGGTGTTGATGCTGTATTTGGTGGTGGTTTTGATGCACAGCCTGGGCCTGGGCCTGGGCCGGAGGGGAGTGTCGCTGTGGAGTCAAGGCACCGTTGAACTCGTTTTGCCAGCCGAGGGCAGGTCCAGACCTCACATTCTGAGATGGTTTTTGTGGCATATTTCGCAGATCGAGGCCGACGGGCATAGACCAGTCCCAGTCTTGCTGGCTTTGATTTGAGAAGTTCTGGAAATCTTGTGAGGCATTGCGACCTGACTGCCGCAAAAGCGAGCCATTTCCCCGCACAGAATGCCGCTGGGTATTCCGATCAAAAGCCGCATCACGATACTCGTTGCGCTGGTCGCTAAGTTTGCCGCTGAGAGCGGACATCGGAGTGCTACTGCATGACGCCATTTGAACAGCTAAATTTGTGAAGATTCGAACACGAGGCCGACTAAATGATTGTCGAAATAGTCTATCCAACAGGTTCCGCGGCCACAAAATGGGTTCTTTTCTTATGAGTGCTTAAAACGAGTCTCAGTTTCAAGTCGGAGTTGGAAAGTCAACTTGTACTGCAGCTCGGAGGATTTGTGGGGGTGTTAGGGTTAGGACCAACAGGGAAGACCTCGGAAGCTGCTGCTTTGCCGAAAGAAGTGAGGTTCGTGGCGCTACTTGTCATACAATGGAATAAAATAAATATACGCTAATACACAAATCGCTGAGTAGAAAAAATTCTTCAGAGAATCGGATTACCTGCTGTTTTGCCGAGTTCGACTATCAAGCAGTCATCTTCCACCGCCGGGCCGGCCACTCAGACTCGCTATCGCTAGACTCGTAGGCTTCTAATCCTCCATCGAATCTTAATTTCTTTTGACGAGAACCCGAATCTTCGGCATCCTCATATGCCACAACTCTTCTCTGAGGTTTAGATGGATTCTTGTTACGGTTCATCATGCCCATCATCAGAGGGGGAAACATAAACGGAAGAAACGGCATAGGCATTTGGCTCAGAGTTTGGTTTGGAGCAGCAGGTAAAGTGGTGTTAGTAGTTGCAGCTGTGTTGTTGTTCTTATCCTCCACGCTTCCGGGTCCGTCCTCCTCTGAATCCGATTCTCTGGCTCGTTTTGTACCTCGAGCTTCAGCCTCGACGGCATCGCTGGCCAGCTCTTCGGCCTCAGCTTTATCATTTTCTTTCTCTTCTGTAGCAGGCTTATCTTTGCTCTCCCGCGAGTTCTCAAACGTTTTTAATTTGAGGGCCATCTCCTCATCCGGCTCGAGCTGGTCGATATATATATCTTCCTTGCCGCAATTGGGGCATCGAAAATCTGAAGAAATTAAACTCGACTGGATGGCCGCATCGCCATAAGTGATATCACAACATGGCATTTTCATAGGGTCGACCATGAGCTCACCAGTTAGGGGGTCTTTGAGCTCCTCAGGCACGTCTCGCTTCGCCCTTGCGAGCTGCTCCTCTTGCCGCCGCTGGAACTCCAACCACGTGCGATTATCGGCAACTGCTTTCACGTACTGACCTTCGGCATTCATTAAGTAACTGCCTTCGGCATTCTCGTCAGGATTATCGATGACTTGTAGCATGCTTCTGGGGATACCAGTGGTTCTACGCACCCGGCGAGAAGTCTCCCAATTGGGGTCGTTCAGAGACGGGCAGTGGATAATCAAGTGGCCTTTTTGCCCGCAGCGGTGGCAGATATAATTGGGTGGCAATGGCCGGTCTAATTCTGCCTGTGTCGGTGCCTTGGGCGCATATACCGGAGCCTTAGTATCCATCTCTGCCTGCGTAGTCTCCCACTCCTGGCCTTGCATCTGGAACATTGCGGAAACTAAATCTTCTTCTGTGTTCGGAGCCCCTGAACTTGCGCTTCCAAACCCTGTTGCGGCACCGGTGCTACTCGAGTTAGCGCCCGCGGCGGGCTCAGACCGCTTAATGTCTTCTTTGCGGGCCGCATTTTTTGCCAAGTGAGCGGAAGTATTGGCACTTACATATTTCGCTGCTGAATTCCGTGCACCTGCCCGAATTACTGGCGCTCTCCGTACCAGAACGCTGGTCGAACGAGGGATCACCTCTCCGTCTTCTGTGTACTCTTCGCCGGTGTCTGGGTTGGTAAGTTTGAGCTCGAAACTGTCGGCGGTGGCGTCAAGTTTGTTCGACAAAATAATCTCGCGCTTCAAATCGAAAATAGAGATACCGGTACCATCGAAAAATACTTTCGGAGACTCTTTGTCTCTCTGTGACCTGAATCGGTAGTACACATGAGATGACATGAAGACAGAGAGGATGTTGGGAACTATATGTATGGTAATTGTGAGCCGTAGTATATTATGCATATTTCCGGAAGACATTAAGATTGGAGCACAAAAGCAGAGACAAAAAGTGGAAATTTTTTTTGGCGTACAGTTCGGTTATGATAGTTCTAGTTTATTATAGCTCTGAATTTGACAAAAACTTACAACACATTGCAACGGTATAAGCAGATTTTCATTAGCATGAAGCCGAGACTGTCTCATTTGGGACGCAAGCAGTTAAGACAGAGATCTGGCCGAAGGTCCCCGGGGCATAAAAACGATTAGATTGGGTTTCAACCCGGAGGTGCGTGTATCAATGCACTCAACCTGCGAGTCAATAGGCTTCCGTAGGAAAGGCGTGGCCAAATGTACTGCAAGCTTCACGGTCTCCCATAAAGCTGTTGAATGTTTATCTTGATGTGGACAACCAAGGAAATGTTACACTATAACAGCTTAGCTATCGAGCTCAAGCGAGGCCAAGAAAATCACTTTCCAGCCGAATGCGCAGAGGCATGCCTCGCTGTGAGCTGCGCGACTCGATCGGTAGAACAGCACAAAATAACGCTGAAGATCCAGAACACTTGTATATACTCCAGTTATGAGTTCCTCATCCTACCCTAGCCGGGCGTGACTAGAGGAAATCTTTAATCTAAGGTAACAGTGCGCACGAGTATGCGCTCATACCAACGTCGTTTGTCCTTTTCAGTCCAAACCATCCATTGAAGCCAGTCACAAGTGACTGGCAAACTCAAATTCTGAGCTGAACTGCCTGTGCGTAGCACCTAGCAGTGGAATTTTCCCTTCAGATCTCCATCTCTTTCAAGGGAGCAGTATGCACAAGCAGAGTGCGTTGAAAAACATCCAATGGTCCCCGTGACCGCGATGGCTGTTGGGTGCTGGAACAATCGTTTGAATGGTGAATAGTTCTTGTGGTGTTGTAAAGCTGGGAAGAATTTTTGTGTGCTGGTGCATGAAGTCTTCCAGGACCCAAACTCATCTGGATCTGGGGAGTGCATGAGGACGCATGTCCGAACAGGCATCTCCTGTGCGCCGCGGCTAGATAACTTTATGATCATTGATATACAAAGATATGCAAAATGATTATAATACAGACTGAGCAGGTACTGAGAAGAAATCATTCTTTCTTGAGACTGTGACTGATCTTCTTTTTTACGTGACTATTCTCCTCATCAAATTGTTTGCTAGTCAGAGCAGCTCTGGTGCGATGGATTTCGGTGTGTTGAAGAATGCACCAGCAGATCTAATAATCAGTAGAGTATTGCCTCCTCAGATTTCTACAAAATATTTCTAATCTAATGTAAAGTCTCACCTAAAGATTCGAAGAAATCACAGCGTACGAACCAGACCAGGCCCAGCCCTGTTTCTCCTTGTTCGACTCAATCCACTTCTTCTCCAGCTCTTCTTCTTTTCCCTGGGCCAAACCAACACAGACATCCGCCTTAATTGTTCGCAAAGACACAAGCGGCACGCCGTTGTTCGCAAGAGACTGCAGGGCCTCTTTAAACGAGGTGGTACGCGGCCACTGCACGTCGCCCGTGAGCTTGCGGTAGTTCAGGTCGCCCTTGAATACAACCAGCGTTGAGGAACGAAGATCGCGCCAAACTTCTTCACCCTCGCCACCTTCTTTGATCTCCCAGAAAGGCAAAGAGGTCGTCCAGAAGCGGTTGGGCCGCAAAACGAGCTGGCCCTCCTCTTGGTAGTGCAGGATGCGTGAAATGACCGTTTCGATGGCATCTCTGTGGTTCGGAAAGTTTGTCACGTCGCGCAGCAGATTCAGCACCTCAACCCAGTCGCGGGGAGTGACGTCTGAAACGAACCAGGGCTGCGACTTGGGGTGGATCACAAGCTGTTCTGCTAGTCCAGTATCGAGCAGGAACAGCGCAAGAATAAGGTCGGTGTATAGCTCAAAACCCGAATTGTCGAGCACAATGTCGATACGGCCCGCTGGATTGTTTCGGACTTGCGTCCACACTTTCTCAAAATCATTCTGCAGCAATTTCTCAGCGTCCCTATCTTTGGCCGCGACCTGGAGCTTCTTGATTTGCTCCAGGCTGACCGTGACCAGCAGCGACAGGTCTGTCGCATTGCCCCACAAACTTGTGGTCACAACCTCATGAAATAGCACCTTCAAAAGCTCGGTTTTTTCCGCACCTTCGACCGGAGCCGCCGCCAATTGTTCGCCCAGCTGGACGTAGCGGTGGGCGAGGTCTGACACCGCATCAGCGCTTTTGTGGAAAGTTTCATCTTTGGTGCTGCCAAACATATCGAACCGCTTCCAATGCTCGCTATCCTCAAAAAATGCGCCCAGAAGCTTGTACATGTAACACTCGGAGAAAAGCCAGGGGGCACTGGCCCAGGTGACTTTTTGGGTGGACGATTTGGCCTGCAGCTGCTTCAATTCACGATTGTGCGAATCGACGTCTGCAGCAGAGCCTACGATAGGGACCAATTCCGCGTCGGACTTGAGATCATCGAGTAAGGCGTCGATTTTTGCCAAAATCAGCTGCCGCTCTGCATCCGCTTCTCCGCTTGCTTCGGGGGCCTTGAAATCTTTCACAATTCCCTGAATAATGGATGGCCAGCGGGTTTCCAGACTGACTTTGGCAAATGAAGAGGAGTCATTGTTGACGTATGGCTGAGGAATCGACATTTTCTAGCTTCTTGATCGCCGAAAACACAACACAGTGTTCTGTTGGAAGGCCAGTTGGACGGATTATATGGAAAGGCGGCTGAGACGGGCTGTTGATTCAGCCCCTGGGTTTGTCATGGGCCATGTTTCGCAAGGCCCTTGGACGAGACAGGCCGTTGAAATTATATGAATTTTTAGTGTAAGATATTGAAAAATAGGTGCTTTGTGGCTTGAGCCAGTTATTTTCTCTAAATCGCAACTTTTTTCTAGGAAGCTCGTCAATTTTGAGGTGCAAGTCGCGCGCAGCAAGGCAAGCATACCTGAATGTGGCGCTCAGCATGCAGAGACTCATTTATTTCCCCGACTGCCAAAAAAATTGACTTTATAGCTCAGCCAGAGTATTTTATCCACTTTTCGAGCGAAATCGACCCGAATTTGGGCAGAAACCTCATGCTCACGCCGACACCTCCCAAGGCCCTTCCAAGCTTCCATCATCACTTCCCGCACCGTCTGAAGCCCACTATTCACTCTGCATAATGGTCGAGAGTGCTTCTGAATTGCTTGATTTGACGCTGCCTGAACGGTTTGCTTTGGCCCAGAAAGTTAAGTCGCAACTTTCAAGTTTGAACGGTACTACACCCGAGTATAAGCGGCTCCATGCCGAATCTCTTCGCCTGCATGTCGACTGTCTTCTTATGGCCGAGCATCTCGGCATAACTAGAGAAACTGAGGTTGACGATGTGTCGACCAGTGCACTACCGTATCTTTCGCTAGATTTTCATGTGGCCCAGCTACTGGACAGCTCCCCAATTGACCCGGAAGAGGGAACCCTGGTGGGCCGGCTGAGAGTGATCAAGGCCGCGATGCGAAAATACTACGATTATCTCGCTCTGCTAAAACAGTACGAATTGCTGCAGAGCTCAAAAGCACCGGAGATTGATGAGCTGGACGAGGTGCTGCCGGACGGCCGCAAAGGAAAGATGTATCTCTCTGGGCGCCTCGAAAAAGTACTGAAAGGCGACCTGGCCCACCAGAAACGCAAAGGCATCCATGAGCCTCGGTTCAGAATGAGCGACAGAGACAACGACTTGCAGCTGATGGACCCAAGGGCTCGTAGAGCAATAATAAGCGGCCTTAGACAGGGCGAGCGGCGTACATGCGAAGCATTGAGGGATAACTGGCGTGAGATAGAGCTGCTGCTGAAGATGCTGCCCGACGATGTGCGCCACGAGTTGATTTTTGAGCCAGAGGAGAGATTTTTGCCGTCGATTTTCCGCACACACACGCTTGCCGACACTCGCCAGAGCCTCGAGGATTTCTTGGCGGCTAACTCTCACCAGAGCTCGGGCGACTCTTTCGAGGACCTACGTGAAAAGCTCAGGACTGGGGGTACTCACACCGGATTTACGACGCGTCTTGAGAGCATTGAGGCTCCAGTGGCCGATAAACGAGGCCTGGTGGCCAAGAACGGCCGGATTTTAAAACCCTTCACAATCACTCGAAATGATCTACAAAAGCAAGTCATGGGTACCGGCCAGGTTCTGCCAACGATGTCACTGGATGAGCTGGCACAGCTAGAGCTAGAGCGTCGGGTGCCAGACGAAAAACCCAAACCAAAAGAAGACGAGGATACTTATAGCTGGGCCGACAAAGAGACCGAGCGGCTGCGGCGGTGGGACGACTTCACCGACGCAAACCCCCGTGGTTCTGGCAATACAATGAACCGGGGATGATTCAGGTGTTTTTTACACGCATGCCAGGTGTAGCCGGTGGCACGGTACACAAGAAGTAGCTCGCAAAAATAGGTTTGCTGGAAGCAATTGGGTGTTTTCATGGGCGGCCTCATCTATAACGCCCCGAATAGAAACCTATGTATGAACTGCAAACTAAAAGTTCGCGGAGGAAGCTACGGAAGACGGTGTTGCGAATGTCGACAGAGATGTTATGCTTGCTGCGGAGACACCAACCACGAGCTCTCAGTTTCAATTAGTTCGAGAGCTCTGTGGAAAAGCTGACGCACTTTTAAGATTTAACAAATATTCAACTAATTCCTCTAACTAATCCTTTGAATTTGGAACCGGGATCTCACTAGATCTCATCGTCAAAGTTTAGACGCGTTGATGCATGGTCCGTAGTCATCGCCGATGAGCATTTTGCCGATCGCAATTAAGTTTGCGAACAAATTTTTCTTCGAATAAAAACTCGAGAATGCCGTTCTTGTCAAGCAAAACAATTTTTTTTTGTACAGAGAGGACTCAAACTATGGAGGGGCGTGCCTGCGTAGAAGCGGGAATAGACCCTCAACCCGCAGCATCGCAGCCAGCAGGCGAGACAGCAGGCGAGACAGAGCAGGCAGGTTCGTCCCCAGCAATTTGTCAGCCAATTCGATCGAGTGCAGTAATAGCAGTATTAGTATTGACAACTTCGAAACTCTTCACACTTCGTTCGAGGAAGGAAAAAAACTACCAAAAAAAAACCGCTCAGAACAATGGTGCTCAGCGAAACCCCGATCCCATGGGGTTTGCTGGACCGAACGTTTGAGCCGGCTATTGAGGAGTGTCGCTTGCCGCTACCCGAAGGCTACGAGCACGCCGACGCCCCGCATATTTCCGCCAAAGATGCCGTGAATTCGCTCGCGTCGCACGCTGGCTTACTAGAGGGCCCAGATGGCTCGCTTTTTATGTGGCGAATGACCTCAGGACTAGGTTCAGCTCATTACACAAGCCTCCAGATCGCCCGCGTGTCGGCAGGTTCCGACTCCGAGGACCGTTTGCTGGTGATCACTTCGGCGCTGCCCCTGCTCCCGGCTACTGCATGCACGCCTAGTGACCGTGGAGGCTTCCATCTCGATATTTTTACGACATGTGGTCTGCTATACACGCTAGAAGTTGTCGAGTACATGATGAAAGTTACGAAGGTTGTTATGAAGCGGCCCCTGGGCAAAGGCACACGGCCCACTGCCCTGCAGCCCGGGCTGGCCTGTTTGGCCGTGGGAGCCAGCGATGGCACGGTGTTCAAGCTTGAGCGGGCCGGACAGCTTGGCGAAATTGCTCCTGCGGTGCTCCCGGACCCTTCGAAACCGTCGGGACTGCGCTGGTTACTCAGGGGCCGCGAGAAACTGGGCGCGACCGACCTGTCGCCAGCAGCTCCAGTCGCCATGTTGGTTCGCAACGACCGGCTGGCGGTACTTGCCGCCAATGGAGCACTCAAGCTCTGGGACCTTGCCTCAAAACAACACATAACGAGCATCGATGCGAGGGGCGCGCCAAGGACCGAGCCAAAACAGTACCTTGCTGGCAATGACGACTGGCTCTGTCTGTATGGTGAAGGCACATTTACGTTTTACTCGTGGGACCTTGAGAAGCTGGCTTCTCTCAAAGCGACCGAGCAGGAAGCCCTCAAGTTGGATAATAGTAACGTTAAAGTTGCGCTGGAAACACTGCAGTTTGTGGACATGACTGCCAGCCGCCGCGAGTTGTTTGCAGGATTCAAAAGTGCGACGTCCTCGCTGATTGTAAGGGTGTGGCTGTCCGATGACGAAAATGGAAACGGAAACGACGAGGAAATTGAAGACGAAGATGGGCGCGAAAAACACACCGGAAATGAAATAGGAAACGAAAATGGAACGAATGCTGCTGGCGACTCGTTCCAAACAGCGCAGAAACGAACAGTGCATATTTCCGCTGTCCGGCAGCCGCCGCGAGACGAAGAGCCCTTGCGCTTCTGTTTTGAGTGTTCCAAATCGACGCTGCGCACAGCTCTCGAAACACTCACGGGCGAGCCCTGCGTTGGCTGCCCGCTGCAGGTAGCTAAAGACACCATTAGTGCCTTGGCAGATGGCACAGACACAGATACAGACACAAATACAGACACCCAGTGGCTGCGGCTGGACCGCCTGTGCCGAGAGCTCGAGCAAAAGGCCGAAGAATTGCTGGCGCTGGGCGCCGATCCGGACAGCCGCCGCGTGCACGTGTTGCGACGGGGTGTTTATGGCCTCGTGCAGCAGGAAACCAGACTGGAGCAGTTCCTGGCCACGCTGCGGCCGCTATACGACGCGTATTTGAAAATCCCGCAGCGACACACGTTCGAGGCCAAAGTAGAGGCCGCGCTTTTGGCTCCTGGGCCGATCAGCGAGCGGCTCGAGGCAGTTGCTGCTGGGTGTGATGCCAGCAAGATCGAATGGCGCGACACATACCGCGACGCGATTGCCGAATTCCCGGAGTTCACGCAGCCGCTAGAGACCGTCGAGTGCGCGTTCTCCATTGAGCAGAGCGTGTACATTGCCGGCCTCATTCTCGACGAGGCCCGACAGGTGCACCTGGTTGCACACGCGCTGCTGTATGCCGCCCTCCACGCGGCAGCAGACCTCGAGCTGGCAGCGTCGCTTTTCCCGCGGCTGCGTTCGGCAAAGGCGATTCTAAGCCTGCACCATTCGACGCTGCTAAGCGCCGAGCCAGGCATCAACCCGCGGGCCAACGCCCTGAATGTCGCCGCCACGCACTGCGACGAGACCGCGCTGGATATCTCGCAGCCTGCACACTTGTCGACGTACGAATTTGTAGCATCGCACGGCCGCAGCCCCTTGCCGTTTGTCGCACGCTGGCTGCCCGAGTCTGCACATTCGGAGGCTGCCAAGGCAGAGGCCGAGCTGTTGCGAGAAATAACCGCAGACGCAGGCGAGTCTCGGGCCCGCCGCGTCGCGCTGGCCGCATGCAACGACGACTTGTCTTACTACTATGCCGCACTGGCGCGCCTGTTGTCCAAGCAGAACTACCCGACCGCCAAAGAACGTGCGCTACGGTTCGCCCAGCTTGCCGACACCACGGAGTCGTCGTCTTCAACGCGCGAGGCACTGCTTGATGCAGCGCTGGCTGCCGCAGACCTCGAGTCCGCCTACTCGGCGCTGACCCGCAGCCCTTCCGCGGCCCATGTTGGCCGGTTCCTCGAGGTGGCTGCCGCTACAGCTGGCGATGCGACGTTTGCCGTGGCCGAGTTCCCGTTCGTGGGTTGCGCGGCAGAGCTGCACGAGTATCTGACCAGCGTAGAGAGCGTAGGCGAAGCGCCGGCGTGCGAGCTGCTCTACACCTGGTGCATCAATCGCGGCGACTATGCTGGCGCGGCAGCTGCCTTGTACAAATGTAAACGCGATACTGAGTCGTTGATCAAGGTGAGCAATGCGCTGCAATGCGCCGAGGAGGCCGACCGCTGGATGCTTGTCGACGGCGAAGTTGTGACTGCCGCTGACGTCGCTGCGAGACTTGAGTAGTTTTTTGGATTGGCAGAGGAAAAAAACTGAATTTCTATAACTCGAATGCAGCGGCAACTACATTTCAAAGGTCTGGGCTTGGGTATAGAGCTGGAAACAAAATCAACATGGCAGGGTTGCAAACCTGGCTGAGATCCCAGTGAACCTGAAGAACCGGTTTTGAGGAGATTGTTACGAATTCTAGTAACCAATTACTTTTATTGGAAACTATGGAATTAAATGCTTTGATAAAGAGCCTTGACTCAGAGATAGTATATTTCCTTAAACACACGTTGCTAGACAGATGTCATACAACTAGCCCGCTGCTCAGTAGGCAGCTAGGTTCTACGCATGCTCTTTGGGAATATTTCAAAGAGCGACCCCCTTTTTCTTGTTTCTTCTTTTCTGAGAAATAATTAAAATTTTTTAGTCTAGCTACGTACCGTACCCGCGCGGGTTCATTATGCGATCTTGGGGTTGCAATTTGCCAAAGCAGTCCCGGTAGATCTAAAGCGACTCAACGCATTCAGTTCGAACGCAACCACTCAAAATTTCTTAAACCCGGCGGCGAGCACGGGTCTGGGCCTGCGAAGCGCCGGTGGCTGAGGGGACCTCGACCTCGGCAGCCTCCTTGACGGCAGCATTGGCCGGCTTGGCGGCACGCTTGTTCTTGGGCGCCAAATAGATCTTAATGTAGAACGAGATGAACAGAACGAGGTAGGAGGTGAGAATCAGGCAGCCGTTAAGCGCAGCCGACTCCTCACCAGCACAGGTGCCCTTGTTAGGCAGCCAAGGCCAGTATTTGGCGGTGAAGTAGGTGTACGACGCGAAGTAGACGAAGCCCAAATCGATGACGAACTGGATGATCTGGCAGCGGGTCACCCAGTGCTTCCACCAAGGACGAATGCCGCAGGCAGACAGGAAGTAGTAGAAGTACATGAGCACGTGAACGCTGAGGTTCAGGGTAATGGGAACCCACGAGACGGAGGTGCTGCCGTTGAGCTGGTTGAAGCAGAGCAGAGCAGTAGCACCATGGTGGTAGGTGTGCAAGAAAGTCAGCGGGCGCTTGCGAAGCACAAGAAAGCCGGTATCGAGCAACTCGTAGAACTTGGTGAGGTAGTTCAGGTAGTACAAAAACACGATCTTTTGGGTCCAGGCGCCGCTGTTGCAAATAGCGTAGAAAACACCGTAGTTGTACACAATGGGCACAAGCTGCTCAACCAAGAGCACGAGCAAGACACCGCTCAAAAGAGTCAGGAACAAGTTGTGAAGCTTGAAGATGGGGTTGAGCTTGATGACGGGAGCCTTGCGCAGCAGCTCGCGGCCGCCGAAAATAATGACGTAGTAGGCAACAATGGCACTGACAACCTCGCCGACGGACGACATGGGTACGCCGGAGTTGTAGCTGTACTCGAAGTTCTCGATGTCGCGTCCAGAAACGGTCAAAATCGCGTGGCGGAACAGCGGCCAGAGGGCGACGCCAAACGGCCGCTCGAGCGTGGGCGCGCCGTATTGCAGCACGGGCTCCGAGATGAGATGCAGAGTCTCCTCGATATGGTGAACGACTTCCTCAGCCATTTCTGTTATTGCTAACTCGTGGTGTTTCGCTAATTTGTGGGGTGCAAAGCGGTGGGGGTGGCCTAACAAACAGAGAAGCCGTAGTGGGAACGCGCTGCCATTTTAATAATCACCGACAGAGTTTTCAGGGCTAGGGTCAAGTCTCCGTCTGCTCGGAATAAATATGGCGCAGAGAACCTTCGATCCAGGCGGTTGGTGCCGCTATGGTTAGGTCTTGTGAGCGGAAATAGGTCAAAGACATGTATTTGGAACCCACCGCTTGCGAGCGTTAGCGATTAAAGTCCTATTGGACGAGTCCCCGCTAGTTGCTCCGGGCTGGTCCGACGGAGGAATTTGGAGTTGGTCTGGAAAGGTTTCGCGCGAATACCAAAGCTGAGCTGGTGAGGTTAGTGTTCCGAGCTAAGGTTTGCGACTTATACTGCTTGTTTCTTGCGAATAATACGATGAGCATGGCCATGCCCACGCAATGCTGGAGATCTTCCCAGTTGTGCATACCCCTTACGCCAGCGCAAACCTTCGCGCTGTTGCTTATTTGCCAGCAGCAAATCACTACAATTTTATTTTGAAGGCTACGAAAATTTTTGTCGGCAGCTAAATTTTAGTATAGCGCCGACTCGCTATCCCTAGGGTTCACTGAAAACTACTCAACGTAACCTCGCACGCCCGAACCACATGCCGGCAATGCAGGTGAATCATCAGTGCACATCTCGGATGCATCTTGTGCTGGGGACGGAATTCCTAGTGCCATATAATTGGCCAGGTGTCGCTGTAACTGAGGTATTTATTCGCGGTTTTGGGTCAATTGCGGGACATTTTTCTATGTGCAGCTGCTCATCAGCGTTAAAAAGATAGCGGTTTTTTTCTTGTTGAGTTTTTCTCGCCTTGTATTCCTTTTTGAGTGATAAAAACGCTGCTGGTCTACGTATCTCCAGTCGCGAGGCCCGAAGTGTCCATCATTGGGACCTCGTCGACATTTGAGGTCTGGCGAAATAAGAAAGTCAACCAGTTGATCTAAGTAATAAAATTGCTTGACAGGCACTGATTACCTTTTCGAAGGAGATCCTAAAGTAACGATTAAAAGAATACGGGATGGTCTATTTTCAGTTGGAAGCGCCTGAAATTTGCAAACCTTAGAGCTCAGGTCGGCGCTTCAAATGTGAGTTCTCGGGGGTTGGAGTTCATCCTGAATCATGAGTGCATTAACACCGGCATGCGCGGCTGAACGAGTTAAATTCAATCTCAATCTCGGCCTGTCTGTCTCCATGTTTTGAGCTGTAGCATTGGCTATCCTCAAGCAAATCATGAGGCCAAACTTAATGGATCCATGTTATTCCAGCCAGAATAAACCTGTTGTAGATAATCTTGCTAGAATAGACCCACAAAGTTACCTTGATCCATTCTCTGCCTGAGGGCCAAAACTCATGATATTTACACGGTTCAGTTACAAACAAAAGCAAACCAGCACTGGCCTAAAACCTATCGTGTGGGCGACGGGATGTATGAAGCCGGCCGCTCCGGGCGAGGGCTCTGCAACTGCGAGCCGTCAGCATTGCGCTGCTTTTCCCAGAAATTGATGGACACCACTTCGTCGATTCCGTGCTCCTTCTCGTGAACGTATAGGATCTCGTGTGTATTTTCGTGGAGGAAGCGGATGTTGTCGCCAGCAATCACGCGCAGCAGCTCAGTGTTCATGTGGCGGATCTCGATGTAGTTGGGCTCGAATGTGACTAGATACGGGTAGCTGAGCACAATGTGCTGCGGCACGGACTCCCACTGGATGATCCAGTCGGGCCGCGAGCGCCAGCCATTCGAGTTGATGAAGAACGAGAAGTCACTGTAATTAAGTAGGAACTCCTTGCCGATGCGGTAGATGCTGAGCGGCTTGAGCGAGTCTTTCTTGATAACAAAGTCGAGCGACGTATCAGCCGGGTCTAGCAGCGACTCGATCTTCATTGAATGTAAATCAAGAAGCTCGAATCCGCGCGAACAGCCAAGACAGAGGTGTGTGCGCAGGTAAGAAATTGTCTGGATAGCTGACGGGATCTCGATGGCTGGCTTGAACAGCTTGAACGACTCGCTTGGATTCTGTTGTCCGGCCGTGAGCAGGCGGCGCAGCGGCGGGCGTTTTGCCGCTGTGCGAGTTGGGTCTGCTGGCTCGAGCACACGGATCTGGGCGTTCATACTTCCGGATTTCACCACGGACAGCAGCGTGCGGCCCATGCAGTCGTCCACCTTGTAGAAGGTGCAGTTCGAAGCGATGTGCTTTGCTCGTTTCGCGTTGCCAATGGGGTCCGGCGAGTCGGTCAAGAACTCGAGATGCAGCGCGTGTACCTGCTTTTCCGATAGGTAGAGCAGCGTGCCGTAGATGTCGAGGGCGTCGATCTGCTGTACCGATGTCGTTTGCACGACAAGTTGCGGGTGTGATGCCTTAGGCTGGTTCGACGGCCCAGCAAAGGTGATCTCCGACAGATATATGCCCTGGTTGGTGCCGTACAACAGTTTGCGGGAGCCATCAAACGGCTTGGCGCACTGCACACGATTGCCCGTGCGGAAAAAGTTGCCCTGGAGAACGTGCTGTGTGAAGACATCGGCGAGGGCGCGCTGTGTCTCCTGCTGCTTCAGAATCATGTCGACCCATGTCTTGCGGGCTTGGAAGTTCGTCAGATAGAGCGTCAGCTCGTAGCCTCGGCGGCCCAGGTGTTGGAACGTTAAGGGGAACGTTTTACCGTCGGAACGGCCGCCGGAGCCGCGGATCATCGACGGGGCCATGCGGAACGATCTGGGCATTTCCTCGGACTCGGCGATGCGCAGCAGCTCGAGCGGGATAGGCTTGTTCGACACCTTCAGCACCTCCTTCTTGTTGACTGTCTTCGCCTTGACAAACAACAAAGCATTGTCGAACAGATACACATGCAGCTCGCCCTCGCCTGGACGCTTCTGCATCTCGCCCTTGTAGATGAGTTTGCGCTTCTCATCGGTCAGTTTCAGGTCGACGTATTCGCCCTGACGGAAGAGCAGCGCCTGGTTCAGCTGGATCAATCGGAACCTGTTTTCGGTCTTGCCCGACTCCATGTTGAGCTTTGTCAGGAACTCGCGGATCAAAGCAACTGCCGTCGGAATGTTCACGAAGTCCGCGTTGTCTTTCTCTGTGTGCTTGAGAATGGCCTCGAGCAGGAGCGGGTAGCGCGCCAGACGCGTGGTCGGTTTGGAAAGGTAGCCATTGAGCTCGAGCTTGCGGCTTTCTGGCAGCCGCTCGATCTCCTCGACGAACTGTGCGAACGGCGGGTTGATTGCGCGCTCACGCTCGAACTCGTACTTGCCGTAGAGCTGGGAGGCGCCGTACTTCACAAACGGCTCGAATCGTGGCGCGTGCTCCAAAATTATGTCGGCAATCTGGTTGACCACAGGATTTTCCTGCTGGCGTTTAGTGAGCGCCTCCGCGAACTTGAGACTCACGTGGTGAACCTCGAGCACGTTAAGGAACACCGTTCTGATAAACTTCTCGCGGCGCGGCTCCGGGATAATGTTCGTGCGGCGCAGTGGCTTGATCCAGAAGTCGCGAAGGTACTCAAGGTCCTTAACGAAGTCGCGCTCGGTATAAATAAACTCGCAGATAACCTCCTGCCGCTTCTGCTCCTCCTTCGAGATGGTCTCGGGGATGTCTGGCGGCACGGTGTTGATCCACAGCTTCTGCTTCTCGGTTTCTTGGCCCTGCAGGGACAGCCGGCTGTCCGGGTTCTGGAGTCCGGGATCGAGCTTCATGTTGAGCCGCGCTTGCTGCTCCAAGCGTCGCGGACAGGCAATCGAGTAGCACAGCTTGTCGCGCGTGCACGTGGGAGAGTAGCACTCGGCCAGCAGCGTAAACACACCGTTCACGGGCGTCGTTTGGGCCAGCCCGTCGTCAGCGAACTGATAAATTTCGTTGTGGCTGTCGCGGAGCCGGCTGTCGTACGTCACGTCGTGGAAGAACTTCTGGGCATCGAGGGCACGACCCAGCAGCAGCGCCAGCGTGCGGTCAGGTGTTTTGATGATGTACGAGATCGCATCGACGGCCTCCGCGCCAGTGAACGACTGCTTATAACTTAGCTCGTTTTTAGTGTGGTTGTTTAGCTGAATGCGTTCGCGGAACTTCGCGGCCACGCGCGACAGCATTGCCGGGTACACGAGCGGCTCGCGGCGAGAAGTCGTGACAATTGTCGAGCGAGCGAGCGTTGACAGCGACGACAGCGTCGATGACGACGCTTTGCGCTGGGGAGCATCCGAGTAGCTCTGGAGCGACGCACTTGAACCCACGCGGGCCGGCCGCAGTGCCGGGGTTGAGCTGCTCGTGCCTGTGTTTGCAAAGGCGTTTCCATTGCCACTGAAACCGCCCACCACCGTCTCACTCGCAGACCGCTGTGTGTCCTGGTGGACGCCAAAAACGTCCGACGTGCGCTGGGGGATTGCCCGGCCGCCCCGAGTGCTGGTGCTCAGGCTCATCGCGCGCTGGTCCACAGGCCGTTTGTAGTTTGGCGTGCGTTTCGGAATACGATCGTTCAACGTGGTGGAGCTTGCGTTCACCGCATGCAGCGGGTGTCCGTGGCTCTGTGTCTGCGAACTGTAGCCGGGCGTGTGTATTTGGCTCTGGCTGCCAAGCTTCTGATTATAGTTTTGTCCGAAGGTCTGGCTGTAATTGCCAGTAGACAAAGAGGCGTAGGTGCCGACGGTAGACGTCGAGCCATAGCGTTGCGCGTACTGTGCGGACTCCTGGTAGGGCTGGTTAGTTTTCGTCTGAGACTGCTGCTGCTGTCCGTGCTGTGCCTGTGGCTGTTCGAAACCAAAGTTTTGGGACGGCGTTTGAGCAACTTTCTGGGCTGCTGGTGGTGCAGACGGCTGTGAACGGAGCTGCGGTTGCGGTTGCGGTTGCGGCTGCGGCTGCGGTTGCGGCGAGCTCCAGACTTCGCCATTCGTGAACTGCGAGGCCACTGGCAACGGAATCTGGTTCGTATGTGGATTCGGCACTTGGCTCTCGGAGACATGGTTCCCTGAAAAATTGCTTGAAGCAGAGCCGTTGTATGGCCCAGACTGGCCAGCCGGGTCCTGCCCTGTCGGCACCTGTTTCCTTGGAATGTGTTGCTGCTCAATATACGAAAGGCGTTGGCTGTGGCCTCGATCTTGCTGGGTTGCAGCGTGGCTCTGAGTTTGGTCCGCTTGGCTGGCACTTGAGTTGGCGCCGGCAAGCTGGCCGTTCAATTGGCCTGCCTGACCAAGGTGTCCAACGTGCCCTGCGTGCCCTGTGTGGGACGGGTCGACGTCTGGAATGCGACCCGGCGGCGGCTCATGGCCAAAGATGTCGGCAAAAACCGCATACGGATTTCGGGAAGACGGTGATTGGCGGCTCGGCCGCACATTGAGACCAGAAGGCCCCTCGTTCATGGCAATAGAGACCGTTTTGGCTGGTATAGACCGGGAAACCGCAGGCGTGGGGACGTAACGGTGGGACTTGGCGCCGGTTCTCAAGGTTCACGCAACCAAACTCCTGTGAAAAATAATCCAACCAGTTCTGGTGCGTTCTGTAGGCCCGCCTGAGGAAACTCGTCGCACGTCGCTAGAGTTGTTTTCGGTGGCCAGCAAAGCTCCAAGGACTGAGTGGGTAGTCGGATGGGTAAGGCGTTTGGGAGGGATTGCCCACCGGTTGAGCGAGTGGTGCATTGTCGAAGAGCGACGCTATAGCCGAAGCCCGGCTGATTTTCCATGCCCGCTGGACGGCTCCGTTTGCCAAATGCTATTTATACCAGTACAAACTTTCTTCTGGCACTCAAATCCGGCCCTTTCACGCGGATCGCCAATAGCCACTTTTGACAGCTCGTCTAAGCCTGTGGGCTGCAGGTAAGGGTCGGGGCTCCTCGAAGTTTTGCTGGCTTGGGGCCACAGGCATCCCACAAAGATATTCGGCCCTCAGCCACCCTCAAAAATTATGGCTGTATGTAGACTCTCGTGTTTTGCTATCAAATTTGCAACTACCGGCTTGATGCCGCCAGCTACTTCGTTGAATCCCAGATCTAGTTGTCCAAGAATAGCAGCGGTGCATGGCCCTCGTTGGTAAACACACATCACCTAACCCAATGTACTCTACTCCGCGTAGTCGACGCTAGAAACGCTTGGGACAGGCTACGATAAACAAATATTTATGAGGGCTCGAATCTTTCGAAAATGTTGCTAGTCAAAAAGAGACGATGGTTCTTTCTTAGATAACTTTTGAGCTGTAAAACATTCATAATTCAACGAGGCAGTCATGAGACCCAATTTGCCGCTACAATTTCAAGTGAAAACTTGCATGGACAGGGTTTCCGGGGCTAGCTACTCCTCAACTGAATACTTGGCGTCGGAGATACGGGGACTGCGTCAATTGTATGTTGCGTATTTCGGAAGGGCCAAGGGAGAACCTCAAGCCATCGAGTTTACAGACGAATGCACGGTACCCGCTAGATCGTGATTCGTGCTTAGCCTTGAATTTTAAATTCCTTGCGAATTGACCACGAGATTATATTTGAATAAAAATGAGCAAGGATTACCTGCGTCTTTTTGCAAGTGCTAATGTGCAAGTGAGTACAGAGTCGAGTGGCTTGCTGCCCTCTCTCCAAGCGGTGGAGAGAGAGGGGGAGGCCTCCTGAGTCGGACAATAGCATGTTTGAGAGCCATCCAGGCATTAGGAGCATACTGGCTAGATTATTACACAACTTTTTTAAATGATGACCCCAATTGGCAAACTTCCGTCCAGTCTCAGAGTAGGTCGACAGCAAACGCCGAAGCGAATTATCCGGCATAACTTGCTTCGCGGCCACGTCTTCCACGCTCAAGGCTTTTTTTTAAAACAATTATAGTATAATTACACCTAGCATGCCCACCATAATCAGTCCAATGTGGTGTGGTATGCGATTGAAACTTGCTGTTCGCCATTGTATTAACGCTCTTTAGGAAACGCCTCCAAGCTGGTTATTAAGGATCCCTGGCCTCCTGGCAACTCTCTATCTGAGATGCAATGCACCAATTCTACTTGATATCTGGCTTAATTTTATCAGGATTGGCAAGAGTAGCCGCTTTCGAATTTATTCCGAACGAAAACCGCACCATACCGCCTTTTGTGATCGAACATGCCCCAGCTGTTTACCTCTACAGCGAAGAGCTCTACCGGCCCGGCGACATAAAGGACTTTGTCCAGCACTTCGCCATGAGCAACAGAACCCACAATTTGACGCACAGAGTCTCAATTGAGGACCTAGCAAGTCTACAAACCACTCACAGCGAGGACTTGGCTCTGACAGCCCTAGATTCCTGGGAGAAGAATGAGCGCTGGATCACGCAAAAAGACAACAGTGTACGATTGAGCGACGGGTATATAGCTGCACCGGCGACATTGATAGTCGTCGATAAGGGCGAGTATATTGATGCCTTCTGGTTCTACTTCTATCCTTTTAACCAGGGTCCCTTTGTAATGGGCAAAGGTCCTTACGGCAACCACCTCGGAGACTGGGAACATTCGCTAGTTCGATTTAGCCGCGGAGGCGAGCCTCAACTCATATGGATGTCTGCGCATGGCGGGGGAACTGCATACAAGTGGGATACACTAGAGACGCTTGGCTACCACAGCGATAGACCCTTAATATTTGCTGCTAGGGGTACGCACGCCAACTACGTCAGTGTCGGTCAGCATTCACACGATATTCCGTGGCATATGCTAAGCGACTTCACGGATAGAGGTGATCTGTGGGACCCATCTATGAATTATCTTGCCTACACGCTCGATGGTCAGTTCGTTCACCCCGCTAATGGCTCCGTTCCCGGGCGCGAGTTGAGTTACGGCCCTTGGCTTACTTTCGAAGGCTGTTGGGGAAACTTTCAGCTCGAGAAGACAGATCCTCGTCAGGCGTGGTCCATTTGGCAATGGAAAATGATAGATGGACCAAAGGGCCCGCTTGCGAAGAATTTAAATCGCGTCAAGCCTTGCGAGCGTCATAAGTGGTGGAATGTGTTTGGGAGTTGCAGGGTTCGCAACCGTATTACACCAGGAGAAGGTATTGAAGCCGAGTCTAGTGGATGCGATGCGCTCCTAGAACGCCTGCCGTTCGCTAAATTCTGGATGCTCATGATGAAGGGTGGCTATCTTTGTTTTTTCGTCGACAGGCTCTGGAGTTAATCTCTCGGCCGTAAGGATTTTGAAACATGCACTTCTTCGGACCATTCGGAAGCAAACTGAAGCAAGGAAGTGGATAAAAGTCTGCCAAAAAGCACCGTATAGCAATTTCTCAGTGCATAGGTGCCTCTGTGGCCTTGAAACAGCCTGTTCGAAGGCGCAAGATGCGCAACGTCAATTGCCCCTGGAAAATTGCCGAATAATTACTGTGATGATTTATTTATTTTTTCGATAGGAGGAAGTTGATGCTAAATCTCGTTAAATTTTGCCAAACGTCAGCTCGCTTATTGAAGGCCAACGTACAACCTCGGACAGTCGCTTGATAGTTTCTAGAGGCTGACCTGTTTGACTGTCCATGTATAACGCTACAACTACAATCTTTGAGCCTCTACTACCCCTGTTAGGACTATTATCAAACCGTCAGCAGGTATGAGCGGGGCAAATACACATCGAAGTGCGGGCTATAAGCATATTGGTGAGGCTGCGTCTGTCGCGTTCGAAACAAGCTCATCAGAAAGATCTCATGTGCGATGAGGAGCATTCGATAGAAAATCGCCCTGTTATGGTGCATAGTAGCAACTAAGCCGCATCAGATCACACTATGCCGCATAGGCGAAAGCCGTTCACTGCGAACTGCTCAGATGTTTACAATACGGTAGCCAGAGCCATTATCAAACATGATTATCTATGAAATCTCTTGGCGCAGATGAGGCGGATGCATGCAGCTTCCGACAGGAGGGCACTGGGTCACAGCATGGCATGTACCCTTCCCATGTTCGACTCGAGTCTAGTTCGGTATGGGGAAGTGAGGCTCAACTATATGGCGAGTTGTTGGCGGTGAAAAAAAAGCAGAGTTCAATTATCTTTTTCCCTTCGAGTTATTTTGAATTCTAGACTTGTAAGATATGGCTATATACATATTCGAAGCCCATGAGGCCAGTTTGCTACTGATGAAACTTGCTAGAGAAGTGCTGTGCTGAAGTCTGCTGCACCTTGGACATGGCCACAGGTTGGAAATGGGCTGCTGGAGGGAAGCACGAACCTTTTTGTGGTATTTTCGAATCAGTAGGTTGCGACTAAGCCGGTATGGACCGAACTTGAGTGAATACATTAAGCGAGCAAAATTCTTAATAAAACTGAAGAGCTCTAGACAGATCGGCTAAGAAACAGGCATAATACGACGACTGGCGTCCACAACCTCGCCCTTACTGCGCTGCCGTCTGATCCGGCGCCACAGGGTAAGGCGAGCTGCCAGAAGTGCCTCAGCCAGCGCGAAGTCATGCTCGAGGTTTTATCAATGATCAGCCTGCGGCTATGCACCCGAGTGATCCGCGATGGGGATGGGATTCAAACTTTGACCTTCCGATAGATTTAGCCGCCGACTCTTTTGCACTTGAGCGATGGTTCAAGTGCTGCCCACTAATTTCGACGGATACCAGTGAAAAATGCAGCTTGGCTCCGAAAACTCCGCTTGCGCCCAGGAAAATTTCCGGGAGGGTAGTGCCAAAGCTTCTTTGCCGCCTCGTCACGTGGCTTGGGAGATTAGCCGTCCCTGCAGGGCAGGATGGGCAAGAGAGGCAATGTCAGGCACATAGCTGACGGTGGTTTTAGACATCCTGAGGTTATATATATGGGTGGAGAGACCTCAATTCCCCATCGACTTTTTGGTATCTGTCCACATCAGCATCAACACCTATCAAAGGCTTTGAATTCTTTTCCGCATTACATCTCTGACAGCAAATCCACTACACGTGCGCTGCTGCAATCTGCCTGATTACTGTCAACCGAGCCTACACCACACACGCACCTGCCCTTGATTTATTTCTTTTCTTGGTCAGCGAATCAATTTGCTCAAATTGACAGGATAACCCACATTAAGGCACAGCTAGTTTGAAACTCTCACTTCCTAACTCAAACGCGATAACTAACTGCAGTCCGCACTTCCCTGGAAGTATCGCAATTGACCCTCTCCTGATCCTGTATCCAAGATGACCTCCTCACAGCATCAGCAGCAGAAACCAGCAAATATGTTCGGCACCGTGACGCCGCCCACAGAAGTCGTTTTTTCCGCCGTGAGTAGCGCGGCCCGTCTTCTCAGAGCCCAGGCGGATGCTCTCTGCGCAATTGCCACACTTTTCGAGTCCGATAAGAACACCCAGAGTATGTTCTTCCGAGCTCTGTCACTGCTGTACGAAGTTGTCCAGAACCGCCGCGGCAAGATCGTTTTCACCGGCATTGGCAAGTCTTTGAAGATTGTCAACAAATTAGTGGCTACCTTACACTCGTTCGGCATTCCCGCGGCCTCATTACACCCAACAGACGCCCTTCATGGCGACTTGGGCTGTATACGGCCCGACGACGCCGTTATTTTGGTCACTGCTTCCGGCAACACTCCCGAGCTTCTAGATCTTCTCCCGCATTTGCCTACTTCTTGTTCGACGATTTTGCTCACTTGCAAGCCTGATTCTAACCTTGGCAAGCACTCCCACGCCATTTTGCCCGCAGTAATTCCTGGCCACCTCTGGGAAAAAGAGGTCTACGGCTTGCCGGCTCCAACCACAACTGCCACGGCTTGTTTGGCAGTTGGTGATGCGATGTGCATCACTCTCAATGAAATGATTCACATGCAACACAAGCAACGTAAAAACAACTTTGATCTGTGGCATCCTGGCGGAGCCATTGGAGCCGCGGCCAGGGCTTCGCTCGCAATGAAGCCGCCCACGCCCACCATTTCGCCACGCGATGAGCCATTCTTTTGAACGCAATCGTTTGCAACTTTAATTTATCCGCCCTTTTAGATGTCCTTATATGAAACGAATCACACGTATTGCTTATCATAGCTACATTTTACTCTCTGCCATTTCCATTCTCCAATTTATGCTATGCGTCCATGTGACGTTCAGGTCTCGGTCGGATTTCAGAACCGCCTGGTTTTGATTTTGTCTCGGTGCATCGCTGGTTCGGTATTTTAGTAAGGCCTGATCTACCCCACATTCCCCCGCATGGCAACAAAGCACAGAGATTCTAGGACTCGGCGCATTGAACTCTATCGAGATTGCTCCAACTTAAATTCCACTGCTCGTTTGCCATCTGTTGAACCACGAGGAGCTTCTGGGTTTCTAAGTTCCAGGGCCCGGGTCATGCTCGCATTACTTTATAATTGGGACAAAACATTGAAATATTATAAGTTCGAGGAATATCATATTAGGTGCGCCATGCGGCTGACTGAAAACTGTCCCAAACTTTCGAAGAAGCACTCTTTCTAGCGTACCTCTCGTCGTACCCAGGACGCGGAAAACGGTCGAAAAATGAGCAAACCGGGAGGGGCTGACACTGCAGACGACATGATGCATCCAAACAGTGCAAACTCGCATATGTACTCGGCGGTGAGCCGTTTTGAAGGCCAGCACCTCGGGAATATCCACGACTTCGTGAAGGCGGGCCTCGAGGCACATCCAGCCCAGCTTCAGCACGCAAACCATTTGCCTACGCACAGCCACTCAGTTACCGAGTCGCCGCAGCCCAGATCACTCCATGACTCGTCTCAAACGCAACAGGACGGGTTTTACCCAAACAACGCTCTCAATACGCTGAGCTTCGCCGCAGTTCAGGCGGCAGAGCCTGGCAAGCCGGATGCCCCGCATATGAACGGCAACATCAAACCGGAAACACCGAAGCTCAACGAAAATCAGCTACATATGGCCCGTCCAAACGAACTTAATGTTCAGCAGGCATCTGTAGGCCTTGGTGATCCTGCTAGTAGCCGCCAGGTGTCTGTAGCCCCCGAGCCTTCAGAGCATGACCTGGCCCATCTGCCGCCGGATGAGGGGCAGATGAAAAAGGGCAAACACGTCGTTCAGCAACCGATGCCGCAAGACCTAGGGCTGCGGGGCCATGGCCTCATGTTTAGTCCTTCGTACGAAATGCAGTCGACCCTGCCCGCCTCTTTGCAGTTGCACGGCATGAACAATCTGAACAATCTTAGTGGCATGGGCATGAATATGAATGGCATGGGACACATGAATGGTCATGCCAATGCTTTGGGTAGCATGAACGGCATGAGCACTATGAACAGTAACAACATGAACATGCACAATCTCAATATGAACAACGTGAACGTGAACAACATGGGGATGAACAACATTGGCAACATGAATGGGAGCGCGAATGGCAACACAAGCGGCCTTGAAAGTCTCAACAACTACAACATCTCTAATATGAGCGTGCCTCAGATGGGCGCGCGAGAAGACATGGGTGCTCATGTCGCTCCTTCCGAACATAAAGATGGCGACACCAAAGACGGTGATAAAATGACAGCCGAATTTGCTCTGCCATTACCGCCGCCAAAAGGCCCCAAAAGGCCCCGCCGGCGCTGCTCTATCTGCAACGGATACTTTTCGAACATAAACACCCACAAAACAACGCATTTGTCTGACGCAGGCAGGCCACACCACTGCGAGGTGTGCGGCCGCGGGTTCGGCCGTCCTAACGATCTGCTGCGCCATAGCCGCTCACACCAGGGTGACGCAGCATTCCTTTGCCCTTTGTACATCGACCACGGCTGTATAGACACAAAGAAACACCCCGATGCTCCGCAGACGTGTCATAAGTCGGGAGTGTTTTCCCGTGGCGATACGTTCAAAAACCACTTGCGGGCCATGCACTTCGAGTACCCACAAGGAACCAAGAAGAGCGAACGCAATGGCCTGGCTGGCAAGTGCCGCGCCTGCCAGCAAGTATTCTCTAACTCAGATGTCTGGATTGCTTCACACATCGAGTCGAAACAGTGCCAGGGAATTCTTGAGGTCGAGAAACTCAAGGCCGAGCTCGCCCAATAGCTATAATTTAATTTGTACAGTAGCATCAGCATTCCAATTTTCTTTGAATTACATCCACGTTGCGCGCGGTCTATGCTGAGCTGGTCGATGTCGCTGGCAATAAAAATCGTTCACTGAAACGGCCTCGTCCCGCTCAATATCAACTAGGTTTTTAGTTCTGTAATTCAAACCTATTCTAAAATCTATCTTCTCGTAGCACGAGCTTTCTCGATGACTTCGTCAACGCCACCCATTTCCTCGAACTGATCTTCCTGTCGAGTAACCGCCTCACGTCTCTCCCACCATCGGGCCTCTGCAAGCTCGAAAGCAATCTTGCGCAGGTCTTTACCGCGCGACTCATGGTCTACTTTGAGAGCCCATTCTACGAAGGCGTTGACGTGTGTGCGGTAGAATTGAGTCATAGACTCGAAAGCCTTGGGATGAGGCAGCCAGGGACGAGGATCAGGATCAATCTCCTCTTCCTCTTCCTCTTCTTCCTCCTCCTCCTCTTCCTCATCTTCAGCCACAAGCTCCTCACTTGCCTCATCTTCATCATCGCTTCCTTCATCATCGTCCTCATCATCGTCCTCGCTGTCGGACTCGTCAAGCTGCAGGTTCTCCCAGTAAACCTTGAGACCATCAAGTTTACCTAGTTCGATACTGTAGAGCGAGTCAAAGGCATACTCTTTGTCACCATCTTCCCACATACCACCGTATATGAACAATGTATCACCGACAACTGCCAATTGAGCATTAAAACGAGGATGAGGGGCGACGTTCCGTACCTCATATTCTCGTTTCGGGCCATTTTCCTCCTCCTCCGTATCCGAGGCCTTCTCCTCCTCAATTCCGTCAATCATGTCGTCCATATTAATGTTAAGATTCTGTAGAACTGCCGACAAATTGCGCTGCAAGTCGTCGTCACGCTGGTCTGCCTTGGACTGCACCGGCTGCGTGTTAGCCGGACGTCGCTTCTTATTCTTGATAGTTAACGCAAACCAACGGTTATTTTCAACGCTGTATGAGTAGAACGCATTGTAAAACGTTGATGTTAGTGATTCTTCGGTCTCAGAAGTATCAAAAACACCTCCGAACATTACACCTCTTCCCTGATGAGGAACCATTGAGCATCCGATGCGAGGTGAAGGAGCAAAGCTGCCTTTTTTACGGCGCTCCCACCGAACTCCCTCTAAATTATTTTTCATTTTGAGCTGCCAGGTGTCGGCATGAACTTTACCCTTCTGTTGGCCCTTGGATGCTTTGACTTTGGAGTAACCGCCCCAGACAATGGCGCCCTCAGGGCAGGGCACAAACGAATGGCCACTGCGAGCATCGGGAATTGAAGTTGTTTGTGGAATCTCAATCTGGTGCCATTTGTAGTCGGAGACATCAAAGGCCCACAGATCATCGAGGTATGTTGTGCTCTGCGCCAAGTCTCGGAATCCGCCATGCAACAAAATGTAGTTCTTCCAGACACACATTCTGTGGCCGCTTCTGCTAGACGGCTGTTTTTTGGTCTCGATCTTAGTCCATTCTTTGGATGCAGCATCCAGAACCCACGTATCACCATAATGGTAGAATGTGCTTTGCTTGGGCGACGAGAACTCACCACCGAAACATAGCACAATTCCATTTGGATGGGCACACATTGCATGGCCACTGCGAGGCATTGGACTATTGGGGCTCGTGATCTTGCGCCAAGTATCATTTTGAATGGTGTAGTAGTAGAGATCATTGTAAAACCTGGCATAGCCTTCCACAGAGGATTCTCCGCCGAACAAAATCAGCTCCTTCTTACCACCTGCCGGCGAAGCTACCATGGCAGCGTGTTGTCTTTTCGATGGCTTCTCTACAACCTCGATTGTTACTTTCTCAAATTCTGCTTGCTGAGCGGCAAACTCGGCCAACATCTCGTCAAGATCGACGTCTTCTTCGTCTCCCTGCTTCACTGCGAGTTTTTTATTGCGCTTCTCGGCTTTAGCATTGTTCTTGAGCGCCTTTTCCGCAGTTCGCAGCTTTTTGGCTGCTTTCGCGGACTTGGAATCTTTTTTACCCATGGCTCGATGCTTCGAACTTTCACACAAGAAAAAATATCTGAGGTTCAGAGATGTCCAACTACAAGGCTTTCCTAATCTGCTGGCGTGTGCTGCAGCACGCAAACCTTGGAAAGCACAGAGACTGGAAAGCACAGAGACTGGAAAGCACAGAGACTAGAAAGTACCTTCATCACTACTAGAATGAAAGGTTTTTATATTCGAGCACGTTTTCGCTATATGGCAAAATGGACCCGATCTAATCTCTCTCAGTACATATGCTTCATCAAGAAAGTCCAAATGCCTCTAACAGGTTAATAAGTTAGTATATCATACTACGGAAAACAGCAGGGCCGCCGGGTCTACCTAAGAATTGTGACGCTATCACCTAACCCTGCATTTGAGACCTTTTGATAATTCGAAGGCTATATTTAGAGACTTTGAAACGATTTCATGATAATCATGTGGGCCTGAAAAAACACTGAAGCAAGGCTAGGAAGGAACTCCGTGGGTCTGGGTCGAAAACAAAAGCTTTTTGTAGTGTATTGGCACAGATCCAAGTGCTTCGCCTGGGAAATGTAATGTCACAAGCGGCCGGCCGCTGTGGGCCCGTCTCCATGGTAACCCTGAAATCGTATATGCACTTAGCTGGTAAAGTTGTGTGTAAAATGCGCCGGAGGAAAAAAGTCGAATAGAGCTGAGCTCACTTGCTACTAGGAGAAATTATGGCAAAACATCAAACGTGCCAAGGCAAGTTGTAACGAAACGGTTTCCATAGCAACCCACGGCGAGCTCTGATCTCTTAGGCTCGTTGCCAGAAAGCTTAATTCGGTGCGGATTCGATGAGCCTGGCCTGACAGGGCAAACGCTAATCGGGGCATGTGGCAGGGATCCTACACAAATGTATTTTTCTTGCTACAGAAATTTAGTTTTTATTCGACAAAAAGTTTTTTGACAGGGATAAAAACAACCTACAATTCATCGTGCTTGAAATCAGGATTATCCACGTCGGCCATCCCCACCATCTCAATCAAGAGAACATCTGAGTTTGGCACGTACACCCTGGCATGGAACGAGAAGCGTCCATGCGGGGCGTCTTCGGGTATATCGAGGACCTGCGTGGTCAACAGCGGCTTTGAGTACGGTTTAAGTGGACAATCAAATTTTGCAAATGTCATGAATTGGCAAATGTCGACTGGACCTTCGAAGACAATCTCGAAGCCGGACCATGTCTTCAGGTCCATCACAGCATTCGAAGGCCAGGTCTCCCGCAGGAGATGAGCAAATTGGATGTCGGTGTACCCTGGTCGGACAGGAAATGGTGTGATGTGCATCTGATTAATTTGAAGTGCTGCTGTGTCATTGTGGGCGAGTGCAAACTGCTTTGCACCGGGGATTGTTTTGAACTCAGGGCCGTCCTGGTTGGGGTATGCCAGGTTTACGACTTCGCCCAGCGATTCGGGCCTCCCAGAGCGTTTTCCGTCGTTTGCGGCAGCATTGTTCGGTTTTTTGCTGTTATCGATATGGGCTTTCGCAAATGCAGGTGCGAACAACAGGGAGGCAAGTAGTAATTTCATTCCAAGTAAGTATCTGGTACACCTTCAGTCCGCACAAAACACTTTTGCGCCGGCTTGATTGAGGACATGACTCGGGCTTATAAGTATTGAGTGATTGTATTAAGGTTCACAATGTGTCCAATTTTGTTGGCACACTTCGATGCGCTTGTGCATATAGAATGCAATTAACTTTAGGCTTTGCAGGCCCAAAGCTGAGAGAGAATTTGGAGCTGACGCTGCAGGATCCCGCAGATGGCCTGCAGGTCGAAAATGGTCCAGCAGCTAAAAGGATATGAGGGCGGGCTGGCAATTGCTATCCAAAGCCTCAGCAGATACTGAAATGCGCCTGAGGGCCCCTAAAATTTTTCTCATTCCCAAATCCAAACATCGAGCTTTCAGCACGCACACCTACGCCGCAGCATTTGAATTTCTCTCCCAGCTGAGGCATCTCACCTCCTGACTGTGATGCGCTTGTCGATAAGCGTGAGTAGTTTCTTGTCTCTCGCAACATGTATACTGCTGGTAGCTGCATCGACAGGCGACAGACTGCCAGAATTTCATGAGTGTCTTCATGAATGCATGTACATCGAGGCAGGCCGGCCCGAGAGCTTCTGGTCGTGGCTGTTGCGGTGGGATACCGAGGCCAATTGCGACTACTTCTGCCAGCACCGGGTGACGCAAGCGATTCTGGCGCGGGGCGAATCGAAAATTCATCAATTTCACGGTAAGTGGCCGTTTGTGCGTGCCTACGGCCTACAGGAGCCGGCCTCAGTCGTCTTCTCGCTGCTGAACTTGTGGCCCAACGTCGTCGGCTTCAGGGCACTTCGCAAGATATACCGACGCTACAGAGCGGCGCCGCTGCTAAAATATTACACTTTGTTTGCACTCGTGACTAGCAACGCGTGGCTCTGGTCTTCTGTGTTCCACAGCCGCGACTTTGTGTTTACAGAACGTATGGACTACTTCTCGGCCATGGGCTCTATTACCTATGGCCTGTACGTGGCTGTATATCGCTCTTTGCGGCTGGACCGCGACACGTGCGCCCTTTGGCGAAGACTCTTGCAACTGGCGATAGGATCGTACTACGTGGGTCATGTGTACTATCTGGGATTCGTACATTTCGACTACGGCTACAACATGGCGGCTGGTGTTGTGGTCGGTATTTTGCAGTATGTGGTCTGGATCGAGTTCGCGATTCGCCACTACAGGCGTACGGGTGCGCTACGGTACCTCCTCCCAGTACTGTGTGTGCTTTTGACGTTCGCCGGCATGGCGTTTGAGCTGTTTGACTTCCCGCCGATCTGGTGGGTTTTCGATGCCCACTCGCTGTGGCATGCTGCAACAGTGCTACCGACGATTCTGTGGTACCGGTTTCTGACGTTCGATGCCCTCACTTTGTTTCGGAAACCGCCGCTTCCAGTCAAGAAGTAGCCTGGGACAGAACGACAGCAGCGCCCCCTGGCCGTGAGATGGGAAGCGACCTGTTGATAATGGAAGCCCGTTTATTAACTAGCACTATAGCACTTAACACTTTTTTTTTTTCAAAATTACGACCTTCATGCAAACTCTTTCAGCACCTCCAGCACCTCCTGGCCCAGGGCATCGGCGAGCTCCTGCGTGGCTGCCTCCGAGTACACGCGGACGACGTCTTCGGTGCCTGAGGCGCGCACAAAAGTGCGGCCGGACTCAAACCGGGCCATGAGAGCGTCGAGTTTAGTCTGCAGCCCCGCCGGCTCGACCAGCTGACGCTCGGCGTTTGTAGTCTTGAACAGGTTGCGGTCCTTGACATTTGCCTTGAGTAGCCGGTTTGGTAGATCTGTGTAGCAGGCATTCCATCGCTCGGGCGACCACTGACGCAGGGCTAGAACAATGATGACGGTTAGCAGGTCGGAGATCGCGTCGCCGACGGTTTCGTTGATGAGGTCGCTGAGCGCCAGGAGCACATCGATGATCTTCTTCTGCTGCGGGCAGGTCACGGCCATAGTCCGCAGCCGTGACACAGTTTGTGCATCAAAAAGCACGGTACCGTGTCCATTGGCCTCGAAGTAGACGCCGATTGGAAACTTGAGGGCGGCGTGATGCAGGTGCTTCACCCCGGTTGGTGTGCAGACGACAGGGATCTTGAGGTCGCGCTCCAGGTAATTGGTGGAGGCGCCGTTAGCGTACGCAGTTTGCACCACGCCGACCTCAATCTCGTCGGCCTGCGCCTCGGCAACTTCGCGGGATAGGAAGGACGCAATGAGCGTGGCAATTTTGTCGCCGTCAAGCAGCCTGAATTTTTGTGTCTCGCGTTCGACGTAGTAGCAAACAACACGGTCTGCGTCACCGTCAAAAGATGCACACAACTGACCGGGCAGCGGACGCACATTCGCTGGCAACTGTTGCTGCGTCTTGACAAAATCAGCACCGCAATCCACGTTCAATTGCAGCGGCTCCGAGGTCTGGTCGTTAAACACCTCGAATTCAACAAGGCCCTCAAGATACCGCGCCAGCTCCTTCAGCTTGAGAGCCCCGACGCCGTTAGCACAGTCCACGGCAACTTTGACGGGCTCGCCTAGCGGACTCAGAGTGGTGATTTTGCGAAACGCGGTGGACAACCGCTTGTAGTAGCCAAGCTCTGTGGGCAATCCCACGCTCTCGTACTCGGGCAAGTTCAGAGTATTGATGGCTTTGACTAAATAGTGCAGCTGGGGCGTCGTCAGCACACCAAAGTTCGAAGGGTGGATGCTGTCCTGATTGAGCGCAGCCTCCAAACACTCGACCAGCAGAGGACCACTCGCTCGGGTATCCCGACCATAGATCACATTGGCCTCTGCCTTACGACTCACGCCAAACTTTGTGTACAGCGCGTCCAGACCGCTCTGGAATTCCGCATCAGTCTCGGCATTGGCCAAGGCGGCAACGTGCTGCTCCCAAGACTGCTCGAGCATCTCGCCTAGTGGATCGACAACTTTCGCACCGTTATCAGCAGGAGGGTTATGGCTGGCAGTGATCATCACGCCAATTGTTTTGCCTTTGAAGTATCGCGACCGCAGGCCGGCAATAAATCCTAGTCTGTACAGAATTCTTGGCAGATACTTGGCGTTGTCTCTAAAGCCGGCGGTGCCATAGCCAACGTATTTTCCGGGGTGCTCTGTGTATGCAGACATTGCGTGTGATTTGCTTCGGTTCTTTTTCAATTTGTGTTCTGGGTAGGAGACAGGTATGAAAATGACAAGCTAGGATGTCGGCCTAGTTGGTCCAGTTTTGTGTGTTGAAACTCGGCTTTGCTTACGCCTAATTTGCTGATCCAGGGCGTGAAAAGTCGCAAAAAGAGCAGCTAATTCCACCAAAAATTAATACTCTAAAGCCGTGTCTGCAATCGAAAAACTCTGCGTCGCTCAGAGGAACTTGTTGTACAACGAAAGAGGCTGGGCTGGCAAAAGGGTGGGGGCGCGATGTGGAAGTTGGGAACAATATAGTGCTGACTAGGAGGACGAGGGGCGAGAGTCTTTCTAGTTTTGAGTTTGGTTGGTCCAGGGAAGAGTTGCAGCAGATTTTGTACTGAACAACAAACACATTGATTGGCAAAAGCTTTCTCAAAATTTTTGCTTGTCGCTTGTTTGAGTTTGTGCTCTAGTATAAAACCCTACACTCTCTTCTCAGATGGCGCCTCCAATTAGAGTCGTGACTCCCAGCTCAGTGATCCCCTCGGAAGACTGCCCAATCAAACAGATCGTGCAATACTCCTGTGGAATTTACGAAACCGAAGTCGTCTGTGCGCCCATTCGCAGGCTATTTAAGCAGTGCAATGGTAGGCTGTACGAAATCACCACAGCAAAGGCTAGCCAGCCAGATCTGAAATTTATGGACCTCACCAAGGGCCAGTAAGCTCTTTGTATACATAGCTCGCTTGAAACATCTACTTAAATTCCTGCATTCTGAACATCACTCATAGACAGTGCCCTCGCGGGGCTGGGGCTCGCGTCCATTTTGCGCGTTGCCAAGAACCTTGCGAATATCCAACAATAAGTTCTCCATCGTATATTTCTGGTCCCAATTGCGAAGCAGCGGCACCTCTGAAGAAATAATCTCGCCTTTGGGACCCACACAGGTCGCATTCACCTTAGTTAGGAACCGCAGGCTAGGCGGCTGCTGTGGGTAGTCGGGGCCGGCTTCTAGAACCACGCAGTAGATGCGGTTCTCATGGTTAGAGTGGGGTGGGCCGAGAATCGTGCCATTCCAAAGGCTCATGGTGATATCGTCTTGATCGGCAAGACCCAGGGAGCAGGCCTCGCTGCCCTGGCCCTTCTCGCCCTTCTCAAGCTCCTCTAGAAGACGAAAGTTACGGGGTCTGATTAGCTCTGAACATTCACTTTTTTTGAAAGGCTTCTTGTCGTTTCTGTCCGCTCTTTGGAACACATGATACAATCAATTGAGTCTGTATCACTTACAAGCAGGCCCTGATCGTTGCGCCCCAACACGAATACTTACACTGCCACTGACATTGCTTTGTAAATGGGAACCCGCTGGTCGACCTCAAGGCCGTATATCTGGATGTAAACCGGGGATGGTTGGATGAAGAGTCCTGGCGAACTATAGGAATACTTTATATGCACTATACAGTTCTCTTCGAGTAATTGAGAATGTTCTCGCCATAAAAAATTTACGTATGGCATGACTTTGATTCGGGGAAGGGTCTACTTGCTTTACTCCAGTTTCTTGGCACTTAAAGTGCCCATGATGAAATCACTAGCCGCAGGCGCATCCAAATACTGCAGATTCTCGTGACTGTAAATTTTCGGCAAATAGTGGCCGACCAGCATGAAGAGCAGCAATATTCCCGGGAACCCCACGGCGGCTATGGTCTCGGTAATAACCACTTCGGCTGCGGCACCTACTGTCTCCAGTGCCACAAATCCAAACAGCGTCCAGTAAGGTACTTTGTAGAGCGGCTCATCGGGCCTTCGCAGCTCTTTTTGCGTGATGAGAAGTCCGATTCGTCTGAAAATCTCACAGCCGAACAGCCCCGGTACCCCCATCATCCAGAAAAGGCCTGCCAGCACGCCCTGCGGGACTAATCCCAAAACAATCAAAAGAGGTCCTGACATTGTGCCAAGCGTCATCAGGCCCTGAGCAGTATTTGTGAGTCGCTGCTCCACTACAGGCGAGCCCTGGGGCGCGTCGCTGTCATTGTCCTTGTCCAGATTTTCAGCCTCGAGTTTTTTGACCAAAGATTGTGTGTGGATTGGAGCTTGGGGAATCAAGCCGTTGGGTGCGGGAATACCCAGTAGTCCAGCCACCAGAGTAGTCACCCCAAGTAAAAAGAAATCCCAGTGAAACGACGATGGCTTCTTCAGATCGAACTCGGGCCCCTGACACATTACCGACGAAATGTTGTGATCAAAATAAAACAGAGCTGTGAGCAGGATCGCGAACGGAATGGCCAAAAACACATCACCAACACTGATATCCCAGAAGTGAATAAACCAACCCGCAGTGCGGCCGTATGTGCTGGTCGAGGGCTCGTATGCTATGCTTGTGTCAAGCCGCAGGACGTCCAGCTGAGAAATCCGGCCAGGAAAGAATGTAAATCCAGTGAAGAATATTACCAGCAAGGGCAAGCTGTAGTCAAGTACAAAGTTTCGGAAGTAAGCGTTGCCGAACGGCGAGTGGCTGCCCACCACTGTGAAGAACACACCGAACAAAAGTAGACATAATGCAACAACAATTGAGAAGTATGAAGCGCTGATATCAGAACTTTTGTCGAACTGGCGTGTCAGGATTTGAATGCCTTTTTGAATATAAATAACATTGATGAAGCAGGCAAAGATATCGCATGAGAATTTTGTGACGTACTTCATCAACTTGACTCCATCAGTCACGGCAATAACTGTGTGCATGATAAAAGCCCATATACACACCCATGCCATGAACGGGAAATAAGGAATGCCTTTGGGCTCAACGATCTCGTAAATTGTGTAGTTGAACACCGATATTGGGCCAGTAACTCCTACAATGCAAAGCGGCTGGCCCGCGAACAATCCGAATACAATTCCGCCCATTGAGGACGCCAGCAATACTTCGTTCACACCATACGCTCCTTTCGTCCGGTCGAACATGTCCTGGGCAAACGCGATTGCCGGCAGGATGTTGGCAAAATAAATAAAAAGAGTGCTAGGGACCACACGGTAGTCTATTGCATCCTTCCAGTCGGACCAATAGTATGGAATTCGTTTTTTGAGATCGGATCTGATACCTCTGGCGAGATGGAACCGCATTTTTTCGAACACTTTTCTCTGCGGGTGGCAAGAGAGTGGCTCTCTAATATTCAGAACGTTCCTGTATAAACTTAGGTCTTTGGTACTACTCCCACCTTACACATCCAGAAAAGCACGATGTGCGGCGGGTTTGCTTGGCATTAAGAATGCAGAAACTTGGAATCGCACTAGATTTTTGGGGCAATCGAGTGACTGAAGGTATTTCATATTGGTATATTTCGCAATGCTCAACCATTAAAAAGATGTCAATGGCTTCCCAGAAATTTGATTGGCGTTTGTATGAGAAATTCCAGGAAGTTTGCATTGACTGCTTATGAGCAAACTGCATACCCACGACCTTAAAGCGTATTGATCAAATAAACGAGATTAATGAGCAATAAGGAAGACACATAATCTTTCCACGCCTTCATGATTGCGGTTTCTTTCTAGAGGTTGGTATTTATAGAGCACAGACAAAATGTGAGTTCAAGGCATACAGGACCAGCGTACCTAGTGGTTCCTGACCGTGGCTCAGAGCAGATTTTTAATGAAATTTTCCGCGGCAAATCTTCGTGTTAGGCCCAGAATACCTGATCTTCGGAATAAATTTTGTTTAGCTATTCTGCCTAATTTGGGCTTTTCCTCAGTAGCTTTTCAAACGCCAAGCGTCGCGAGTTTCTGACTCGACTGTTTCTAAATATAACCACTAGAATAAATTGAAGGTCTGAGCGAATTTAGATATCTGGGTACGGGGTGGGGTTTCAAAGTCTGGCTTCTATGGTCAGGCTATAGAGAATTTTGGGCGTGTTTCTGTGCAGCGATATGTTGAGTACCCTGACCCTGTGAACCTAGGCATCAGCTCCCACACCAGCGCATACGCACACGCACATGCAAGTTCGCGCGCTGCTGATGCTCGAGCTTCCTTATTTGCGCGCGATGGGTCTGGCAAACCCCCTACGAGTCCAGGTATCCAGCACGAAGCGGCGCAAGACCCGGATGTACAAGTCTCACAAATCTGTTGCTCCAAAAAATCAATTTTATTCTCGGTGACTTCCATGACCATGGTATCAGTCGACAGCGCACATCGGGCCAAGCCCCGAACGACAATCAAAACTTCAGTAGATAAATGCAAACAATTAGGGGTCTGGCAGCGCCTTATTTGGTATCACGTTGCTGATTCAATTGAAACCAAGCTGCAATATACAAAATCAAGCTTAAATTTCAAGCTATAGAGCTTTACGCGTGCAAAATGTGTTAACCCTATTGATTCTCCTACAGATAAATGTTCAAATTCAGGGTACGGGTGCGAATGTATGCTGTGTGTCAGCCGTGTGAATCAGGAACCCCTCTGCAAGAAATCAGCAGGGGCGCATGTAACCCACCTTAGCAGTGTTTTATACCCTGTCTTTCTTAACACTAGTTACGCGAGCCGTGGTCGACAGTAGCGAAATTCAGCGCCGGCCTCGAGAGCGACGTGTATTTGCTTGGACGACGTATCGCCCACTATCTGGATATCTTCTCATCTCACAGCTTTGCACGGGCTCGATAATCGAACAGTGACACAGAAACCCCGCCCATCAGAAACCTGAACGCTCGACCCCAGACCTCAGAAACTGTTTGATTCCATCTCGTGTATCATAATAATTTAGAAGAGATGCGAAACCTTACCGGCCCGCCTTCTCAAAACCACCTACTGAGGCACGACAGCGAGGTGAGCAACCCGTTTGGGGATTCACAAAACGGTTCGCAGCACGACTCAAGCTCGGAGACTCCGCATGATTTCGACTTCACCGGCTCTGCCGACAGCTCGCAATCGTCTCGGTTCCGGGACCCGATGGGCCAGTACCCGCCCAGCTCGATCTCCAACTCCGAATTCGACCGGTACCCGGCCCGGAACGAGCTTTCGTCCGACGGCCAGCTGCTGGCCCCGAACTACAGGGCGTCCATGTGGGACGACTCGCGCAAGGCATCGCTAAATTCAACGGCCTACAACGACCAGGACAACGAGTCGGCGCCGTTCATCACTAACTCGGATTTCTCGCCGTTTGGCGGATATCCGGCCTCGTCCTTCCCGCTGCACATGGACGAGAAAGAGGCTGACGACTATCTGCACAACCCGGACCCGATAGCCGATGCGAATGAGGACCGGCTGTGTCTGCGGCCCGATCGCCGCGGGTTTGGCGTGCTCGTTGCCATGATTTTCCTGGTGGCAGGCGCCATCATCGTGTTTATTCTGCTGCCCATTCTCGCGTTCACGGGCGTGACCTACAAGACGGCTGTGGCGAACAGCTCGGCAGATGCCGTCGAGTCGCTGACTTCGTACAGCTACAACGTTGCGAGCGTGCTGCGCTACAACTCGCTGATCGACTCGGACACGCCGTCCAGCGCACAGACGCGCACGTCGATGAACGGCGACTCGTGGCAGCTTGTGTTTAGCGATGAGTTCGAGGTCGACGGCCGTACTTTCTACGACGGCGATGACCCGATCTGGCAGGCCGTCGATCTGTGGTACGCCGGCACCAAGGACCTGGAGTGGTACGACCCCGACGCGGTGACTACGGCCAACGGCAGTCTAGTCATCACGCTCGACGCTTTCCAGAACCACGACCTCAACTACCGCTCCGGAATGGTCCAGTCATGGAACAAGTTCTGCTTCACGCAGGGATACATCGAGTTCGGTGTGCGGCTGCCTGGCTCGGGCTCGGTCATGGGTCTGTGGCCCGGTCTCTGGACGCTCGGAAATCTCGCCCGTCCCGGATACATGGGCACAAGCGACGGTGTGTGGCCGTACAGCTACAACTCGTGCGATGCTGGCATCACGCCGAACCAGTCGTCGCCTGATGGTATCTCGTATCTGCCCGGCCAGCGGCTGGCGAGCTGCGTGTGCTCGGACGGCGACCATCCCAACCCCGGCACGGGGCGTGGCGCTCCGGAAATCGATATTCTCGAAGGCACTGTCGGCAAGGAGTGGGGCATGTCTAACAACGGCGTGGCGTCGCAGTCGGTGCAGCTCGCGCCGATGGATATCTGGTACCACGTCGATTACAACTTTGTAGTTATTCACAACACGACGATCACACGCCTCAACTCGTGGATCGGCGGGCCCTTCCAGCAGGCAGTCTCTGCCACGAGCCAGCTGAATCTCGACTGGTACGAGACCAAGGAGGACGGCACCGAGGGAGGCTACGTCACCTTTGCGGTGGAGTACCTCAACGACGACGACGACGGCTACATCAGCTGGTACACGAATGGCGAAATTGTCAGCACGATGTACGCGCCCGCACTGGGACCGAACGGTAACATCGCCGCGCGTCACATCTCGAAGGAGCCCATGTCTATCATCATGAACGTGGGTATCTCGAACAATTGGGTCTACATCGACTGGCTGTATCTAACCTTCCCTGTGCAGATGAACGTCGACTACGTGCGTGTTTACCAGCCCTCAGACAGCGTCAACATCAACTGCGACCCTTCGGGCTACCCAACATTGCAGTACATCAACGACCACCCCAAAATCTACCGCAACGCCAACTGGACGACGTTCACCGAGTCGGGCTATGCTTGGCCGGAGAACTCGCTCATGAACGGATGCTAGGCCTAGCTGTTTTGGTTTTTTCTTAAAATGGCCCGGAACCAGTGTGGGACTAGGCGAGGCTTTATTTATAATGGACACTAGCTTTATGTACGCTAAAGTTTAATTCACGTTGTCTGGAGTTCTAGTGCGAGTATGTTCGTAGGTCCAGGCACATGCATATCGTATAAGTCGGCGATAGACAGTAATTAGGAAGTGGAGAAGACCTTGTGAAGTTTCAGATCACATTTTGGAACCAACTCTTGGGGTCAGCGACCGCTGAGCACTTTTGGGTCCGTCATCGGTACAACCCACCGAAGCTTAATCGCACTGAGTTTTGCAGGCCATCGAATATAAATTCAAATTGCGTCTTGTCCGTACTCAGGCCCGCTCATAATATGCCCTCTCTACTGCAAATCACGCCTGCAAATTGCTCCCCTGCAGAAGCGACCCCAACCCTAGCGGTGTTTACGATTGTTCCTCTCTTCAGAAGACCCTCAGTTTCGGACCTCAGCTTCGAACCACGAGCTCCGCTGAATGGCCCAGTCTCGACCTGAACATCGAACAGAAAATGGCTGGAACATGTTAATCACGAACGGCCTCATCAGTGGCGGCGTAATTGGCGGGTTTTTCTTCTACCGGTCCTTTTTCAAACGGTTCAGAAACTCAGCGAGCATACCGTCCAAAGTATTCCGCCGCCGCACGCTACTCGGCAAAGTCACAAGTGTGGGCGATGCAGATAACTTTCACTTTTACCACACCCCAGGAGGAATTTTCGGAGGCTGGGGCTGGCTCCGTAGGACCCCAAAAGTGAACCAAAGAGGCCTCAAGGACGAAACGCTTCATATCAGACTTTGTGGGGTCGACGCGCCAGAGGGCGCTCACTTTGGCAAGCCAGCTCAGCCGTTCAGCGGTGAGGCTTTGCAGTGGCTGCGAAGTTATGTTTTGGGTCGAAGAGTGAGGATCGTGCCGCTGTCCAACGACCAGTACGGTCGCACTGTGGCGGAGGCCCGGGTCTGGAAGTGGAATGGGCTGAAAAATGTTAGCATCGAGATGCTCAAGGCCGGTTGGGCGGTTGTTTATGAGGGTAAAACTGGTGCCGAGTTCAACGGTTTGGAAAATCGGTTCCGAAAGCTGGAAGCAACAGCTCGCAAGAAGCGATTAGGGATTTTTCAGAAAGGCCGCAAAATCGAGACTCCTGGCGAATACAAAAAAAAATGGGGATGATTTTGCACACGCATGATCTATCTAGATTATGTTCGAAGGTATAGCATTTAATATAATAGCACGCATTGTTCAGTACAAGAAGATCGGGCATCTTGGAAAGCAAGATAAATTTATACCCAGGTAGCACTATCGCATAGATCATCACAAGAGATGTTATGTTCCCCTTCTTACTTTATTGTTTGCTTAAGGCCGGAAAATCCAAGCTTGCGCCATCATAATTACCCGGTTCTGGTTGCCTAGTTGTGCAGATGAACTCCTTGGGAATCGGCTAGTGGAATCGCTAAACGCAATTCCGAAATATAAGACTCGCCTTCTAGAACAAGTTTCACATTATCAAAACATTCATACATAGTTCCCTGAAGAGTTTGACGAGCATCTGCATTTAGCAGTGTCGGCCCTCATGCACTTTTGAATGGCTCTGGCCCTCATGCACTCCAGTGTCTAGCACTTCCCAATATTGGGACAGGTTTAGGACGTCGAGTATAGACAGTATTGACGATCACGCGAAAGAAACGGTACTACGGGAAACTCTGATGACATAGAAGAGTTTTGGAGCTATGCAGCGCTCGATCCTGTGACGAACAGCTCCAATCTGTGTCGAATGTTTTGCCTGATACGCGGAGACCTATAATCTAGAGCAAATCCCGAAATCTAGCTTCATGCGTTGAGGTCATTTATTTTAATTTAAGTAGATGCAATAGGCATTACAAACATGATAGTATACAATTAACACCTTAGATCAATACCGTTCCTCATCTCGCGTTGACGGACCTCGAACATCACCTGTGAGCCAACAAACAGCAAACTCGAGCAAAGAATCACGAACTTCAGGCCGTCAGCAGTGCTCACAATGTCACTGAGCATGCTCTTAATTCCATCAACACCAACGGCAAACCCAACCAGATTGGCAATCATCATCATCCAGATATTTCCAACCGCCCCCACAGCACAAAGATGGCGGTACCACGCGGATTGGCGGGCGCCCTTGAAAAAGTGGGTTGCGAGCAGCTCGGGCACTACAAAGATGACCACAAGCCAGCCCCAGATAAAGAGCCGCAGCTGGATGTCGTGCCACAGAGCAACAAACATGAAAACAACCGCTGTATTTAGAAGCGGCCGCTTTGAGCCGCCCAGCGGCACGTAGAGGTAACGAACGACCCAGCGATTGAATGAGCGGTGCCACGACCGCCAGAAACTCAGGGTGGAGTAGTTGTTAGCAACACAGCGGACCATATTTTCAGGCGGATCGATGCCATCAATGAGTGACCACAAGCGGAAGAAGCGCCAAGGGAGCATAAGCTTGAGCCAGAGAATGACGAGGTTGAAGAAACCCACCATTGAGACCTGAAAAGGTGACGCTCCTCTCCATGCATCCGTCGACTTAATCGCCTGAACATAAAAGAAATGCAGCACAAACTCCATGACCAGCATGGAAATGCAGAACCGCAGGCCGTAGCGTGTGATGCTGCGGCGGTTGATCGTAGGCAGCGGCTTCTTACTCTGCGCCATATAATCGTTGAATGTCACAATGGGGCCGGCAATAAATAGCGGGGTATAAAAAACATAGCCGACGTAATTGACAAACGAGTATTCGGCCAACGAATGTGCGGTATCGAGGCGGGCGCGCTCGGTCTGCTGTTTCTCTAGCGCAGCAGCCGCGGCCTGTGTTGATGGAGGAGTTGCCACATATGCGGCGCGTGCGGCTAGGAAATCTGAGTTGTAAGACACCATACGCAGCATGCTACATTTGAACACAACTTCCCAGCGGGGCATGGCACCTCGGAGAGCGTCGGAATCAAGGAAAGACAGCGCTGGGGAAAGAAAGCCGAACGAGTAGCCTAGCAATAATTCGTTGGCAAACAGCATCCCGATACCAAAAATCCACGTTAGCGGCAGTACTTTTGAAGGGCTGAGATGCGCGATCTTGTAATTGATCCACAGAAGCACTAAGATTTTCAGAAAGGACGTGCCGTGAAGACCTACTAATACTAGGGATCCGAAGCCTGCGTCGAAGCGTGGGCGAGAAACATCTGAAAATCTGCCCAAAACAGCCCTTGAAATCTGATGAACAATAATTAGCATCACCAGCATCGGAAACGGCTCCCTAAACCCACGGTACTGGTCATCTGTATCATCCATGGGGCGGCCCATCCAGCCAGGCGAGAGCAGCTTCGCAAAGTCAGGGTAGTTTGGGTTGCTGGGCGACGAAATATCGTAGGCTGCTTTGAACATGAGTGGTACGAAGATGGCGAACATGAGGAAGTAGAAGTAAAACTCCGGGGTGAACCAGAGCGAGCGCTGGGCTCGTTGGCGGATTTTCTGAGCTTTGCCCTCATCTTCGGCGGAAGTCAGCCGGGAGTCAAGCGTTTCCACCGAGAAAAGGCTGAGGCAATGAGACAGCAGCCCCATTTACGTCCGTCGAAGGTAGAATGTGCGGTAGATCTAAGCGTCGGGTGTGGTTTGGCTTAAGCGAGGCAGGATTATTTATGGCAACGCGTCACTGGGGGTTGGGAAGTTTGGAGTTCAGGCAGTCGGCGTGGCGTAGCGGGGTAGAGCGACCTTTCGTATCGCTGGCCGAAACTCCTTATTTTGAATAATTAGTCTGTGGATTTTAGACTTTTCTGTTTATTGCTCGAATATTCACCTATTCTCAGAAGACAGATGTGTCCATTAATTATTATCATATTAACATGTCATTTTAGGTTCCCAAACCATCACGTAGGCCCACTCACACTTAAATAATTTCCAGAGATAAATCTACGTGCGAGAGATGGAGCGCCGCCCAAACCCGCCAGGATGGAAACCTCCGACGGCACCATACAACCCTTATGATCCGGCAGACCAAAGACCGCCTGAAGGTTATCCTTCAGAGTACAAAACTCCCGGCCAGCCCCGAAACTGGACGCGAATCCCTAAGGAGCCGTCCAACTACAGGGAAGTAAAGGAGAGCATGAAGCGGCTCAACTACACTCCACGCCCGTTTTCCGAGCTGTATCCTGGCCAATATAAAGTTTTAAAGCGCAAGAGTAACCAATCGTTCAACAATGGTGTTCGGATCATGGCCAAGTTCGCAACTGGCGTGATTCTAGTTGGCAGCATTTTCTTCTATCGGTGGAACGACGGCTACGACAATGTGTTTTCTGTGCCTTACCGATGGCAGCTGCGCATGCGACAACGAATTTTGGGCAATTTAACGCCCACACAGATTGAAGATATGGAAGGCAAGCAGCGGGGCGCCTCAAAACGAGTCAATCAGGGTACCGACGGTCTTCTTATCAAGGACAACTACGATGCCGAGCTGCAGAGCGGCTCGTCCACAACAATTGCGTTTGAGCGGCCGAGCCGCAGCCATGTGATTGCTGCCGAGGAGATTTTGCAGCAGCGCGAAGAAGCGATCCTGAGAGCCGTCGATATTGCTGAGCGAAAAGTCGCTAATGCTGGTTCTACTGCATCCTCAGGTGCTGGTCTTACTGCCCCAGATCGGGAAATGAAGGGCAAGGGCTGGTGGCCTTTCGGATCCCAAAGCAGCAAGTAAGTTGGATATAATGTTCCTGATACTACATTGCCCGGTTTTTCAACTTGACGAAAGCAATCAGCCCAAACAAAAACAAAAAGCAGACAAAAAGCGAGCCAGAAAGAAAACAGTATGACGGTGTTCAGCTCCGTTTTCGAAATGCTTCTCGATTGCGTGATGCTAATGCTCTCGCTGGTGCTAGTGGCCATAGAGGTAATTGTTAAACTTGTCACTTCTCTGATACCCAGCCCAGCAATTGCCTATATCTCCCGACTGAGCCAGCAGCTGATGCTAATGGTGCCAGCAGAGGGCCAGACCGAGCTGCACGAGGACCCAGAGCTCGCCAGGCGTGTGAAACAGCTAGCCAAAGCTGGCTCGCTGGCAGAAATATGCATGCTTTTTGGTTACGAGGCAGAGGAGCACGTGGTACATACTCAGGACGGCTATGTTCTAGGTGTGCACAGAATCAGAGGTCGGAAAGGAGACCTGGAGGACAACAAACCTGTCGTTTATTTGCACCATGGCCTGCTCATGAACTCGGAAGTATGGGTTGCTGTGACTGATGCAGCCAATTCAGTGGCCTTTCAGCTGGCAGAGGCAGGATATGATGTCTGGCTGGGCAACAATCGCGGTAATAAGTACTCAAAAAAGCACATCTCCCGTACGTCGCAGTCTACAGAGTTCTGGAATTTTGGGTTGGACGAGTTCGCGCTCTACGATATCCCAGACACAATCGATTACGTTCTTGATTTCACTGGCCAGGAAAGTCTTTCATATGTTGGATTTAGTCAGGGAAGCGCACAGGCATTCGCTTCTCTGTCTACACATCCCGACCTTAACCGCAAGATCAATCTGTTTATCGCTCTTGCCCCGGCTATGGCTCCGCCCGGGATCAATCCGTTCATCCAGTCACTTATGAATGCATCCCCCTCGCTATTGTATATGGTCTTTGGTCAGCGCATAATTCTGCGTAGCTCGGTCTTTTGGCAGTCAATCATCAACCGAGAACTTTTTGTCAGGGTTATTGACGGCGCTGTCAATTGTCTCTTCAATTGGAAGGGCGACAATATCGCCTTCGCCCAAAAAATTGTGGGATATGCGCATTTGTACTCATATACAAGTGTCAAATCCGTTGTGCACTGGTTTCAAATCATAGGCAGTGGTCGGTTTCAGATGTACGATGACGATGACACCATAGGTCTCTTCTCCTCAAGTCGGTTCTATCAGGCCCTACCGTATCCTACGCAGAATATCCGCACTCCTATCGTCTTACTATTTGGAGAAAGTGACTCGCTAGTGGACATCAAGGCTTTGAAAAACTCTTTGCCGGGTAGCACTTTAGTGATAGGGGTCCCTAATTACGAACACCTCGAGATGATCTGGGGTAAAGCTGTGCCCGACGTTATTGCTCCCGAGATCATCAAACGCGTTGAACTTGTTGAAAGGCCACAGATCAAGGGTAGTACGATGAAGCTCTTGCATAATTAGCACGTAATTTATTATTGTACAATATTCTGTTATGGTTCTGATGATCATACTGTATCAACCCTAGCGCTGTGGTGACGTGAGTGGAACGTGCACAAACTGCATGAGTAAATCAAATTGCGCAGTGGTAGGCACAAACTCAATCCCAACAAAAAAGAAAAACAGACCGTACGAATAGACTATAAATGAGACCAGAAGCCTACCAATAATCCATTTTTTTGAGTCGAGAAACTCTTATATGGTGAATGTAGTTCTGCGAGCTTTCGATGTAGAAAAAGCGGCGCATCTCAATTGGGATAGGTCATTTTTGCATGAACCATGATGCATGGTGAGTATTCGAATCTCACAGAACACTCTAGGGTATGATTCTAACAAAAATTACATGTAAATAATGGTGACCTCTAATTGTGAAAGGCTGCAAGTTTTATTTAGGAATTTTAGGCCTTTTGATCATTTTTTTTACAGGCTCGCGATGCATGACTAGAGGGGCATCTCAATTAGGCTTGAAAGAAGTTGCATGAGGGCCGGATTCTAACCATATGAGCGGCCTTCATGCAACGGCTACAAATAGGAAACTCGTGATAGAAGTCCCCAAGACTATTTAACCTCTCGCTTCGCCCGTAACTTTCTCCATCCTGTCTTCAACGTTCATAGTCCCTAAGGGCTCCAGACCCCAGGGACCAAGAAGACATGGGTCTTATTGACATCCAGGTCCTGGTATAAGCTATTTGCGCTCTGCGATTTGCTGCTCATCAATTGTAGCACTGTCATGAGTCCTGCTTGTGACCTTATCACTGTTCTTCTGAACTCTGAAGAAACTTCAGCCGAATCTGCTGAGCGTTGTTGAGTTGTCCGAAAGTTCGAAGCCCAAGAGTTGCTGGACTCTCCACACGATGATCAAATTGAGTGAGCCGATCTTTGCCGCGAACGTTTGTCTGCTAGTTGGGAGGCTAGTATGACAAGTCGAGCTGCTGGATCTTGTGCTGAAGAAAATTGTCTACTGGTTTGCGGACCAGCATGTCAATTTGCCCTATGATCTGCTGTGTACATCTATCCGCCTATTGGAAAGCCTATACGAGAAGCTCACCTGTGTGAATGTATACGCGCCAGTTGAGAGGCGAAAAGTTGTTGGACTCTCCACACGATGATCAAATTGAGTGAGCCAATCTCTGCCGCGAACGTTAGTCTGCTAGTTGGGAGGCTAGTATGACAAGTCGAGCTGTTGGATCTTGTGCTGGAAAAGTTTGTCTACTGGCTTGAGGGCCAGCATGCCAATTTGCGCTATGATTTGCTGTGTACATCCATCCGCCTATTGGGAAGCCTGTATAAGAAGCTCACCTGTGTGAACGTATATGCGCCAGTTGAGAGGCGCGAAAGTTGCTGGACTCTCCACACGATGATCAAATTGAGTGAGCCGATCTTTGCCGCGAACGTTTGTCTGCTAGTTGGGAGGCTAGTATGACAAGTCGAGCTGCTGGATTTTGTGCTGAGGAAGTTTGTCTACTGGTTGGCGGGCCAGCATGTCAATTTGCGCTATGATCTGCTGTGTACATCTATCCGCCTGTTGGAAAGCCTATACGAGAAGCTCACCTGTGTGAACGTATATGCGCCAGTTGAGAGGCGAAAAGTTGCTGGACTCTCCACGCGATGATCAAATTGAGTGAGCCAATCTCTGCCGCGAACGTTTGTCTGCTAGTTGGGAGGCTAGTATGACAAGTCGAGCTGTTGGATCTTGTGCTGGAAAAGTTTGTCTACTGGCTTGAGGGCCAGCATGCCAATTTGCGCTATGATTTGCTGTGTACATCCATCCGCCTATTGGACCCATAGTGGTATGCTGAACAACGAGTGAGCACCTGGCAATGACGCCCAATCCGCCTGAATTTCGCCCTATCAGCTGGCGTTGAAAATTATCACCAAGCCTGGGAAATTGCGGTATGCTTCGAGTAAAGCGGCAGGCCACGAGCATCATTTGTAAAGCGTAAGAAAACCATTAGTCTGATCGCTCGACAGATTTCACCCGGAGTCGTTTGATCATGATTATATATTAATTTGCATGCCTCAGTAAATCCTAGAACATATGTCCCTCATTTGAAATTAAAATAGAGTATTGTACTGCGAGACTAGACGCAGAAATTACACCTTCCATTAAAAAGGAACTTCAGGCCCCGGCCATCCCAGATTTGTCATGGTGACATTCACACCACTCACTCATGGCTCATTGGTGACCATCGAGGAAAGTGGCATCAATATTCTAGTAGATGCCGGCTGGGATGCAAAGTTGAGTAGTAGTTTGAATGAGATTTTGAATCTGGCTTCCAAATTGGACGCAGTGCTTTTGACGCATGCAACCATAAGCCATCTAGGAGCCTACGCGATGCTATGCCACAAAAGCCCGACTCTGGCCCAAATACCATGCTATGCCACACTTCCGGTAGTGAATATGGGAAAAATAGTAACCACAGACAGCTATCGATCTAAAGGTTTTGCCGGGCCGCTCAAAGGGGCGTTTATGACCATTAAGGAGATCGATAATATTTTTGACCGGATAGTCACTGTAAAGTATTCACAGCCATTGAGTCTCCCTGGCAGGCTTGAGGGACTTGTCATCACTGCCTACAATTCAGGGCACACGCTAGGAGGCGCAATCTGGAAAATAACAGACGCAGTTGACACGATACTGTGTGCCATTGACTGGAACCACAGCCGCGATGGCCATCTGAACGGAGCGTTTCTGCAGCCAGATGGTACAATCAACGAGCAGCTGACGAAACCAACGGTGCTAATATCCTCTACCTCAGTTTCCAACGGCAAAAGCGTCAAGATAAACCGCGAAAGCTTTTTAGATAGCGTTTCTCAGACTTTGAAACGCGGCGGAGACGTGCTTATCCCAGTGAGCATTGGTGCCCGCGTTCTCGAAGTATTTCTCGTGCTCGACAAATACTTTCACCAGAAAAAATTGACTATTCCGCTTGTCTTGCTAAGCCACACTGGCCTGCGCTCGTTTGATGCTGCCTCGTCTATGCTCGAGTATATGCTTTCTACGATCGTAGACGACTGGCAGGTCGAGAACGACAGCCCTTTCGAGTCAACTCGCGTTCGAAATGTTCAATCCCTGAGCGAGCTCAATCGTATTCAGGGTCCCAAAGTTGTTTTGGCGTCGGGCGAGTGTCTTGAGGCTGGTCTTTCACGGCAGGTGTTCGTTGAATTTGCTACGAATGCGAACTCTTCTGTGGTGTTCACAGAATCTGTAACTGCTCCATCGCTGGCCAAAGTTGTTCAGGATATTTGGCTGAGCCAAAACAAGTCTGAGCTCTGCCATCTTTCGCAGCTACTACCTAGCGTTGATATCGAAACGGAAGTGCCCCTCACCGGTCAAGAGCTCGAGGAGTTCAACTCTGTGCTGGAGAAAAAGCGGGCTCAGCACTCCGCACAAGAGGCTTTGGAACGTCGTAACCAAGAAATTTTGAACCAGCAAGATAACGAAGAAAGTAGTGACGACGAGCCAGATGAAGAGGGACTCAAAGGTAAGGCAGAGTTGTCTAAGTTTGAGACCGAAGGTTTCTATGATCTCGAAGTTAAAGAAGATGGCCGCTACTCGTTTCCCTTTTTCGAAAAAAAATCTCATTCAGACGACTACGGCGAGGTTTTGAAACCTGGCCAGTTCGAAAATGTCACTGATGCTTTGGGTAATGCTTTGAACGCCAACGGCTTGGCCCTCGACTTGTCAATGGGCAGCTCCTCAAATTTCTCGGCACCTACCTCTGGTTATGATGCCCGTTCTAACTCATGGAAAGCTTCTGATGCCCAGGAAGAGTTTGAGGAAGTGCCATTCAAATTGAAGAAAGAAACGCGCGATATTAACCTGCGCTGTTCTGTGAACTTTGTCGACATGAACGGTTTCACTGATCTCAAATCTATGCGTATGATTCTGCCCCAACTTGCGGCCAAAACCTTAGTTCTGCTCCCTGACAATCAAGAAGTTCTTCAAAAGTTGCTCGGGCTCAGTTTGAACGCATTGCCTGGTGACGAGCCGCAGTACATTGAGCAGACAAATTTCAGTATTCATGTGATGCTCGACCCCAAACTGGACAACCAACTGCGGTGGCAACCTCTTCTAGGTAGGTTTGCAGTGGCTCATGTTAGTGGAAGGCTCCAGTTTGAAGAGAACGACGATGTGAAGCTGGAAGACGCTGATGTGAAGCTTGAAATTAAAGATGAGTCTGGAGTTAAGGGAGAGCCCGGGGTTCAGGGCGAATCAAAATCGGGGAATGGAAATGAGAGCAAAGAAGGCAGGCGCAACACGTCGCTTAAACGAAAACGGCGGGCCGAGCTCAAGCCGCTAGAGAATTTCAAGCTTGTGGCCGCTCCCATTTTTGTTGGTGATGTCAAACTCACAGAGCTCAGGCAAAAGCTCACGAAACTGGGCTATTTTTCTGAATTTCAGGGCCAAGGTGTGCTTGTGTGCAACGACAAAGTAACTGTTCGCAAGCTGGGCGAGGGACAGTTTAGTTTGGAAGGTGGCATCGAGCCAGAGTTTTATGCGGTCCGGGACGCCATTAAATCGTTCCTCGCGTTGGTTTAGTGATGGACTGATTTGTGGTGGACCATTAGTTAGTGGATTGTAAATTAGTGTACATTATTTATTCAAGAGTTTGTTTTTAGAGTGTCAGGTGCACATGCTACAGACTGAACTGCTCGGCGTAAAAGTAGCATTTGTTAGCTGCAGCCCAGTCGCGAGCATCTTTCACCAAAGCCTCGGGACCACAGGCAAAAACAGCAAAATCACTATGGCCAGGCATATGGAAGTCGCCCACAGCCTCGTGCATAGAGGGCCTGCCCTTTTCAACAATGATATGCGGCGACTTGATTTGATTGGGGCCTCGGCTGCCTTTGCCCAGCAGCTGCTCGCTGTCGCCAGTCTCAAGATCTTCCAATTCAACGGCAGCAATGCCCGTTGCCATTTCGTCATCGTCCTCGATAGCAAAGGACTCGGCCGTGAGCTCGCCATCTGCGCCGCGAGTCACAAACACGCGACACTCTGTAACGCCCAAAATTTCGAGCAGACCAATCTCAGACTCGTGGGGAACGGCCCAAATACATTTTATGGGGATTTCAAGGGAAATACATGTCCGGAAGAGCGGCGGAATGAGCGCGACGCCAGCGCCGCCTGCAACCACAAGAACTTTTTTGAAACTTCTGACATCAAAAGGCGCATTGAAGGGACCCTGCACAGTATAATCTGTGTTTCGAAACTGCCAAGTTGTTTTGCGAACAACTATCTGCACCTTGTCGTCTTCGGGCAGCGAAACAACCGTGTAGGGATGCGAGGGCTCGAGCCAGGTCAGGGGCCGGCTCAGTTTCTGCGAAACCCGCAGGTGCGCACCAATCGAAAAATTTGCGGGAAGTGCCCGCCGGTCTAAAGTCACCAAATCTAGTTTGCCACTGATGTGCTGGACTCTCGCACCGACTCTGCGGCTGAACACGACGCGCAGCACGAGTTGCAGACCCAGAAGCCCGAATGCCACTGCCAGCATGATATTCGAGTTGGGACGCGAGTGAATAAATAACGACGCAAGAGCAGAGTATGTGAATGCAAGATGCAGCCAGTAAAACGTGCGGTAGAAGCGTTGTCGCAGTGGCTTGAGCGAAGAGATGCCAATGCCTACAAACGCGAACAGGGCGAAAAAGCCCAGCAAATTCGCGAATTTCAGCAGCCGAGACGCGTAGCCGCGTTTGATATACAAGGTGCAATAGCTGACGCCGTGGATTAATCCAAAAGCAACGGACGAGCGGCCGACCCACTTGTGTAAAACCACGAGCGACGCAGTATATGTCCGCGGCAGGAAAGCCGGCTTCAGTCCCAAGAAAATCCCAAAAACTGCAGATGCGATGGACATTCGCCCTGATCTGCGTACTAATTTTGTGAAATCGTCTTGTTCATGGCTTGCTAGTCCGTAAATGCACGCTGCAACCCAAAAGATCAATGGCAAGTAACCGGGTACAGAGTACCTGAACTTCTTGGTTGGGCGAATTAGACCGTAAACCACCAGCGAGAGCGAATATAAGAGCATGGCACCGAATACAATGGCCCAAAAATAGTACATCTGGTGTGCATGGACCATTGTGCCGTGCCGCTTCTCAAGCATTCTGGCAAAAACCTCCATTCTTGGGTGATGAAAAGTTAAAGCGATCACAGACTCGAGTGAGAGGCTCTAGAACGTTACTGGGATGCTTCTTAGACTGCGGGAAGCCAAGCTGAGTAATTCACAAGGCCGTAGCTTGAATATTGGGAGGATCGTTCGGAGTGGGTTTTAAGCTGTGGCATATGTAGCTATGATATAGGCAGCGAATGTATCTGTGTAGTAAGAGTTCGAAGGTACTTTTTACATTTGCCTTAGTATTTTGAGTGTGTGTTCCATCCATGTTCAGTACATTTTTCTAGTATATAATTACGTCGTGGTTTGTGCCTAGTCTCGAAAATGCGGTCATGTTCTTCCACGATGTGAACACAGGCCAACAATCTACCGATTCGAGTCGTTACGCAATAATCAAAAACTCAAACTGGTTCATTGAATTACCTTCATGTCCTCTAGGACGTTGCTTAGACGCTTCTGCTGCTGCAACGCAGGGACATTATCACCCTTGGCCTCCTTGCGAGCGTACTCTGCCGCAATCGCATTGGCCCGGGCCTTCTCCTTAGTGTGGTGCAGGCACTCACCGTAATCCTCGGCAAGAGCGATACAATCCTTGGAGTTCTCAGTTGATTTAGCCGAAAAGCATGCCGTGAACTTCTGCCATTCTAGTTAGTGTCTGTCGCGCTGTGGGATTTGTGGCCTGATCCAAAGATCAGAATATCGTGTCGCACGCCTAAAAAAGACTCAGAAAATAAGGAAACTTACCGTAAAAGCAGCGGCTCACTCCACCGTTGTAATTAGTGCCCGACGACATTGTTAGCTTTACGAGATTTGGAGCGAAGGGATTGGTGCTTAGTATGCAATTACCATGTTGGGAACATTATAATTACCCCGTTAGGAGGTTCCCTCTTCATTCAGATTTAAATTTCATTCCAAATAGAGTGGAAACCTTTCGCACAAAAACAACCTGATCCAGGCACAAATCAAATTTTCAGGTTGGGATGCCGGGGCCAGGAGCCATCACCGGTATTTTCACCGATGAACAGCTCAAATCGTACGCACTCCAGGCGACCATTGACGACTTCGCCCAGAAAATCAGCCGTCCAGGACGAGAGCTTTTAGCTGCTCACGAAGCTTCAAGAAAAAGAGCTCGCTCGCCATCACCTCCGCCTGAATATGACGGTTTTGGCAAGCGTACAAATACGCGCGATATGCGCCTGAAACAGACAATTCATGAAGAATGGACACTGCTCGTGAACGAAGCGCTGAGAACGATTCCCGGCTTTTGTCCGCCTTCAAACTACGTCCCATTCCAAAAGATGCGCGAAAAAGTATTTTTGCCTGTACACGAATATCCGGAGATTAATTTTGTCGGTATGCTACTGGGTCCGCGTGGCAAAACACTGCAAAGAATCGAAAAAGAAAGCGGAGCGAAGCTCTCGATCCGAGGCAAAGGTTCGGTTAAGGAAGGGAAGGGCCGTGATGCGCATAATTCTGGCAACCATGAAGATTTGCATTGTATTGTGTCGGGCGATAGCGACGAGATTATAGATGCGGGCGTCTTTCTTGTCAACGAAGTTATTCAGAACGCAATCCAAATGCCTGAACACTTTAACGAGCTCAAACGGCTCCAACTTCGCGAGCTGGCCGTACTGAATGGCACTTTGCGCGACGAAGAGAGCAAACCGTGCTCGATTTGTGGTGAGCAGGGCCATCGCAAATTCACGTGCCCACAAAAGGACTCTTTTCTTGCTAAGGTCGTCTGTCACAAATGTGGTGCGCAGGGCCATCTTGCCAGAGATTGCATCACTGAGATTGAGTCAATTAGAAATCGGTCAGATAAAAGAGCTAATGGCACTCCTTTGCCAAATCAAAAGCCGAAAGGCCAGGATTCGAAGCTTCCGACGAGAGAGACGCATGTTCACGGTACTGCGAACACTCAGAGAGAAACTAAGCACCTTAACGTGCTGTCACACCAGACTTCTAGCAAAGAAGGCGCATCTTCGCAAAATTACACAACTGAAGCGCCCTCAAAAACGCCCAGATCATCTGGTACTGCTAAACTTGGGCCGCTTGGGATGCTGGCTCCGCCAGGAATTTCCGCAGTTGTGCCTGTGGGGCGGAATCCCAGTGCACCCCCAGGCATTTCAGAGATGTGTGCGCCGCCTGGAGTGTCTCTGCCGCCTCCGCCTATGCCAATAGCGCCTCCGCCTATGCCAGTAGCGCCTCCGCCTATGCCAGTAGCACCTCCAGGTGTTCTACCAGGCGCGCCTCCGAGCTCAAGTCTTCCCGCCCCACCCGGACCTCCAAGACCTAACTCGAATCCGCCGCCGCCTCCACCCCCTGCCGCTCAAGCTTATAATCTACCTCCCGGAATGTGATCCTTCTTCGCTTGCAGTCGCTTGTAATTTATCTCGAAGCCAGGACTTTTCTTTGATTTGGCATCCCCAGTAACATACCTCACTTGCGTGGCGCATCTAGGGCCTTTTTTTTTCAGAAAACGCATTCAATACATAACGATTGACGACTATGTACAATTAATAAATATCAGGACTCACCTTGCTTCCAGCGCTTAGCTTTCGCCAACAGATTTGCGATGTGTGCCCTTTTTTCGTCGAAAATAAACTGCTCATCTTCGATGAGATTGCCAAAATCGTCTTGAATCTGTTTGACCACCTTCTGGGGCTGGCGGTCTATCCACTGCTTGACAAGTGCTTCGTCGCCCACAAGCTTTTCGAATTCAAGCCTGGCAGCATAGATTTCAGCTCGGTCGGCCGAGCGGTCTGTCCTCTCTCTGTAATGCTCGTCTGCTTGCTCAAACACTTTACGGCCCTGTTCTATTTGTGCGGTGTCAAATCCTTCGGCTTCCAGCATAGCCCATTTAATCCAGACTTCAGGCTCATCGTACTCGTCTTGATTTATCAGCTTCGCGAACAACTTGCGGAGATTCTCGTAATTACCGTTACGTTGCTCAAATTCAGCAAACTCCGTCCAAATACTGCGTTGATCATCTATCTGTTCGAGCTCCGAAAACGCCAGCTCAAATATAGCCCGAGCACGGTCGGAATCGCCCAGTTCTTCCTCGAGAGCAGCATAATCTATCCAAGAGGTACTCAATGTTGAAAATCTCTCGATAAACCGCTGGTATATGGCTCTACAGTTGTCAATATCACGAAGTTTCAGCAAAAGACTGATATAGTCGCGAAAAATCTTTGGCTTTGGCCGGGCAATTGCTCTGTTGAAAACAGACCTGGCAGCCTCAAGATCGCGTTGTCTCAACTCAAACTTGGCGAAGCTATCCCAAACTTTTGCGAAAACGCATTGCGTGGACTCGAGCTTCGAAACAAGTAGTTCGTAGGTCGCTCGAGCCTTGCTTGCCTCGTTTTGCAACTCGAGAAGATAACACGCTCTGAGCCCCAACAAAACGTACTTCCTAAGGTTCTCAGTTTTTTTGCGAGTTTTAGGCACGTTTTGAAGGGCGGAATAGTAACTATCCAGCCAAGAATCAGAGGTTTCCTCGACTAACCGACAATACGCCCACCACAGGTCCATATCCAAAGGGTTGTTTTTCAGCAAATCCTCATAGTACGACTTGCGGTGATCCAGCACATCTACATGACCAGAAATTTTCTCAACCCTTCTCAGCTCTGAGCGCAACTTTGGGCTGGCTCCACCTGCTTTCACAGCGAATAGAAGCAAAGCTCGGGCCCGTTCGTACTCTTTCAAAGAGGTTTCGTAGCGTGCCCATTTTGTGAACAGGATCTCGGGCACATCGGCGGGTCCCTTACCAGGAGTATTTGCAAATCGATCTATTGCTAAAGCATAGATCCGTCGGGCATTGCCAAACTCGGCCCACTTAATGAAGTGTTCAGGCTCTGGATATCTTTTCACAAAACGTTCGAAAACAGACTCGATCTCTGGGAGGGGACGTTTCTGTCGTCGCAAATAATTAATGTACGCATTCCAGCCCTCGGGTGGCGCGAATTCAGTCCATCGCTCATAGATGGCAATACACTCTTCAGTGCGGTCCTTGAGAAGTCCCTCAAGCGAAACATACATGAACCAGAACTTATCGACTCGTGGCAGAATTGTTGTGACTCGGTCCAGTAAATTGCGAGCGTGATTCAATGCTTTTATTTTTAGCTCGCTTTGAATGTATCTGACCCATAGCGGTACATCATAGGGCTCGTTTCCCAGCGCACGTTCAAAAATCGACCGAGCCCTCTCGTGTTCTCCCTGGTCCATCTCAAATTGCGCATAACGCATCCACTGACGAGTATCAAATCTGTTTCGTCTTAACGCTTCCTCCCATTCTGTGCGTTTACGGTGTCTTAGCTCGTTCAATTCTGCCTGGTCCTTTACCGTTTCTGCCGTTGTTGTTAGCTTCTTTTCCTTTCTTTCGAAAGCTTCGGCCAGAATTTGACCGGCAGAAATTTGTACCTGAGAAACTTGCCGATTCTTCACGCTCATTTGAATGTCGCGGCCTTTATGCGAATCTGGTGATAATTTATCAGGCTCAGTATCAGTTCGAAAAGTTTAAGGCCGTTCCAGCATGTAGGAAGACATGCTCAATTCGTAGTCATCTGGGATGTAGACGGGCCTGAGGGCCAGTTCATTTATATACTCAAATCGTCATACTATCGACTAATAAATCAAAAGCCGCCTCTCAAAGAAAGAGCCAGATGAAGTTTGTCATTTTCTTGCAAACGGTAATGGCTAATGGCCAGCGTGTCATCTCTGCCGTTAGTATATTGCTTCTATTGTTCGTTTGATCATGCGGTCTCCATTGCAGGCGGCGGGGCCAATACTTACAGTTGTTTGCCATTGAAAATGAGCCGCTGTTGTTCCGGAGGGATTCCTTCTTTTTCTTCCAGACGCTCCTTGATTGTAAAAACTTTTTCAGAAGGATCAATCTCCAACGACAGCTCTCGGCCGACCAAGGTTCGGATCGCCAGTTGCATTTGGTGTGAGTGTCTGAGGGTTGGTTAGTCAGAATTATCTCAGGAGACTGAGAGTTTAGCGCCTTTGCTGATGATGTTGCTATTAGTTAGAGTGACACATCAAATATGCTCAACGCGTTTCTGGGGTCCAGGCGGTATTGACCAACCCAAGGCTCAGGCTGAGAGTCGAGCGCGAAGTCATTTTCACAACGTGGAAATTATCTATGCAAAAACCGCAAGCACACTCTCTCCGGCACTCCGTACCCACCAGCTGTGTAATTCAATCTCGACTTTCACGTGCTTATAATTTGTCTGGTAAATGCGGCCAGCATGCGAGTCCCTGTGCGCTTGGCATACAAGCTGGTACTTCGCGGGTGCTTGCAGCGGCACGCTGATGAAATGCCATTATAAATAGGCTCCGATTTTTGACTTCATTCTATTTCATGGTCTGGGTCGCCTTCCCTAAGAACTCTACATAGCTAGTCACCCACAGCTTAACTTTTCACAAGGCGACGGCTGCAAGGGCCCAGATAGAAAGCACTGTGGTGAAGCCGCTGCCCTGGCCGGGTACCCCTAAGCCAAGCAACGTGTCATCCATTCGACCCGCTTCTTATTTTCCGCCAAAAAACTTACCTCTGACAGCGAAAACGTCAACTTCTTGTCCAGAGGTGCGGGGCAAACGACCCTGGAAAATGGAAGGTGGTGCTGCCAAAACTTTATCTCCAAAGGCAAGCAGCTCCTCAGACACTAACGAGGGCTCAGGTACGTCTCTAGGCGTCTGAACGGTCAGTCCAACTTACTCGCAGCCTTGGATTTTGGGCAAAGTTGCTTTTTTGCTGTCAAATATGACCTTAGCATCTGGAACCTTACGCCGTGATTCAAGGAAGGCACGCAGACTGGATAAAGCTGTAGCTGGCGATATTGCTTGCATGCGGCTGCTGAGAGCCTATGTACGAGGGTAAGGGCTAGTTCTTTTGCCCAGCCAAAAAATTAATTTTAGCACCTTGAGTTCTTGGAGGTATGCCCGTTGAGGCTTGTTTTTGACGCCTAAAAAGTCGACACATTTGTAAATTTCTACTCACTAGCTGGTTTGGTTATACGCCGTTGGCTCTCGTAAATACCTCCCACGAAAAGCTGTTTCAGAAAATCTCTGGCTCGCAGAACAGCGCAGCTTATGCTTACCACGTGAGTCGAATCCGGCGGACTGTGAGACGTGTGCTTGTCGCGCGACATGTGACTTTGATCTCTAGACAACTAGCTTGCTTAATTCCAGCTCAATTCTATAGACAGTGAAATAACACAATATTTTTAGCGCTGCTCATACGTGCGGGGCTGTAACCGTCCAAGTTCTTGGAGCAGCATATGATCCCGACGACGCACGAAAATTCGAGACGATGCCTAACCCCGAATTACAGCTGTGCATGAGGCTTTTCTTGGGTACACTTACTAGCACTTTGAGCTCGCCGCGCGAGGCTCTGGGCTGTTTTTGGGGGTATTTTTTCCAAAGCCCCTTGGGGCTTGGCTGAAAATTAGGACAAATCTCCAGCTAGAGATATGCTGTGCGAGTAAAATCCCCATCCACGAGATATTGAGATCTAACTCCGCAACTTCTGGTTGGAACAACGCCTATAAACTGCGGCTAAATGCATGAAGCCAGATGCTTCGCAGCGCTAATGAGGCGACCATGGAGCCGGGAGCTGCGCAAAGCTGCACTTCAAAATGGAGTGCATACTGCGGGTTGGGGATACTCGCGGGCCTGGTGCGGGAGCGGCAGAGTAGCAAGTCGAGGCCGAACAGTCAACAGTCAACAGACCAAGCCCAGCATTAAGAATCACAATATGCAGCACGCCCCGCAGAAATCGGCCGGTTGATGCATAATGCGCGGCAAGTAACGGCAGGACTTTACAGGCAGCGACACAGGTGTAGGGTACCTCGGAAGAACGCCTTCTTTCCGTTACCCTTCACACCGCTGGCCCAAAGACCTGCCTCCACGAAAATCGGACAGAAACATAGAAACATTTCGTGTGTTTGGAGTCGTGCACATCGGAGTAGCTGTGCCCTAGGCCGAATTAGAATCGTTGCATTCCCTGGCCCAAATTTTGGCTTTTCGCTCTAAGCCTTACTTCCTAGCGAGGACCTGGGTTTCAATCTGGAAGCCCAGCTGTTTCGTATCAATTTAAGATTGACGAGCGAAATTTGCGACAGTAAACTCGCCTTGAGATTATATGTCTGTGCAATATCACCCTAGAAAATCTTACCAGTTTACTTTGAGCACAACTCAATGAACCCTCAACAAGCCCACCACGCACATTCGAGCCCTGGCTCGCAGATAAAAACCTCGCGAATTGAGAGCTTTCAAATTCAGAGTCCACAATGCCGAGTTCAACAGCTCCAGGCTCCACAAATTCCAACCACGCAGGGACTCGAGTCGGTCCACGGCGTCCAGCACGAGTCCCAGCACGAGTCCCAGCACGAGTCCCAGCAACGAACCCCGCCGAGCCAAGCCTCTGAGTACCTGACTGCGCCAAAATATTATTCACATTCAGACACAATGGCACTTAATCAAATCAAGCTGCCGCCTTATGGCACTGTTGATCAGTTTGCAGGAGATTCATCTAGTCACAGCCTTCACAAACTTAAGCATACCCAGCTAAAAAAGGCCGAGCCCGACGGTTTCATCACATACTACAGCCCCCGCATCCGGACACCTTTAGCTTCGCCCGTGTCGGTTCGTACTCCATCAGAAGAAAAAGATCCGTTCGAAATCGTGGAGTGGATGTGCTGCGATTGCGGCGGCTACGAGGCCCATGGGGTGCGTTTTGATTGCAAGCGCTGCAGCCACCTTATCTGTCCCTATTGTCCCCGTCGCCGGTTAGGAGAGACTATGAGCAGTGATTAAATTATTGCGTCGGTCTCTCAGCAATTCACTCGAGTCACAGTTTCCACTATCAGATCATTTGCTTCTGGCTATTGGCGAGAACTCCCTTCCGCCTTCAGTCGCTTTTTAGCACTTTTGCATCTTTCTTCTACTTCCATATGCGTAAGGTTACGTGTGAAGACATCCTGCCATGGCACAAATCGTTCTGTGTGGAACTTCTGGTTTTAATCTCTCTGTATCATGCCAGTTGTAAGTTTCGCGGTAAATCGTACCATTTCGATTTCCAGTAAGCTTACTTCAAGCCTGCTTTGCTGGACCTGATCCTACGACTTTAGCGTACTTTCAGGGTACTTTTTCGCCAGCTCGTCGCTCTTCAAAAAGCGAGCTCCTACATGTTTAAGAAAACCTATGTATTTATTCAATTCTTTACCTACGAGGTAATCTTTTCATCTGTCGCAAAACTCCTGAACTGTCAAATCCTCAGCTTGATGCATTATGCACTGTATACTCGTGCAAACATATGCTATCGACTCGTCAAGTACTGCTGTGCATTCAAGCCATTATTTGTGGTTTGAACTCGGTCTGGAATTCTATTCTGACAGAAATAATGGTAGGTTCTTCTAATTACTGTGCCCAATAATTTTGAATTTCTTAAAGCCATTTTTCGAAGAATTTTGTGCCGGTTCACAAGTTCTGCAACTTTTGTCCAGCCAGTTTCATATCATCTGAGAAGGAGAATTATCCCCATTTTATTCTTAAACTTATGTACATTCAGAACTATCTTCGGTCTCATGCTGTGATATCTCATCTATTTTCGCTGCCACTGACGGAAGTATCTGCCAGAGGCTTTCCATCTTATCCATGGAGATTCTCAAGCCATCAAATGCAAAAACCGGCCGGCTTCCGGACACGTTTATTGCCGGAAGATGAGGATAACGCTGGGAGAAGTGTGTGAGGATTGTCGACTTTGCCTGAATGTGAGCGGCTATAGAAAGAGCCTCACTCACCGTTGAGTGCCGCTTAGCTTTAGCCTCTTTCGCTAACGCGTCTTCGTGCGTGGCTTCGTGAACCAGAACTGAGCAACCCATCGCAATGTGAGCAAAAAACTTGTTAGGTCTTGAGTCACCCGAGTACGCCACACTGAGCGGCTCTTCGTTGAATTGGCTTTTCAGGAATGTGAAGCAGCACTGGTAAGCCCGCTCGCAATGCTGAGCTTTGCAAGTTTTGAGAACGACATCTCCAGCAACCATCTTGGCACCCGTATCTTTCACCGTTTGGTCGAAGCCATGGCCAATGATTGCTTGCTCCAGGTCTAAAAACTCGAGCCTGGTAAGATCGAGTTCGTGCTGCCAATCTCGCAGAAAATCGTACATTGGCAGTGGACAACACAAACTCAATTTCGCGCTCGTCTCATTAGCCTTCAACCACGCTTGGATGAAAGTTATAGCTCCAAGATGGTGATCTGCATGCATGTGGCTGATGTATAGAATGCGGATCTCCTGAAGAATGTCCTTATAGTACGCACCGTACATCCGTTTCAAAGTATTAAGCGTGGCTTCGCCACAATCCAAGAGTAAGGATTCTGGTCGCTCACTGTTTCCAACTGGAACACGGACTAATGTGGAAGACACGTTTCGGTATTTAGAAGGCGCCGAAGAGCCTGTGCCCAGCGTGATGACTTCAGGGACATTGATTTTGGAGGCAAAATGAGGCTCAGACTCCTTGTTATGTATAAGAGTCAGCTCATGAGCATTCACGAGTGGGGTTGTGGCTGTGGCTTCAGCGCTCGCTACTGTCATTGTGAGTCCTTGTGCCATTTGTGTGAGCTGGCAGCCGTCAACAGTGGGTAGCGCCTCTGCAGCCTTTTTCGAGTGGATGGATTCAAACATGATGGGGAACTCGTTGTGCAGCGTGTTTTGTAAAGTATGAAGACTCGTCAAAGTGGGGAAGTCGTCACACACCGAAGGATGTGCTACAAAGTGATGCGCAGATGGGAACAGCTTAACCAGGTCGCTGAACTCAGGACTACGCAGGTTGACGTCACTCCCTAGCATATAGTAGACAGCACCCACAGATACATCGTATTCTTCACTGCCGAGTTTTCTTTTTAGAGGCTTTGACCAATCGCGGGCGCCAAGAGCCAGCTCGACGTGCTCAGGCGAAGGTAAATCCAGCACCAAAATGCGTGTGGGCGCAGGGGTCGGTTCCAAAACTTCTTCTGGTTGCACCAGTCGGCCTTCTGCAGTAGTTACTGATTCGCCGCGCGATAGAGCCCCGAATTGTGACCCTGGTTTCACGCCCAGCTCTTTGGCTTTGGCTGCCAAAAACTTGCCTCGGAAAGGCAGCATTTGTACGATGTAAGAGACGCTTCCCGCCAAAACAACTGGTTCCACCCTCAAATTTGTGTCTTCGTAGCCATTTGGATCTTTTACTTCGATTGCTAGCGGATTGTGAAACGTAAAATGCTGCCATGACTTGACCATCGCCGTAGCCTCGTTTTTCAGGGGTGAATAAACAGAGTTGATTTTGTGGGCTTCCGAGACTGATAGTAAATAGCCAGGGAGACCACTCACTGCCGGCCATTCAAGTTTGCCGGCTAAAAAAAGCCCGGCAACCCGGGTACTTCTCTGTTTGTGCTGCACGAGATTTCTTTGAAAACCCTCTGCGAATCTTCCGAAAAAATATCGTTGCCCGTCTTTGGCCTGAAGCGCCAGAGCCGGGTGGGCCAGGTCGCTGGATATACTGGAAAGAACTGTGATGGCCGGTTGCATTTTATTAACTTTGCTCGCCATCCACTGATGCGGGAATCAGATGGTAAAGAGCGTCTGCAGCTGGTGAAATTTAGTGATCGGGAATCAGTTGGGAGTTAGGGATCGAACTGTTCATGTAAGTGCCAAAAGAGGAATCTATAAAATGAGCATCTCAAAAACGAGATAAATTAGATCAAAAATCGAGCGATCAAAATTAGTTATACCCATACACTGTGCAATTTTAAATTATCTTTTGAGGGTGGCGAGATACATTGATGCAGACTTGAAGGAGCAAACGAATCTGACCAGCATGCAGGGCAACATCTGACAATTTCATGGGTTCCAATGGTTTTGAGTCCAGCTCACGAAGCATACCGAAATCAAGCAATCTTTTTGCTTGCAGAGACAAAGCCGGAGCCCTTGATTGACAAAGTGATGCCCTCTTCGACTTCTCGGATCACTGCCTGAGCTCCCAAAAATATCTTAATATCGCGCAGCAAGGCAACCAACGCCTCATCCATAGCATCCAAACCGATTAGTAGGCGGCCTACATCTTCTTTGCCCAGAGCCATCATTATCAAAATTGTAGGCAGCAAAATACGGCCCACCGCACCTTTAATAGCCACCTCTGCAAGCAGTTGTTTAGCAACCTGCGCGCCCAATTCTTCGGGTACAGTGCCAGCTCCTGCTACTCCTTGAGCAGCAACATGCCAGCCTGAGCGAGTCTCTGCAACCAAAGTCACTCCGAAGCCGGGACTGAGGCCGGATTCATCACCGCGAGCCGCGTCTGAGTAGATAAACGTCTCGACTCCTGCCGGTTTCAGCAGCTGGCGAGCAGCCTCAATCACACGATTAACACTTGCTGGCGAAACACGGGTCGAGTAGGCAATGCCACGAATTTTTGCCACTTGTATTTGGTTCTGAATATGGACAGTATTGGGTTGGAGCAGCAGGTGCTTGACATTGAGCACCACCTCACCGCCTCCTTTAGGCAAGGAGCCGCGCTTGACAATTCGCAATTCACTATCGAGTACCCCAAATTTCTCGAGCGCAGGAAATAGTACGGTCCGGATTGCGTCCACGCCAATATCTTCGATTGTGGAGGTCACACCCTTGAAAGTCACCGTCAACGCCTTCTTGGAAAATGGAGCAAGCCAGAGCAATGGCTCAATAAAATAGCCCATGCCGCGACTCAGCGGACATTGGTGCGTGTAGATACCGCCAATAATAAGGCCAGGCTGATAAATAAGAGTGGTACCAGTGTATGAGATCTCGAAAACGGCGCCATTGGTGACTGCCTCAAGCAGTCTGAGAAACGAGACTTCGTAGTCTTTGAGACCCGGGTCAGCATTGTCTGGCCTGATTCCTGTGATCTTGATTGGCTTTCCGGAGAGGGTCGAGAGCACCAATCTCTCGCGGAAATGCTCGCTTCCACTGAGGGTGATCATTACTTAATTTTTTTCGCGGCCGGGGACTTGAAAAATAAATTTCCAGGTGCTTAGTTGGAGCCTGGGGATTTGGGAGTTGCAGGGTAGTGCAGGAATGACGCACACTGTGTGATCAGAGTGGAGGATGAAAATCGTGTAGTTTTCAGCAGTCCGAAGACTGACACTGAAGCGGACTTGTATTCCCAAGCTAATGATTAGGGCTTGATAAAATTCAAGCTACCTATTCAAAACAGCTCGAGGTTTTACCCGTAAATGAAATAAGGCGTTACAGGAACAGCCAGCTCCATACTCAACCCCAACTATTGTCCAGAGAAAATTCTCACCTCAACACTCACTTGTGCTTACTATGGCCTCAATAATCACTCGAATGATATTTGTCCCCTAACTCTTTCATTTATCCGAATCAGCGCACAAAAGTGAGGCTCGAGTCTCCTCACATACCTTTCACTCTCAGCTCACCTCCCGTTCAATGTTTGTCAGCGAACGCGAATCCCATAGACCAACCCTCTCTGACTAGTGCCTCTGAATCTTCACAGATGTCGAAACGGCCGTCGCCTCTCCCCGGGCCGGCGACTAAACGGGCCAAAGACGACTCAGGTGGGCCATCTGTGTCCGCGTCAGGCGGCTCCGGTCCTGGAGCAGGCTCCACAGCCCCCTTAGGAGGCATGGACCCTGACCAGCTAACGGACGTGCTTTTGGCTGCTGGCGTCGACCTGAATGAAGAAACTTCGAATTTGAACAGCACGCTTCCGGCAGGAGGCGAGCAGAATCAGCAGGCTGTGCCTGTGCTTGTATCTGATCCGAACGAGTTGTTCTTGAACTACCATTATTTGCTCGCGAAAGTCACGAACCTCGCCGCCAAGCAGGGCCTGAAAGTGTCTGAAGGCGCAAATCTAGAGCTGGCAAACATTCTTTCGGCCGGTTCCGAGGAGTGGATTGCCGGAATACTGACCAAGGCCGCGCTTTACAGCCGGCATCGCCGTTTATCGAAGAACGACGAGCAGTCGAATGTGTCTAAGGCGTTGCGCACGTTGGTCCAGCGCGACAAAGAAGCTGAGCAGAAACGACAAGCCCATAAATTAGCAGTCGGAATTGGTGCCGCCGCTGAAATGAAAACAAAAGCGTCCGAGGAAACGATGCATCGAGCGGCCAATGATACTGCACTCATGATGACAGCCGGCCGCAAACAGTACTCGTGGCTTTCGTCCGGTGGCACCTCGAGTGCGCATAGCGTTGCTCCGCCGAGAACACGAGGCAACGACAATCAGCGCTTCAAAGAGGTTAAAGAGGAGCAGCAGATGGTACTGCGGGATCTACTGGAAGTGCTTGAAGAGAAGCAGATGGGTGTCAGCAAGGCGCTGGCCAAGGGCTATGCTAAGATCAAGGAGTGAAAGATGCTTGAACCCGGAGGACAGGTAAATTTGCAAGCGTCTGAACCTTTACAGCCCTTTTATTTTGGAAAAACTGACAAGACATTGACTCCTGGCGTTGGGGTGTCTGTTTGGATTGAAAATACCATTGGTCCACTGAAACACCATGTCAATCGTATATTTAAATAATATGATCATTGAATATGCTCGATTCAAACTCGACTCGAAACACGCTTTTGAAAGGCATTTCTGAGGTTTCAGTGCCTCGATTTGGCCCATTGGCAATGGACCTGATTCAAGACAAGACTAAAAACAAGTCGCCCGAATGGGGCATCGTCCTATAGATCATTCAATGGACACATTTCTATGACTTGGTCACGACCTGCTGACAAGGAAATAAATTATTCAAATAAGTCATAGTCTGATAAAACCATTCTAGAAATAATCCAGGGCCCGGTTTCAGACCCGATCGAGAGATCGTGTTCCGAGGGGCCTTATTGTTTTCAAACTCAATCGTGGCCCGATCCGAGATAAGCTCACGTTACCAAAATATAGGTTCTCATCTAATAACGTCATTTTGTAACTAGCTCAGGTTCTACTCGGTTGGGACATGTCATTTTGCATAAACCGTCATGCATAGTGATTATTTGGGCATCACGCCGTGTTCTCGGCTCGGGTCCTGATATAATTAGCATCAAAATATTTTGACAAGCAAATTCTATATGACCGCAATTATTAATTAATGAATTAGTGCTTTACAGTGGACTAATACGCCCCGGTGCATGAGTAGAGGGGCATCTCTCTCGTGTAAGAACAGAATGTGCATGAGGGCAAATCTCTCGAAGCAGGTGAATAAGCCTTCATGCGACTGTAACATTGGTATTTGGGTCCTCCTAAGGTTGGCTTTTTGCGATCCATTTGTTGCTATCTAACAATTCCAGCCCTACCAGTTACTAAATTTGTCGCTAATCCTCGAGAGTCACAGGACCCTAAGCCTAATAAACCGAGCACTATTCAGTGGCCCGAATATTTAAACTTCAGGAGTTGCTGGACTGTTAACACACTGATCAGATTCACTGAGCTAATGTCTGCTGTGAGCCTTTTTTTGCTCTGTGGGAGGCTGGTAGGACAAACTGAGCTGTTGTCACATATGCTATCGACATTTGTCTTCTAATTGGGAGGCCAGCATAACAACATACGCTCTGATATGCTCTGATTTCATGTTCCGCTCTTATGTTTGCTGCGCGCGTATATCTGCTAACAAAGTGGCTAGCATGGCGTTAAGTACTGGTTCTCGCACCTGTCGCGAGTGTTTGTCTATTGGTTAGGAGGCCACTGCGACGATCTGAGCAGTTTTGATCTCGCATCTGCTATAAATATTGTTCTAGATCATGCTATGCTCTGGGGCTCGAAGTGAACATTTGGCGATTGACACAGAGACTCGGACAACAGTCCGCGGTGTATCTGGCTCTGGTACTGAAGGGATTTGTTGGCTTATCAGTGGGCCTGTATGGCATTTTGTACTCTGCAAAAGTATGGAATTGGCTGAAACAAGGCTCTCAGTCGGAGATCAAGAATACTTTTGTTGCTGCTCATCAATCAGGGTCATTTGCTGATTCTGGGCAGATCTGCCACATTTAGAGCTCTCAAGCTAAACCACATAATGTTTCTCAAAATCTCGACTATGGCGAAGTTTACTGATTTAATCGAAAAAGACCTGCGGATACGAACACCTTTTGTTTACGGAGGTTGTTTAAGGAACGTATAGACTGAGTGACTGCATTGAGGTCTGAACATTGTGTTCATGGAATTTTATTATATATGTATATAGATCAAATACAAATCATCGAATTTTACTTATATAGCACCCCATACTACGTTATAACTTGTAAATTTCCTAACGGCGGGGATGAGCAGAATATGATTCTTACAGAATATTTTGGACGCAGAACTACAACGTCGTCCCGAAACTCACATGGTATGCATAATCTAAATCAAAAAAACTCCTGAAGACTCAAGCACTATAAGCTTTATTTGCGACGAAAATAGGCATCAATTTGGTTTGGATTAAGGGCTCGAAACGACGCTGGTAATCAAATGATCGGTAGGCGAATGACTTTTCGCTGGGCAAGTTCCTTGTACAGCACTCACTGTCAGAGATAATATTTGCCGAGATCACATATACTTCGCATTCATGAATGTTTGCCAAAAGGATTTTGAATAGAAAGTAGCCGATAGCCTGGGGCCTCGTACTAAGTTCGGCGTGACTGAGACCTGAAACTCTTCAAAGAAACCTGAACTCACTGGAACCAGCCTTCCACTAACGCTATCTACCTGCGGGCTGCATCCTTCACTTCAAAATGTTCCTCTCAAGCGATGCGTAGCTAATGCACACATTTTTTGAACGGCGACGTCCCTGCCCCACAATACTTTGTGGTTTCTTATGCGCTGCGAGGCTGCACCCTAACCACTTTGGAAAAACTTCGAGCAGACAAGTCTCATCAGGAATAATGTTGATGTTAATCCTTTGAAGGTAAGTGAAGTAGCGTTAATAGCACTTTACCTTCGAATGCTACTAATTTCAAGCCGAATTTGGCTATCGAAGTTGCCAGAGTCGAACATCAACTTGGGCTTCGGACCAAATAGTGGGCTACAGAAAAGAGAAGTTGATGATTCAAGGCGCTTTCGCGATTTTATTCTTCAATATTCTTGAGCTGGTCGATAATCATGCTTCTTCAGTGAGCTGAAACCCTTTATGAAAAGAATGAAAACAAATCTGAAAAGATATGAAAAAGCATTCTTCGAATATGCAGCCCGGCAGATTTGAGACATGGGTCATCCGAGAGGAGGTCGAGTCCAAGTCTGCGAGGTTGAGTTTACTCTCAATCAATCGGTTTTGTCACGCATTACGCGTTGGCAAACACTGATGGATTCTGTGGATTATTAGCCGATGGCAAATATTCGCGGAAACAATCGGGGATC
>JAJMSA010000019.1:0-154796 GCA_030558175.1 Wickerhamiella musiphila
CCGCGAATATTTGCCATCGGCTAATAATCCACAGAATCCATCAGTGTTTGCCAACGCGTAATGCGTGACAAAACCGATTGATTGAGAGTAAACTCAACCTTGCAGACTTGGACTCGACCTCCTCTCGGATGGCCTGTGTCTCAAATCTGCCGGGCTGCATATTCGAAGAATGCTTTTTCATATCTTTTTAGATTTGTTTTCATTCTTTTCATGAAGGGTTCTCGGCGGTTTCCAAAACATTATCCTGGGCTTAGAGCTCATTCATACACATGTTCGAATGACAGAAGTAAGTCGATGATCAGCCTGTTCCGTTTGCATCGCATCCAGGGCCCACAAGACCCAGGAAAAGATCTGGCTTTAATCGTGTCGGTAGTTCAGCAGCGCTCAGAACTCTCTGTAGCTTAAGACTCTTTAGGACGTGAAATCACTTAGTCCCTCTTAAATATCCAAATTCAGTTTTTCTGGACCCTCAGAGGTTAGACACTACGAATTTTTCATGCGGCTAGGGTTGATCTCAAGCTGCATGAGAAACCACAAAGCCTAGGATCTCTATGCTAGGCCAGATCATATGGAGTAAAGTGACTGAGCTGCTCAGTTCAACGCTTCTTTACGAGTTTTTGGATACTCCAAAATCTAGATATCGCGTTTTTTAGCCGTATCTTGCAAGTTGCCAAACGACTACAATTTTCAGCCAGAGCCGAGCCACAGAGCTGAGTAGGCATCTGGCATGAACACTGAATTGGGGAAATAGTCAATTTCAGAGGTTCGAACTAATTAACGCTAGATTTGGATTTAAAAACTGCTGGGATTCGTGCTTATAACATATTCAAGGTGAATTCAGTTAGCTAGTATGTTAAATCGGCCGAATTTTGGGGCTTCCTTTCTCTTTTGTACTTTATGGTTCTCAAATAGTATGCATATTAGCTTCACGTTGAATCTTATCTTTAGATTATTTTCCACCACGGCACCCATGAAGGCGTCTCACAAATACAAAAAAATATATAAAGGAGAATCTAGAGATTATGCTTATACTAGATGCTAAGCCAGCTCGTGTTCCGACGGATCTACACTTTGGCTTTGGCTTTGACTGCGGCTAGACGTGTGGCTGTGGGAAGACCCTGAGCATCGGCTGTCGGATTCTTGATTCTTGTCATTCAGCCACGTTGCTAGCTTTTCTGCAACCAGTTCTGAGTCCCGGTCGATGGTTTCCCGGTCCTTTTCGTGGCCCCACTTGGCTATTTTAAGAACCAGGTCAGATAAGACCTTGCGCGGAATAGTGTTGGCTGGGCAGACACATTTAATCTCGTCAATAACCTCTTGAGCAGTAGGCCTTCCTGCAGGAAGCGCAACAAAACACTGCCGCAACATCCTTCGTAGAGCAGAGGGAACGGCCTCATTTGTTGAGGTGAATCGTGGGACTTCCACATTCAAGTTTGCGCTGCGCAGTTGAGCGATGCGCAGGGATACATCCCGCTCAAGAGGAACTGTGCGATAAATCATTTCGTAGAGAATACAGGCACTGCTCCATATATCCGCGGGCTTGCCCACTTTGAACTGGCCACCGGTCGAACGGACAGCTTCAGGCGAAATATAGTTCGCAGTGCCCATTTCGTGTCGGCGATGAACATTTACCGTGTTATCTCCAATGGCTCCCGCAATTCCAAAATCTATGAGCTTGAGCGACCCCTTCACTAGTAAGAAGTTGTCGGGTTTGAGGTCGCTGTGAACTATGCCGTGACTGTGAATTGCAGCTACACAGGTGAACATTTCGATGCCCCAGTGCCTGACGAACTCAAGATCCAGCTCGCCTGAGCGACGATTCCGGAGTACAGCTCGAAAATCCATTTCTCCCAGCTCAGTGATGAGCTTTAGGTCGGTATGTGTGGCATTTAGCTCGTAGCCCACCATTCGTACCACGCGATTTTCTTTCTGGAGCTTACCCAGAAGCTCTACCTCTGCTCGGATCATTTGACGAAAGGCTGGTGTTTTATCATTGCACCACTTGAATGCATACTCTTGCTTGCCATCAGTGACTTCGTAAACACTCGAGAATCCTCCTTTGCCGATCTGCTTTTTGACCGTGTAGGTGCTACCAGCTATAGTCACTCTGGTGCCGGCCTGAATCGGTGCCGGCGTTCCGTAAAATGTGCGATATGGAGACTTGTTTCCTTCAAGCTGTATGCTGTTGTTGGGAATTACAATTTCTTTTGGCGTGAGTTGCTGTAAGGGCTGCGGCTTACCGCCGCGAGGTGTTTCTGGCGAACGCAGGCTCTTACCAGGAGCACGAGCTGGGATTTCAGCAGGCACAGAAGCAAGTCTTTGTTTGTTCACTATTTTTGGAACAGCTTTAGCTTGCGGTGAAGGAACTAGCATAAAGGCAGTTGGGGACGCACGCATACTGTGGTACGATGTGTCTTGGTGGTGAGATATAGACATTTGGCTTCGTGACCCAGAATCCTGGTCGTCTTCCTTGGGATCGCTCACCTCCTCGAGGGTTGCTAAGATTGCTGGCTGCTTTTTTTTCCAGTTTGGGCTCGTACCAACTTTGAGAACAGACTGAAAATCGTTATCACCAAACGTCTTATATTCGGCAAGTGGCCTCATTGCCGGTACAGACAACAGTTTCGGCTTCTCAAGCTCAGCTAGATTACTGCGTATGTTATCATCAGTGTTCAACGATTTTTCTTCGAGAGCGGGCATTGCCGGCGCCTTCGGTCTTTTACGTTCGCACGACACAACGTTCCGAAGTGAGGATGGCTTTTTTGGCGTGTATTTGTTAACAAAGACCGGAGACTGTGGAATTTTGAGAAGATTGGGACTCAGGGCACTGAGAATAGGCTTCGAAGAATCAACTGGTCTCATGGGTGTTGCCTGGGGTAAATTCAAGGGCGTGTTTGAAGGGGCTTGTGTAGATTGGAGTACTGGCGGCCTGAACGCGGGGACAGCTCGTTTATTTTGAAGGTTTATGGCCGGAGTTGAGAAGGCTTCAGGCTGGATGCTTTGAGCGGGAGTACCCTGGATTCTTTCATACTTGCGGGCAACTTGGGGGCTGTCAAACCGTGAAGGCTCTTCGTCATTCCAGTCAGCTGCAACAGCTGGCTTCGTAAGTTTGGTATCTAGATGCGCCTGAAGTTTTTTATTCCGCACTTCGAAGCGGTTTCCAGGGGCCATTTCCGCCGAGTGGGTATCGGACTTGGCTTGGCGCACAGGCTCTTTAACGTTGTCATATTCAGGATCGCTGCAGGGCTGTGTTTTTGAATTGCCGACTGAAATTGGATATGGAGGCCTAGAGTCGGGGTCTTCTGGGAAGGCCGATACTTTTGGATTGTAAAAATATGGGGCTTTATCTTGAACCACACTGCCGGTCGGATTACGATAGTCTCGATTGTTATTTTGATTGGAATTAATGGCATGGGGTTCCTGGTAATAGGCGGGCACTGTGTTTTTACGAGGTGCTTCTTGACAATTCTCATAGTAGCTATTGGCTTGCAAAAATCTATCGCCATGGTGAGAGTTGCTCGGATACGCATCGCGATAAGTGTTGCGGTACTCATTGCGGTGGTCTTTTAGAGGGTAGTTCTGACCAGAATTCATTGGGCCATAATGCTCATATTTCTCACCAACTTGGCCATGCGCGTCTCGGTCAAGGCGATACTTATTATATGCCTCGGTTTCATACGAACCGCCGTATCCTGGATTGTGTCTACCATCTTCACTAGCTCCGGGAACTTTATAAGAAGACCAGCGCTGTGGTTCCGAATGTCGGGATTGCTGATACTCAAAACGAGCCTTGTATCCTGTATTGACTCGATTGACTTCTGCGCGGCTGGGACCATCTACTTGTCGTTTTTCAAAGTATCTCTCATCCAAAAATCTCTGATCAGGATAGTCGTCAGGATCCACAGAAGTCTGCCGCAGAGATACTTTTGGCAACCCTGCGCGCTCATCTCTATATTGATGAGAAGGGCGATGTACGCGTGACTGTATTTGCTTGAAGCCAGAGACTCGGTTGGGCATTCTAACGCCGTTCGCAGATGGAAAAACAAACCGACTTGGGGCATGTGCGCCGGGCGGCTTCGAATCCTGATAGTTCTGTCTCTGTGCAACAGAGGCCAGACGCTCTGCCTCGCTAAATCGTCTTCCGTGGCTTGGAGCGTATCCTGGGCGCCGTCGAAACATTTTGTTTATATGGCAATGGTAGTTGAGAAAGGCGATCTTGTGGGAAAATCGCTTGTTTATTACATCGTGCATACAATTCCCTGGCGGGCTGCAGGTGCCCGCAGCTTTGTGCGTTCTGGCCCTGGGTTGATCGCATAAGCGGCTATATTAGACCCAACGTGGGCTGAACTTAATATTCGATTTAACGGTTGCCAATCGGACTCACCCTTTGTGTTTCGAGTTTTCTCCCCTCCACAAAAACATCACAATGGCGCCCAGAGTTTTTTGCATCAGGCATGGCGAGACAGAATGGTCGCTATCCGGCCAGCATACAGGAACCACGGATATTCCTCTCTTGCCCCAGGGAGCCTTCCAAGCCAGCGAAAAGGGCCGGCTTTATGTAGGCAAAGGCAAGCTTGTGGATCCTTCTAAAATCAAGCACATTTTTTGCTCGCCTCGCAAAAGAGCTCAAGATACAATGGACCTAGTTCTGGGTGCCTCGAAATGGGAAATTCCCAAAGAAAACATTCAGATTGACGACCGCATCAGAGAATGGACATATGGCGACTACGAGGGGTTGACTCCCAAGGAGATTCTGGCCAAACGTGAAGGCAAGCCTTTCAAAATCTGGCGTGATGGATGCCCCAATGGTGAATCTCCGCAGGACATGGAAAAACGAGTTGATTCTCTTATTGCCGACATTCGTGCCATCCACAAAGAGGCCCTGGAAACGGGCGACGATGCCGATGTTATTGTGTTTGGCCATGGTCATTCGTTGCGGGTATTTTTCTGCCGCTGGCTCGGTGTTGACTTGGAGAATTACATTCCGATCGTGTTGCCGCCGGCCGGTCTGGGTATTCTGTCTTATGAGCACAATAACATCGAGGAGCCCTCGCTCTATCTCGGTTAGTTCATGGCAATAGACTGATACATCTGTGGATTTAGTTGATAGATAGACAACATGTAAGAAAGATGCGACTTACGGGATTTGGAGACGATGCTATCGACTGCAGAGGACTCATACCATTTCATGGCTACTGTTGTCAGTTCGGTTAGTTCATTAGTTGGGACTCTCTTCACGCTGATCTATTTACTTGCTTGAGAATCTCCAGGCTGGCATTGGTATCAATAGAAGAAGCTGCAACATCGCTCAATCCAATAATAAGCATCAAAATTGAATCGGTCTGAGACAACCATAATAACCCACTTCATGGTCAGGTGCCCATCAAGAAGATTTGTGGTTTCATACGCGTCCCGTATACTTTAAATAATTAGTAGTCTAGTAGTCTACATGCCCCATTTCGAAGGCTCGTGAATTGTAGGGCTCAAGCAAAACGCACCATTCATTGCATCGCTTTCAAGGTACGAAGGATATTCGGCGCTGGAACGACGCCGGATAGGAAGTGGCGAAGATGCTCTGCTAGCTTCGCGAGAAGATTCATTCGAACCTGGGTTGGCGGAGAGCGGGATGTTTGATTGGCTTGAAGAAGATGCCTGCGAGCTTTGAGAAGCCTGCGAGCCCTGCGAGCCCTGCGAGTTTTGCGAAGCATGCGAATAGCCAGGATGGTACAACGGCGAGTTCCCACCGGCCGAGGCCCGCGAGTTTGATTTGGAGTGCGAGCTGTTCGGCGAGGTGTAGCTCAGGCGCTCGCTCTTGCTCTTTTCGATGTCGGTACGATACTTTTTTGTGAGAAACGGGTGCTCGAGGCACTGATCGGCAGTCAAACGCTCATTTGGGTCCAGGCGCAGACAGTCTTTAATGAATGCAACGCTTTCCTTGGATGCATGGATCCAGTAATGCGAGGGCTCGAACCGTAAATCGGCCTTTAGAATGGCCTCGCGTTCCTCGGCAGGCGTATCCCGATCAAAAGGCACGTAGCCACACAAAAGAAAGTACGTGATGACGCCGATTGCCCAGATATCTACAGGCTTGCCGTGGCCAGACTTGCCAAATATTTCGGGCGCCATGTAGCTGGGCGTGCCGCAGGTCGTTGTGAGCATGCGGAACTGCTCCTCGTCCACAATACGGCTGAGTCCGAAGTCGGCGATCAGCAGGCGCGACTTGTCGCTGTGTGTTTTGAATAGTAAATTTTCGGGCTTGATGTCGCGGTGCACAATGCCGTTGCGGTGCAGGTGGCGCACGCCCGAAACAATCTGTTTGATGTAGTGCGCAGCCTCGGACTCGCGGAACGAGCGCTTGGAATAAATACGATCGAAGAGCTCCCCGCCCAGGGCAAGCTCAGTGATCAGGTAGAGGTTGCTGGCGGTCTCGAAGTAGTCGACCAGACTCAAAATCGACGCGTGGTTCTTCGAGACGCGCCGCAGCACAACAATCTCGTTGCGCACAAGAAACTCGTGACCACGCATTAATTTTTTGTTGATGATCTTAGCCGCATACTTCTTGCCGGTGGGGATGTGTGTGCACACGCGGACCGTGGAGTACGAGCCGTGGCCCAGCAGCTTGCCGATGATGTAGCCGCACTGAACCGGTTTGGGCAAAGATGTGGGCACCTCTGCCTTGACAGAGTCGTCGGCAATATCTTCCGGAGGCGCCGAGGAGGCGCGGCCGAGGTCTGAGGTAGAGTTGTTGGTGGAAATAGGCGCTGATAGCGGCGGCGGCTGGTGCTGGAGCGCGATTTTCTCGCGGACCTGGAGCTCGAGCTGCTCGAGTGAGTTTTCTGTAAAATTTGGGTCTGCGCTTGCGCTGACTTCGTCGATGACTTCGCTCGAGCCGTAGCCTCGGCCGTGTGACTCGCGGGCCGTGGAATTCGACTTATCTGAGTCTTTTGAGGCATGGGACCTACCAGAGTTGCCGGAAGCCGACTGCTCGAGCGCTTTGTTGATGTCAGTGAGCGACATCTTGGCGTGGATCTCGTCCTGGCCGTACAGTTGCGCGTTATTTAAAGCCGAGGAGATACGGGGCGGAGCCAGAGGCGCGCCTGGGTCGCTGATTGTGCTGGCCAGGGAGCTTGGGGTCGAGGAGCGGGTTGAGCCGGGGGACGAGGGTCTCTGGAAACTGAAATAATCTTTTGGCTCGCGAATCTGGCTCTGTTCGCGGTCCCTGCTCTGGGTTTGCGTGAGTGGGTAATCGCGGGTCTCCTGGGGACTCGAGGCGCTGCGGCTGCTCAGGTTACTGGGCGAAGGCAGCGGCGAGTGGCGATAACTGGAAAAGTTGGGCACGGAGAGCTTGCCTCGCGAGGAGGCGTGATCGCTGGCATTCCACTGCGAGGAGGAGTGGCTGTGGTTAGACCGGCTACGGCTGCGTGAGTGGGAGCTGTGTCCGGCTGTGGTTCCGGCATTCCATTCGTTGGAGGTGCTCAGACGGCCCTTGCGCGCAGCTGGGGACGCCTTGGCCAGCGCAGCGTCGTCCAAGCCTCTTTCGTCCGTGGTATCCATTTTGTGCGGGTTGTGCTGGCTGCGCAGGCTGTGGGAGCTATATGTGCTGCTGCTGTACGAGTTCGACGTACTTTGCGTGCTGTGCTTTGGGGCACGTTTTGTTAACGGCACACACAGAGGACCTAATTCTATCGACCGCACCGAAGGAGGTCTGGGTCGGCCAGCTGAAGGAGGCCGTTCGAAGGGCAAGGGCCTGACGTGATCAGCTGCGTGAGGGTGCGGTTTATATGGGTCGATCCGGGGTAGCACTGTTGTTTGCATTGCTTGTTATTATTGTTGTTGTGCAGATGAGGGGCTGTGTTGTTTTAGATGCTTTTCAAGAAAAAGACCGCACCAAGCCTTGAGTGGTGTACTTCGGCCGATTTAAATTAGAGTCCTGTGTGACCTACCGATCGTGCAATACGGTTGCCTTTATGCTCAGACTTCGGGCTACCCTGCAAAGCAGCCCCACCCCTGTTTCAGACCAATCTTCTGAGCTTGCGGTGGGCATATTCCGTGTTGCGATGAAGATTTGCAAGTGGCCGAAACGTACTGATTTGTATTTTTGGAAGCTGATTTGGCAAGAAAATGCCTCAACTCCACGCATAGCCGTTTGCCCACCCTATTAGGGGGTTCACTTTCCATTGCTTGGCGGTTAGGGCCGCTGGACTACGACTACAGGGTTCGAGGCAAAGTTAATTAACTTACTTTGAATATTAGACTAAAAGCTGAAAAAACCGACTGCACAGGTTAGACGCGAGACTTCAACTGCCAAAACTTTTTTTGGGTGGTGAAACTTTTTTTGGGTGGTAAAACTTTTTTTGGGTGGTAAAACTTAACGTGCGCTGACAACGTATTCGGCCATTGTCGAAGCTGGGAAGCCTACGCTGCGTCTAGTGTATCACGTAGAATCGTTCATCTTCAGAGTGAGTGCTGCTTGTGGTTCCGTGATCCCGCTGGCTTGCCCTCAGGCCTGCTTCAAGGCATAAATTGAGGGGATGTGGCATGGGTTCGTTCTGCATCACACTACAGAACTTAGCTTCAGGGCCAACCGAATCTTAAAACCTTCAAGATTTGCATACGAGAGGATGTCTCTAGGGTGACAGAAGCTAAATATCAGAGTTTATGGGCCTGGGAGCTGCCGCTGCTGCAACGATAGAGGCCCTAGCCCTAATCTTCCGGCTCAAGCTTGAACGGAAGCACAGATTTGCGAATTCTGGAACGAAAAACTCTTCAAAAAATGGTTTAGTACATTTTCAGTTGGTTTCAGCAGGATATAGTACTCTGAGGTTGACGCTAGCCCGTTCTGCCACTCACTGCCCTTACCTTTATGCTTCGCTAGACGTACATCGAGTTCTAGACCGCAAGTTGGATTAATCCGCGTGATAAATTTAAGGAGACAGGTAGAACGCGCAGAAAAGAGATTACTTGCCAAGGCGAAACTGACTGCACAGCACGAGTGTTGTGCAGAGTTGCAAGATTTGCGTGCCCTAACTTTCTGTTGCCAGAATTGAGCCATGGGGCTGCGCAAGTTTTTAAGATGCTATATGGCCTTGCTCGGTCCTTATCCATGTTGGCAGCAGCAAATGCCGAAAACTAATCTGGTATATCATATGATAACGGTGACTCTCATTGATGAATACAATAAAAACCAAGAACGCATAGAAAGTAGTTATTAGCTGGCTATACGCCTCTTATACACGTGAGCAAATCTACTCGTCGTCGAAAATCATAACCTTGATCGCACCGGTGGAAGGATCCGAAGCAGTCTGGAACGCCTCTTCGCCCTCCTCGAGTTTGTAGCGGTGAGTGACCAAAGGCTTGATGTTCAGGTAGCCCTCCTGGACCAGGCGGATGGCTCGCGGCCAGGTATTGGCGTAGCGGAACAGAGCCTGCATCTGGATCTCGTTGACCGCCATGTGCATGAAAGGCAGATTGATGTAGTCCTTGCCCACGCCAATGACCTCGAGCACGCCGCGGAATTCAAGCGCAAACGCAGCAGCAGAGATCGACTGCTCGAAGCCAGTGCACTCGAGGGCAACGTGGGGCCTGACGCCGCCAGCAGCGATGACTTTTTCCGCGGTTGCTTTGGCGGAGTCCTCGCGAGTGACCTGCACAGTACGCACGTTCGGAACAAGTTTCTTGGCGATCTCGAGACGGCCCGCCTGCATGTCGGTGATGACGATGGGTGCAGCCCCGGCGGCTTTTGCTAAAATAGCAGACACAATTCCGATGGGTCCCGCGCCGCAGATCACGACGGGGTCGCCGAGCTTGAGTCCTGCGTGCTTGATGCCAGCAAGACCGACCGAAACGGGCTCGAGCAAAGCACCCTCCTCGTACGAAAGATCGCCAATGGGATGGCACAGCCGGGCGGGATGCGACACGTAGCGGCGCAGAAGACCGTCGTACGGAGGCGTCGACTTGAAACGCACACCCTCGCAGCCGTTGTAGAAGCCGTGCGTGCAGCGGTCGCACGTCAGGCACTGTTCGCCAGGCTCAACGGCCACTCGGTCGCCGGCCTTGAGATGGGTCACCTTCGAGCCGACCTTGAGCACGTCCGCAGACGACTCGTGGCCGAGGATATGCTCGCCGCGCACAACCATGGTGTCGCCGACCTGGCCTTCTTTCCAAAAATGCACATCTGAGCCGCAAATGCCCGTGGCCCGGACGTGGAGAAGCACATCTTTTTCGCCTAGGACAAAGTCTTCAACAGACTCGACGGCGGGCTCTGCCTTGCCGACGTAAAGTTCGTTCTTGGGGTTGGTGTAGACACCGATGTTTTCTCTGGCAGTCATGTTCAGTGCGGGAACAGATCCGGATCAGCCCTTTTTATATCTCATCTGCGACCTGTCGACGTTTGTTGGTTCGAGCAAGGGCACGGGTTCCGATATCGTCTGTGGGCGAGGGCGAGGGCGAGGGCCGTCGCAAATTTGGTGTAGTTGGCTGTGTGCCGTCGAATTGGACGGCCAGCCACATAAAGTTTTGGGGGTCGACCACATACGCCCCAAACAACATTTTAATCGAAAAAATTAGAACGCGCGCCCTGCCGACAACCTCCCAGCAGCAACAGCCCTCCCGCGTTTCCCCAGAGTTACGTTCCGCCTCACCCTGCATGAGCCCACACGCGGGCGCCCTGCTGGCGGCTCCACAGTCCAAACTTGGCGAGCTTTGAGCCCACGGTCGCGCTTGGTGACTGGTTGCGAGCTTGCGCTTGGCTGGCCAGTTTGGCGGCAGCAAGGTGCGAAATATTAATTGCGAATTTATTGGTTCCGTCGACGCAGCCAGCGCCAGCCGCCGTGTACCTAGGTCCCACGCCTAATACGCACGGCTCCGCGCTGCAAGATCAGCCGCGCCTTAACGTCATGCTTGCTGTTAGGAAGTAAAAAAACTTTGAACGTCTGGCCATGGCCGCTCAAATCGAAGCAAAAACACAAAACTGTCTCGCACTCGCCATGCCGCCGCCAATTTCTAAAAAAAATCACGGCCGCAGCCCGGCTCGGTAGCATGTCACGGAACAATGCAGAGTAGATGCACGTTCCGGGTTCCCCGCAAGTTTGCTGGCCAGATCAACCTGCAGGCCAGGTTGTGGAGCTGGTGAAATTTCAGGCATGAGGTGAACTGGGGCTAGGAGGCGCAAAGTGACAGGTCGCTGTTTTTTTTTTCGTGACGTCTTGTGGAGCGAATAAACTCATAGTCAACAACTCAAAATTAGAGCGCTTCCTCTCCTCAAACCCCACATCAATCACCGCTCCCGTCCTCCCCCCCCTCAAAAAAACTACGAAATTCGCGCTCCCCACAAGTTCAATGCAGACCTTCACGTTATCGCCCGCGATATGCTGCAAAACACACACAGTGGCTCTAAAAACAAGCGCCATATTAAAAATTTCACCGGGATCGCTAGACCTGACGCCCCTGGCCGTCTGCTGGCGACTGCGGGCCAAAGTCAACGTCAATGGTCAAACGGCCCACTTTATTTTTATCGAAAACTTCGCTCGTGCGTTAACTGAAGGATTCAATTCCAAATCACAACACTTCCAGCGCCAGCTCGAAGATTACGAGCAGTATCCTGAGGGCTTCTACCTGAACTTCAAGCCTGGCCTGCTCGATTCCGACGCGAAAAACCGCCGACGCTACGTCAAAGAGTTGGTCGCAACTTTCGAATTCGTACACGAGACCCAGTCAATGGAACTTTTATTTGATCAGTCCATGTCGCTAGCCGATTACGCATTGAGCACCCTCTGGCCCGCCCTTGCGCAGATCGCTCCAGCAGTCTTTACCGATCGATACAGCCGCATGGCAGATATCCACAAGTGCATGCGGCCGTTGTGCCTGAGTCTTGGCTTGAAAGAGTCGGATGTTGTACGAGCGGTAGAGAAGGCTGTGCTGAAGAGCGATGAGGACAAAGGCGAAACTGGTAATAAACCTCAAATTCGAATTGACGACGAGGAAGAAGAAGAAGGAATTGAACATTCTGCGGGCGAATGGGACCAGAATAAGCCGCAGTTTGTATCAATGAGAAGCGGCTACCTTGAGTACGAGTTCGTAGTAATTGCCGACGAGAACGACAGCTGTGTTCACCAGCCTATATTCTGGCAAGATCTTTAGTTGACTGGTTGAATTCTATATTTTTGATCCGTCGCACCGAGAAGTTCTTCTTTTTTTTTTTTGAAGTTCGCGAGTAACGCGGGAATTCGGGACTTTATCATGTAATTGTTAACATGTGAACGCGATTCGAGTCAGCTTCTTCTCACAGTCCCAAGAGCTGCCTAGGTCAGCCAGCCCTTTGCAAACAATCGATATCCAAAACACCGACTGGTCTTCGACCTCCTATCATAAGAAGTGATCGTTTTTCGACCAAATGAACTCAATCAAGTACATTGGGGACCGGCTCGACGATGCTCTTGCGGTGGCCAATAGCTTGATCCCTGAGCGGTCGCGAGGCAAAGGTAAAGGCTTGTCGGCCATCGACACAGACCACAGCGATAGTGATTTCGGATTTGGCGATGATCAAAGCGAGCTTAAACAATTCCCAAGAAAGTCACGCAGCTTTTCCGACTCGGAGTCCTCGGACGATGGACACAAATCCGAGCAGGAGCAGGAGCAGGAGCAGGAGCAACTCATGCCTGAGAAACTCGCGCCGCCGCGAATGTCGTTCTGGACACTGCTAGTCAATCTGGTTCTGTTTCGATTTGCTGTGCTGGCCGAATTGCTCAGCTCGAGCCTCGACTCCGAAGACTATGATGCGTACGAGAACCTGACCCCGCTCGTGGCAGCTCGCAAGTGGGATCTGCTCATGAAAGCTCAGGGTGACATCTCCAGTGCTCAGGCTACTCCCGCCGCCAAAAAACTTTCACGAGATAGCATAAGTTTCATGAAAAGGCCGCTGTTCTGGCGGGACAAAGAACGAAAAACGCTGGTCTTGGACCTCGACGAAACCCTTATCCATTCGAGTACCCGCAGCATCTGGACTCATGCCTCGCAACTCATTGAAATACAAACACCTTCTGGGGTTGCTACGGTTTACCATGTGGCCAAACGGCCCCATTGCCAGGAGTTCCTGGCCCAGGTGTCGCAATGGTTTGATCTTGTGATTTTCACTGCAAGCACAAAAGATTATGCCGACCCAATCATCGACTATATCGAAAACAGCCAGGGCCACGGCCTCACATTCAAGAAAAGACTTTATCGAAACGATTGCGATGATACCTCCGAGGGCTATCAGAAAAATTTGAGAAAGGCAGACCCGGACCTGAGCCGAGTCGCTATAGTCGATAACTCACCTATCAGCTTCATGTCTCAGACAAACAATGGCATAGCTATAGACGGCTGGGTGTCTGACCCTTCAGATCAATGTCTTCTTCATTTGCTGCCTTTGCTTTCGGCCTTACGCTTTGTCACGGATGTGCGCAGTGTTTTGTGTTTGAAGAAAGGCCAGGACTTCGCCCAGCCTGACCCCTCGGAAGCAATTAAGCTACCGACTGAACGGCAAGATCTCGAAACACCAACTCGACCGGGGAGCAAGCGTTTTGAGCGAGATACTGGACTTGGACCAGATCAATTTCTTATTAGCATTTAAATTATTTATTCCACATTTCATAACCTGCATGGCCATGTATCATGCTCTCACATAACGACGCATTGTCCTTGTGTCCAATTTAATTCGAGCCCCAATCTTCCTTTCTTATTGGGAGCGCTTCGGCCAAATCGAATCGAACCATGATATACATCACGTACATAATAAATACTATAGACACGCCTGTTTACTCAGACGACGGTCTAGGCCGTTCAAAATAGAGCGAAGTTTTACGCTGTATTGTTCATTCAAATTCTGAGAGATATGAAGCTCCAGAACCGACAGCTTTGCTTGCTGGTCAAGCAACTCAGCTTTGCGATTTGCAGCAGCAATTTGCGAGCGAATCCGCTGCTGCTGGGCGCGGAGCACGTCGTTCTGTTCGATCAGATTTAACTGCATAGCCGCCTGCTGATCTTTTTCATACATGAGCTGTTGCGACACATGTTGCAGCTCCGCATGGTGATCGCTTATCTGCTTTGAAGATTCAAGCTTGAGGAGAGCAGTCTCTTTTTCCAGTCGAGACAGAGACTCTTTCAGATGATCGACTTCAGGGTCGCTAATCTCTAGGATTTGACTGTGGCGATGGGTATCTCTCGACAAAGGCGATAAACAACTACTTTGTGTATCGAAGCTCATCAACGAGGAATCGACACTAGCGCATCTTTCGGTGCGAAACGCGACCGGTTGGGTCGAGCCCAGAAGAACGAGATCCGTCCACTCCTCTTTGGGAACACTTTCTCCATCTCGCCAGCGCTTGAGTTCGTTCACAGCTTGTTCTCTCACTCCTAGTTCTTCGGAGTTAGCTGAGGCCACATTTTTGATGAGTTTAGCGCGTGAACCAAATCGCAAAGAGGAAATCGTATCGTTCAGGTTGGCCTGGGCCATGGAGCAGTTCACTATCATTGTGGTCCGCGAGTTACCGCCCAGTGACTCTTGCAAAAGTTTTGTGAGCTTAGAATTGCGATACGGTACGTGGCTCACGTTGCGATCGGTAAGTGCCGCAATAACATTACCCAAAGTGCTCAGGGACGAATTGATCGCCTTGGCTTCTTGGAAAGCCTGGCCCTCAGCACCAGTTCTTTTGGCCTGCTCGCTGCCGGCAAGATCCACTAGATACAATTGGCTTTTGTGCTGCGTTTGCTGCATAGCGTTGGCCGTAGTTTGCTCGATATTCAGCTGCAGAATCGAATGAGAGCGGCTCGATTCGGAGTTCATCTTTGTAGCTTTGACCGTTCGCGAAGCAGTGCCCTTACGAATCTGCTCCATAACTTCGGAAGTGTTGGTAACTTTGCACCACTCCAAGTCTTTCACGTGAAATCCAGCGACCTGTCCCGGTTTGATTATGGTTTCCTTAACTTCTAGGCCCGACGTCGGCCCGGGGCTCGGGCTTAACAGATCTTTGATTCGCTCGTTGTAGATTTCGTAGTAGGCCAGCTCCACTTTGAAACTTGAAGCTTCTGTCGAAAGTCTTTGAAATATTTCTTCAATGATTCTGGGAATCGCACCCCGAAGCTCGGGCTCGTTTTCATTAAGCGAGCCCATCATTGTATGCGATTTTCCTGCACCGGTCTGGCCATATGCTAGAACGCAGCCATTGTATCCATTCATAATATTTTCGACTAGATCCACCAGGTGTGCTGAGTATATTTCTTCCTGCGAACTGCTCTGATTGAAGATGGCATCGAATTCGAAGTCTAAGGGGGCCAGGTTTGGCCCTGGATTGACTGTGCACTTCTTGCTGGACTTTATGTGCAGTGTTGCCATGTCTTCGTTCGCAGTGAGCGGTTTAAATCGTACCAGAACTTTAACGTTATCCTTTGGTGCGACCTGGCTCAAATTGCTCGCCATGGAAGCCGCGCTCGTTATGGAAATGTTACCCAGGCGGCTATTCGAACGACTGCTTAATCGGCTCGAGGGCCGTTCTAAGCGGCTCGGAGTCCGCTCAAAAATGGCACTGGTAGGCCTTGAGTCTCTTCGCATCGACTGCCTTAATTTTCGGTCTGTGGTGTTGTGCGTTTGTTAAAGTTTGGTGTGGTTACCGGGCGACGCGGTAATTTGAAAATTGGATCACGGGGTCGCTTAGCGAGGTTCGCGTGTAAGATGATAAGATTAATGATAATGGTTAAAAAGGTCGCATCGGCCAAGGAATCATTTGTTCCTGTGGGGAATTGAGCGTCCAGGACAGTATATGAAAGACTCACATCATTTTATATAAATATTCTGAAGATAGGGCCACTAGCCCTCTTCTACTTCACTGTCCCCATCATGCTCCTTGCAGCTCATATGTTGAGCCTTTCAGTTTATCAATCTCACCTGCAATATCATCAAACCATCTCAACAAAACTTCCGAAGTGATAGCCGCCACCAGACACGCTGCCCAGCCGTAATCTGTGCGTTGCCAAGTCTCACCGCTGATCTGAATCGCTCGCCTGACTTGGAATAAAACCAGTAATGAAAGAGCAAACGAGAGATGGGCCAGCAATCGACGGCTCCTAAACAGACCATAGGCTGCAGATACACAGCAGAGCAGGGCCTGGAAACTCAATTTCGGATGCTGTCGGTAGTGTGGCATAGCCACGAACATAAAACTGGGGACTAGCAGGATGGCAGTGAAAATTGTGCGGTAGTAGAGTTGCTGGGACTTAGCATGGAGCTCGAATTCTTTAATTATATCTTCTTGTTCTTGTTCATCGTAATACTCCTGACTGAACTTCCGCCTCCGCAGCATATTCGATTCGGAAGCTCAATTATAACTCTGAGTGTAGTGTGCCTGACTAACCTTCGTCGTTAATGGCCTCTTAGTTTCTGGCCTGGCACTCATCGGAGCGTGCTAGCAAATCTATAGATGAATTTCAGTGATAAATGCTCAGAGCTCACATATTTTGAATCCCACCAGACCTGAATGATCCTTGATTGAATTCGCTGTGATTCAGCAGAACCAGAGCTTTCATCACCGTCATTTAGCAAAACATGGTGAAGGACTAGGATCATAGAGGTATCTGGGTCACATCTTCACAAACAAAAATGCAATTGCTTTTCATATCGTGCCTTTGAAGCTGACTATTTATATCTTGCTTTTCAAATTTGATCTGATTAGAACTCACACTTACATTTACCTCACGGAAGCTCGTAGGTGTACACAACAAACGGCTTGTAATCCTGCTCGACCAAAGCACCATAATCGGCCAGATCCTCACTAACGAGCTTGCCCTGTTTGTTGCGTTTCACCGCAGACCCGGCCAGGAAGCTGAACTTCTCAACCAAAATCTTTTCAGCACTGTCCTTCGAGCCTTTGGGCACAAAGGCGGCTGTAACATAGTTCGGAGGCAAGCCGTAACGAAGTACACTTTCAACAAATAACCGGATCACGCGGATGTGGCCCCAGGCCTTGATGATATCGGCATAAGCGGCACTGGCGAGGCGCGTCACCTCATTGCGTAGTCGGGCCTCTTCTGCTTGGGCGTTTCTGAGCTCTTCCTCGGCCTTGGAGGCCAGATCGTCGCTGAACTCGAGATCTCTAATGATGTACTTGTTCTCGCGGGCCTTGACAGCAAACTCGTCGGCGAATTTGCGGAACAGAGTGACCGAATACAGAGTGTAGTCCTGGTCTACCGAAAGCTTCTTCGCAGAACGGGGCACGACCATCTCAGTGATCGACTCGTAAGTGGCCAAAAACTTATCGTTAGAGGCATTGGGGACAACTACCAGCGTGCTTGTGAGATACTCGCTGTCCAAAACAAGATCGCGTTTGGTCACAAGCTTATTTAGGCTCCGAACCGTCAGGTCGCCAGTCTGTTTGCGTTCTATTCCGGCCAAATTTGACTTGGCAGACTGCCACAGAGAGTAGCGCTGCTTCAAATCAGAGTCTGCGCTAAGTCCCTCGGTCAAAACAGCCTCGACCAACTCGGAAATCGGCTTATCGGGCCGGTACTTGCCCATGTTCCAGCCGAACTGCTGCAGATACTGCGAAGCCTTGCGGCCCTCAACCTTCTCGCTGCTGGCCACGTTGGCCTCTTTATTGTCGTGGATGCTAACAATTGTTTCGTGAACTTTAGAAACAATATTTTGAAGCTGCGAATCGGCTTTGGCAACCTCCTCGCTCTGCGTAACCAGGTTGTCGAGTGTGCCTATTTTGAGGTCTGGGAGCGCAATCGACGCAATTCCGGAGCTGGCACCGATTGAAGCCTCGATCCAATTCTTGAGCCGGGTTTCGGGCTCGCCCATGCTGTCTGGCGCGGCACTGGGTGGCAGCGAAACGACTATCAGCGAGGTCATTTAGGCTTCTAGGTTGTCTGGGTGGCCGGTTAGTCACGGAGATAGCCTTCTTAGATAGTGCGCTGGGAGATGCTCGTGGGATGCTCGTGGGATGCTCGTTTGGGACGCTCGTGGGACGCTCGCCTGATTACTGAGCCAAGCCCAGGCCAAACCCCTTGAACCTCCCTACCCACAACCGCAGCAGCTTATGCACAGATACTGTTCAATTGAGACTTCGACCTAGCTCATCACTGCAGACGGTTTTTTCCAGCACTAACGCGAAATAATGCTGTTGAGAAGGGCTGGCATCTCACTTGTTTTTCTGGCGGTTGCCCTGATTGGTGTCTACCTTGTTGTATTTGAGGAAGCACGCAATCAGGCCAAGGAAAAGCTCCAATCCTGGACCGCGCCGTACCTGCCCTCTGGGGACAGAGATTACCGCGAAAATGCGGTTTTTGTGACTCTTTGTCGAAACAGTGATTTGATAGAAATGAAATCTTCGATCAAACAGGTCGAAAGTAGGTTCAACAAGAAGTTTCACTACGACTGGATTTTCCTGAACAACGACGACTTCTCCGAAAAATTTAAAACTGAGGTGACGCAGCTCGTTTCCGGAAAAGTTACCTTTGGCAAAGTGCCTGAAGAGCACTGGTCGTACCCTGAATGGATTGATCAGGACAAAGCTGCTGAGGTGCGCAAGGAAATGAAGGCCAAGAATGTCCGATACGGTGATCTGGAGAGCTACCATCACATGTGTCGCTATTACTCGGGCTTCTTCTATAAGCATCCTTTGCTGAACAACTACAAATACTACTGGCGCGTCGAGCCAGGCATCAAAATCGAGTGCGACATTAACTACGATGTATTCACACTCATGCGTCAGGGAGAGTATGTTTACGGCTGGACAGTAGCCCCTAAAGATATCCCCGAGACGATTGCAACTCTTTGGGGCTCAGTCAACGAGTTTTTGAATTCTTATCATCCGGCAGGCCAATCTGTGATTGCCGAAAACAACTTGAAGGGCTTTCTGACTGACGACGAAGGTGCGACTTACAACACCTGCCATTTCTGGTCGAATTTCGAGATCGCCGACCTCGATTTCTGGCGCTCGGAAACATACGAAGCCTTCTTTGACCATCTGGACCACTCAGGTGGCTTTTTCTACGAGCGCTGGGGTGATGCGCCTGTTCATTCTATTGCTGCAGCACTGTTCCTAAATCGAGACAAAATCCATTTCTTTGACGACATCGGGTACTTCCACAGCCCTTATGGCCACTGCCCCATCAACCAAGGCATCAAAGAGATCAAATGCAGCTGTCACCCGCAACCGCTGGATTTCTCTGACCAAATTTATGACTGGCACAAAAACAGCTGTGTTCGGAATTACCTCAAGGCGAAGGAGCTGCCTTTCGTTGACGGCAATCCCGATTTCGCCTGATCCCGTCAAAGAACATAGAAAACACGACGTCCTAGGCGGACGTAATAACTTATGATTAATGTATTAATTTATCTGTGATAAAGGCAGCGACACGGTGGTTTCTCGAGTAGAAGTGCAATGCAAACCAAGGTTGTGCGCGGTCAGATCGCGTTTAAAATCAGAGTTTGAAATCAACAAGCTAATAAATTATATGGAAATGCAACTATAGGTGGCCCTAAGGCTCGAGATGAATGTTCGCGCATTCAACTCATGCGTGGTTGTTTATGGAGGCTAGGATGGCACTGTGCCAGTATTCGTCAATGCAACAAACATCCTAGCATGCTGCGCACTCATGCCAGGATATCTGCAGATCCGAAGTACTGTTCAATGCCGTACTGGCCAGGGTTCTTCCACATATCGTTGTAAGTGGTCAAAATAACCACGTCGCCGTTGTAGGCAGACAGAATAGACTTGAGCGCGGCAGCCTGGTTAGCCTTGCTGGGGACCTGGCTTCCGTTGCTGTCACCCTTCCAGGGGTAGCCTGTCTCAGTGATTTTGATGCTCAAGGAGGAGCAAGCGGCGGCAACAATGCTCTCCTGGCCCTGCACAAACGAGCCGCTCTCGCCAGCGGTAGAGTAGGCATCGAAGTACGAGTGAGCATTGAGTCCCATCCAGCTAAAAATGCTCGCGTCACACAGAGCAGAGTTGTCACGAAGAGTTGCTGTAGTTTCGGCCAGAGCGAACTCGCCAGTGTAGCCAGCAGCCTGAAGAGTAGCGAGAACCGACGCAGCCTTGGTTACCAGCTCGTCCGCAGTAATGTAGCCGTTAGTGACATCTTCGTTGCCAATAACGATCGAGTCAAAGATGCTCCAGCCATTGCTCGACGCCCAGTTCACGATATCGGAGACCTGGTAGTCAACGTTGTCCACACCAGCCGATCCGATCCAGAGACCCTGCATGATAGTGATACCCAGAGCCTTGGCGGCCGGCTCAATGGTGTCGATCGAGCCGCAGTCAGTGGCGTAGACTCTAATTTTGTAAATCTTTTTGCTCAGAATGTACTCGAGATCGGAGTATACCGTGGCGTAGTCCTTGCAGGTGGAATCGTCGTTGTAAGGCGAATAAACAATATACTGCGGAGCAATGCTTCCAGCTGCTGCTGTGGACGAAGAAGAGTCGGTTGTTGTGTAGGTCGAGGTAGTCTTGGACGTGGTCGAAGAAGTAGTCTTGGACGTGGTCGAAGAAGTAGTCGAAGAAGTAGTCGAAGTAGTCGGAGCCGCATTGATGCGAACAGAAGTGGCTAGCTGGATATCTTCTGTGGTCGTTCCAGCAGCAGCCGCAGTCTGGGTTTCGGTAGCAGTTTGAGCAACAGTGCTAGCTTCGGTAGTGGTGCTGCTAGTAGTAGCCTCTACAGTAACGGCAGCAGCCTCAGTCGTAGAAGAACTGGTAGAAGAGACGGACACAGTGTTGTAATCGGAAGTGGTCGTGGGCTCGGCAGCAGCAGTTGTGGTAGAAACGTAAACGGTGTTGTAATCGGAAGTAGTGGAGGTCTCGGCCACAGCAGCAGCAACTGTGGTGGCAGCCGCCTCAGCAGTCGTGGTGGCAGCCGCCTCGGCAGCCGTGGTGGGCCAAAGTGTGGTTGTGTAGTAAACAGCGTCCTCGCTTAAAGTTGTGTAGTAGTCGGCGTTGGTAGGGCCAATAGTGACGTAGTCTACCTCGCTAACCGTCACAAAGGCGTAATCGCGCTCGTCAAGTTCGACTTCAGGCTCAAAATCGGATTCGCGAAGAGGCAAGGCCAAAGCCTGCTGGAAAAGAACGGCGCCTAGTAGGAGATTGGAAAGAAAGTTCATGTTTGTGTGTCAAGGAAAGAAAGTGCTTTAGTGAGTGGAAGCACGGACAAGAATCAAAGGAAAGAAGGGATCAAAGAAGTGAAGTGAGAACACGGACGGAAACACTAAGGAACAGCAAACGAAGGGTCTGACCAAAGACCAAGACGGAAACAGGTTTATATACAAAAACCAGACCCCAGGACCCCGATGCACAGACACAGCGCCTAGACAGTGCATAATTGCCTATTTCGGTAATACTCAACCATTCCCCGAGCACAATCTCCAGCCATTTTGCAGATCGCAGGAACAATGGGGTAACTTCGCGCCAGCCATCTCTAGCCAGTGCGTCTCGTTTCAAAGTGAGGTGGCGGGTGAGCGTGGGCTAGATTTGGGGCTGGAAACTTTTGTGTATGTGTACTATTATTGTGAGTAACGATATTTGTTACTTCTGCCCGAGGAATATCTCTGGATTGTACGGTAAATAGAACTACAAACGGCATGGCTGGGTGTGCTTCCGGATCTGCAAATTAAAGCACGTCCTGGGTAGGGGCTGCAGGGGGGTAAGGGGCGTGTGGATAACACGGACTTTAAATTAACATGTCTGACGCAAACAGGAAGCTGTTTTCCGGAATCAAGGATGAAATTACTTGCATTACGCACGAAGCTAGCAATTTAGCCGGAAACACGCCCTTAATGTGCTTGAGGCCTATTGTGTTAGTGCTTCGAAAGTCGTTCCTTGTATCTGATCAATATCGCTATATCTAACGGAAACATGAAGCTATTCTCCAGAATTTAGGATATACATACTTGTGCTTTGCGCGAAGCTAGGATTATAGTCGAACTCACCCTTGATGTGCGAGCTGCATAGCAAACTGGTGCTTCGAAAGTCGTTTCTTGTATCTACTCAAACTATGGCTGATCGAGTTGCAGAAACATTCTCGAAAACTGCTTCACTCCTAGCAATCCCATTATTCTCAAATACGTGTCTGATGTATTGAGAAACCTCATTTTCCTCATCAAAGCTTCCTCGAAACAACCCTGCATAAAATATGCCGGTGCTTGAAATTCAGAGAGATGGCTGGGTTTGGCATATTGATCCGGCGAATCCGGTCGGATAAGGCATGACGCAATTCACTTGGCGATGGAATTTCCGGGAATTTGACGCACATAAACACAAGCAATCTATAATCTAAGCCGGCTGGTGCAGGTTGAGGCCAGTCTGATAGGGAGATTGTTTATCCACAGAACCGGAAACTAGGCTAGACTGGCTCAGCCCCGGATTTCTAGCATCACCCCGTCTTCACGTTTATTCAGTTACTTTTTATTCAGTAAATTCAATACGTATTAATATAAATCAGATTTGAAATGGTCGGGACCAGTAAATAGGAAAATAGAAGCCAAGTCGAAGCAAGTTCAAGAGGTCACGGGCAGAACATTTGCACCACGTATTTTCGCGAGCGTGACGCAGATGCGAAGAAAAAGTGGCAAAAGTTAGGAGATGAATGGAGAGGCCGAATAGATCGGCGCCCGATCACAGTTGAACCGTCGAGATTGGTAGTGCGTGCGTGTGGAAGCGTCTTTTGCACTTCGAACTAGCAGCTGTCAGCTCTGAACAATCAGCTCTGTTGAGGCGGCTGTCCTCCACGGTACAAATTCATACCGCTCATGTTGTTCAGGTTCATGCCAAGGTTGCCCATACTGTTCATGCTGTTCATGCTGTTCATGTTGCTCATGTTGCTCATGTTGCTCATGTTCGTCATGTTTCCAAGGTTGTTCATGCTGTTCATCTGATTCGAGTAGTACGGAACCGCGTAGTTCACGTTCTGCACGGGCATCGGCTGCTGAACAGCGTGCATGTACGGTCTTGTGGGCATCATTCCCTGATGGTGGAAATGCGAGTCGTCCTCGAGCACGTTCATCTGCTGCTGGATCTGGTTCACGCCCACGTCGCCCGAGTTGATCGAAGGGTTAGACTTGAGAGAGCCCCGGCCTTTGTAGCCAGCCGCGGTGTAGCGCTCAGGGAACGCATTTCTGAACCGATCGCGCAGATCGGTCGAGCGGCGCTCGTGCAGATTGAGGGTTTGATCACGCTGGATCTTGGACCAGGCTGGGCCGTGCTTCAAGAAACCCTGCAACAAACGATCGTCCTCCTCCTGAGTGAACGCTCTGCGCTCTTTACGATTGATTTTGACCAGCGAGGGCACCTCACCGCCGGTATTGGCCCGCTTAACTTTGTGCGTGCGAGCGTTCGGGTAGAGTCGGGAGTATTCCTCCGGGAACGAGGTCCGGAAGCGGTCCTTGAGGTCGACGGCTGTGCGGCAGTTGAACTCGTAGGCGGTGTCGGTAAGAATTTTTTTCCAGTTGCCGACGCCGTGGCGCTTGCAGCCCTCCATGAGATGACGTGTCTCTTCCTCGGTCCAGCCCAATCTGACACGTCGCTTTCCGATGCGGCCGCCCGAGCCCTGCGACTGCGAGCCCGAGCTGCCCACGACGCCGATCTGCGAGTCGTTCGACGGCTGCTGGTACTGTGTGCGCTGGTAGTGCTGCGCCTGCTGGTGCTGGCTGCCGTGCTGGTGCTGCTGCGCCTGCTGATGCTGATGCTGATGGCCGCTGGCTGAGTGCGGCTGTGCCTGCTGCTGCTGGCTTGCCGACGAGTGCGGCTGCTGGTAGCGCACGTCTTCAGCAGCTAGGTCGTAGCCCTGGGTCTCGTAGCCCACGGGCGGCAGGCCACCCAGTTGGTTGATGTTGCCGAGTCCCAGCTGGTTGCTCAGCTGGCTCATCTGGTTGAGGTTGCCCAGGCCGCCCAGCTGGTTGCTCAGCTGGTTCTGGCTGGCAGAGCCGTTGCCGCCCTGGTTGGACTGGGGAGTCGAGCTGCCCGTGACTGAGCCGGTCTGGCCAGCCGCAGAGGTCAGCGGGTTCGCGACCTGGTTGGCAGAGTTGACGCCCGAGCCAGAGCCGACGCCAACACCAACATTGTTGGCTGAGGACCCGCCATTGGGGCCGCCGCCGACGGCAGCTGATCCAGCAGCCGAGCCGGCTTGGGAGCCCGAGGGGCCGCCGTTCGTCGGCTGCTGGGACGAGGCTCCGCCAGAAGACGCGCCAGATGGGCCATTCGCGCTTCCTACTTTCACATCCTGCTCTTCTCTTACGATTTCAGGATCGATGCCTGGGACGTCCATTCCAGGCACAAAGGCGTTGGTTTCTTGCTTGACGTTGCGAGACATGTGTGTGGGTAGCTGTGTTCAACAAACAGCTAAACAACGAGTATACAAGGACAACTTTACTTTCAGAACTCTTCGAAGTCTATCCAAACGGTCGTCTGTACAGGGTTCGCGTTTGCGGTAAGGACTGGGGTTCGGTTTGGGGCAGTGGTCGCTGGCTAAAAGGGCTTGACGATGTGAGAGGAAAAGGGTACGAAGTGGCGATTGGCGATATCTTCAGGGTAAGGCAAGTGTTACCCGGCTCAGCACTGATCTGCGGCATAGGGTTGGAATGTCTAAAGTTACTTGGAGCGCGAGAAAATTTTCACAAACGGTTTTATTCAATATCCATAAATCCCAGTAGGCCTTTAAAAACACTTCATCACGCAGTTTGGCGTTTTTGCCGAACCGCCGCATTCTTCATCAGTCACGTGAATGATGGAAACAAGATAAGCTGAAATCCCGCCAGCTCTGGTTTTGGTTTGATGATTAGGTTTAGGCTCACGTGGTGGTAGGATCAACTCTAGACAATGGCAAATTAAAGGCACCCGATCTCGGCGGGGTCCACGTGAGAGTGCAAATTCGGGGTTTATACATCTCATATGCAGCATTTATGGTTAAAACTCCGAACACTGTAGGCTGATAGCTTTTAACTTTCATAACCTAGAATTTTTTGCACCTGTCAGAGCTGCACATGGGTAGCGGACACTGGCGTGCCTGAATCTCCACGAACGGCTGAACGTTATTTCGCAAAACGTATATTCCAGCTCAGTTTCGAAGCTATGAAATACAAAAAAATGAATTGCTAGTTACACCATCATTTCCGTAAAAAGTGTGCGTAAAACGCACAAGTAACATTCAGCTACCTTTGACCAGGTCGCTACTTTGAACTAGGTCACTACTTTGAACTAGGTCACTACTTTGAACTAGGTCACTACTCGCGAATACCGCATTGCAGAGGCTCCATCGCCCTTTTTCCGAAAACACCCTCATAACTACATCGCGCTCGAAGAAAGTATCAGTGTTAGGCCTAGCGGTACAATTGACGTAGTCTAGCTCAAATCATTCAAGTAACTTCGACCACCTCTCATTCTCTTCTCAGATCTTATTACTGGGATATCTGCTAGACCTTTACCGGTTCGGATTAATAAATGCTATTTAAATTACTTTTTCTTCTTGGAAATACGCTTCAAAGCACGAGACTCCTTCTTCATCACACCATCAACCATCTTGTACTTGCCCTTAACACCTTTAGGACGTCCCTTGAGACCACGATTGCCGCCCTTGGCAGCAATAACTGTGACCTTCGGCTTCGCCTTGGGCTTAGCGCGGCGCATAAGTTTGGCAATATCCTCAGCCTTCTCGCGCTCGCTCTTGCTGGCATCGTCGTTAATGAGATCAGACTTCTTGCGCAGCTTCTCCAGCCGCTGCATGGCCTTGTACTTCTTGCGTGCCGTTGCCTCAGCAACCTTCTTAATCGGACGCGCATTCAAAGCCTTCATCTGCTCTTTAATGGCAGCTGCAGCCTCCTTTGTGATAGGCTTGATCCGCTTCGAGTGCTTCGACTCGTCCTCAAGGAACCAATCGGGCAAACCATCGACATCTCTGAACGACAGCTTGTTGTATCCATCGTTAATTAAATCGTGTTTGGTAATTTGACCAAGCGCAAGTTGCTGAGCCAGCGTCATCTTGATGTTGCGCTGAGCCATGTCTTCTTCCTTGGTAGGATCGAACTCGTCATCGGACGATTCTTCGGCTTCTTCTTGCTCTGCATCTTTAGCTTCGTTTTTAGCGCCAGCACCGCTCTTAGCACCTTGGGTCTCGGTCTCGGACTCGGATTCATCAGAAACGTCGGTATCGGCCTCGATACTGTCATCGCTAGCTGCCTCAACTTCGTTGAATAAAGGGTTGTCGAAAAACAAAGACGCTCTGCCACTAAGCTCGTCAGTTGATTTGGCCTTGCCATCTTTCTGGAAGTACTCGTAATCGGAATCGTCGGACTCGTCAACCGAGGCAACTTCGTCTTCCGAATCGCTGTTGTCTTTGTCCTCAATTCCATCCCACTCTTCGCGCTCTCTGGCACGTTTTGCCTGCGCCTCAGCACTCAGCTGCTTCTGTTCTTTGTAACGAGCATACATGTTGTCAAGCTGAGCCTCCAAAATCTCGGCCTCGTTTTCGCTGTCGATTTCAAGAATATCATCTCCCATCTCTTCGTCAGAACTGAGATCCAAATGATCAAGCTCTGCAAGATCGGCGTCATCTCCAAGATTGAAATCTCCCGTTTCCTTGCCTCCTGCCAAAACAGGCGCAGTTTTCTTGCCCGAAACCAGCTGCTTGAGCTGTTCTTTGGAGCGAGTCACGTTCTTCAAGTCAAACAGAGTATCACGGTTATTTCCAGCATCTTCTCCCAAGTCCGCCGGCGTGGCCATATTGAGCTGGAGCTTCATGATTTCCTTCATTTTCTGCTCCTGCTTTTTACGCTTCTCGCGCTTGGCTTTGGCCTGTTGTGCTGCAGTCATCTCTTCGAGCTCCTTCTCAATCTGCTCTTCCTGAGTCAGTTCAGGAGCTTTCTCCTGCTCTTCCTCAACAGCATCAAGCTCTAGCAGCTTACGAGCCGCCAGACGCCACTTCAGAACAGCGCGGAAATCCTTTTTGCCCAAAACTTTGAGATCATTGAACGCAGCCAGCAAATCAGCAGTCGTTTGCGGCAGAGTCTTCAGCTGTTTGTAAGTGTCGTCGTGCTTGTCCCACGTAAATTGTGTAGTTTCTCCGAGCATAGTGATCGGGTCCTCGCATTTCACAAAATCCAAGGCCGAAACTCGCTTGAACTGAATGTAGTCGCCCTCTTCGTAACCTTCTCTCTTACGAGTTTTCTTCTCAGGGTTGTAAATCTTGGCCTGGTGATTAGGCTTCGAATCCTGCAACTCCTCAAAGACATATTTGGGGTCGAGCAAGCGCGGGTCGATATTTTTCGGCGCTAAAAAGTTCTTGCAAACCACGAAAATCTCAGCAGAAACGTTACGGGACGACGGCGGTTTGGTCGCCTCGCATTTCTCGAAAAACTGATTGAACACCCACATAAGTTTGTTGTAATCTTTAGAGCGGAACACCTTCGTAACAAACCAACCTCCGGGAGCAGTGAACTCAACTGCAAGCTTCAAACTCTGCAGCACAAGCTCACTCTGAGTGAAGGCATCCTGGGCCCAGGCCATACCGACATTGGGCGCACCATCATGCATCACAACATCTGCTTTCCATGTCTTGAGATATCCTCGCAGCTGAGAGCGACAATGCTCGGTAGTGATATCGCTCTGGAAGGTAATAACGTTTGGCAGAGGCTTAATCGGAGCCAAGTCCACACCTACAATCAGCGAGTTCATTGGGCATTGCTGGGTCGCAACCTGACACCATGAGCCAGGAGCAGCACATAAATCGATGATACACATTGGTCGCGGCTTCTGATTCTTGGGCTGGTTGAAAAAGCCATACTTCTGGTTCAACTGGACGATCTTGAAGGACGAACGAGCACGGTAGCCCTTCTCTTTGGCCAGACGGTAATAATGATCTAAACGACCTTTACCATGCTTCTTCTGAGCCTTGCCCATTTTGAATTTTCGAGGGGGATTCTAAAGCCGTGCTTAAAAGAATTGGTTCCAAAGTAAATTTAAATGGCGATCGCACGGATGGAAATTGTGCTTATGCGATTTTTTTTTCACTCACCACTTGGGAGATTGAGAGTCATGCAGGTGGATTTAATGGGGTTCTTGTAGGCTGCAACGATACGGGATTTAAATCTCCTTCAGGGACTAGCATTAGTTCAAAACTTCTTCGAGCCCGCTTCAACAGTATTGTTATCACTGCAAATTCAAGGCTATGTGCCGCATGAAATTGACCATATACGGAGGGGTTTAACTTAACTATTTCTGGAACCAAGTTGAGAAAAAGCTCTACGTAATCTGCATGCTATGAATTGTTAGTTCCAGTTGGCTTTGCGAACTCAATTAAATGATATAGCTTTTCTCTAAAACAGTTGCGCTCGAACTTCTCGCGAAGCCCGCGAAGCCCGCGAAGCCTCGACCTATCTGCACACCCTCAGACTTACAAAGCGACATGGCACCGATATGACACAATCGGGGTAGGGGCCCTCCAAACCTCTAGCAAAATTTCTTGTAGCATCTAACCTCCCAGTCGAGCCTGCTCACGAAAAAAAGGTGATCACAAAAAAAGCGGGTCTCAAAAATTTACCCGCATAAGCACTTGTTTCTAACAGAAAAAATTGTGGTGCACAAATTTTCTCGCTTTGCAGTGCTCGCTAAATTGTGAATTGTAAATCATCTGTGTTCAGGAGGGATTGATTGTTTTCTCTCTTTTTTCCTATTGACGCGCGAGCTCCAGCCTTTTGATTTTTAAAACCCCCTTGCGAAGAATTACCCCTGCACCTTGCTATAGTAGTGGTTCTGTGAGCTTTTTACCGATAAAAATTATCAACTACCCACGATCAGGCGAATGATAGAACGGCTGAACTTCGTCAAAGCCCGAATTCCAGAACAGGTGACAATGCGGCCAGGCTCCTTCGAGGTCTTAAAACCGGAGTCCGAGAGTGAGGATCTGTCTTTCCAGAGCGGTTCAGAAAGCGAATCAGAGACCACCAGCTCAACTGATATTCTTGAAGGGTCTGGTGACACAAGTTCCACAGATTTGAAGAGCGATTCCAGCGAGGAGGAGGACGCGTCCCAACACGGAAAGAATACTCTTGTTGCCGAAGCATCGAGCGAAAGCGAAAGCGAAAGTGAAAGTGATAGTGAAAGCGACAGCGACAGTGAAAGTGAAGATGAAGCCGAAAGTGAGCTTTCAAAAACATCCGCATCCATGCCTGAGACCGAGCCCCTCCGCCAAGCTTCACTAGGTTCGAGGTTCTACTTATTTAACGAATATCCCAAAGACCAAGGCACCACATCCAAGCGAATTCACAAATCATGGTCGCCAGCAGCCAAGGCGCCAGTAGGACTTGAAAACCGCGGCGTCACTTGTTATATGAATGCGGCAATGCAGACTTTGTTTCACCTTCCGGCCGTAGGCAGGTACCTTCTGGAAGTGCTTCAACACAAACACACCAGTCTGAAGACATCTTCGGTGACGTACGAGCTGGCACGATTGTTCAAGAAGCTGGTTGAGTCGCACAAGTCGTCTGTGTATCCTTCTAAAATGATCCGACGCCTCGAAGATATTAATTGCATGATGTCGGAATGGGAGCAAGAAGACTCGCACGAGTACTACATGTCTTTGATTTCTCGATTGCAGGAGGACTCAACGCCTGCGGAAGTCAAGCTGCGGGAGTCTGTGCTTCACGATATTTTCGGCGGCACAATTGAGCAAAAAGTCGAGTGCCGAAGCTGCGGCCACGTGTCTACGACTTCGCAGGACTTTTACGACCTGCCGGTGTCTTTTTCCTCGGCTGAGCGCAAACAAAATAAGCCGTACACCCTGGAGCAAAGCATCAAAGATTTCTTCAGTGTTGAAAAAATTAAGGTAGATGCGCCCGAAGCCGAGGGATCGTCGGGATATGTCTGCGAGGAGTGCAAACAGGTCACCAAGGCCACGAAACACAATCGGATTATGGATGCACCAGAGTACCTCACGGTCCACATCAAACGGTTCAAGTTCAGCGGTTCGCAGTCGCAAAAAGTCAAGGAGCCCATGGCGTACCCACTGCATCTCAACTTGTCTGAATTTTCAGCCTCAAACGACACACTCGCCTACCAGCTCGTAGCAATCATTGTTCACGAAGGCCGCACAGTCTCCAGCGGACATTACATTGCTCTTTGTCGCCAGCCGAACAATGACTGGTACGAGTACGATGATGAGTTGGTCCGGAAAGTTTCAGAGAAGTACGTCAAGAAGCAGGACTCTGCGTACATTCTCGTTTACACGAAACTGACCCCGAAGCGGGATAAATCCCGCTCTACGGCGTCCGAATCCAAGACTCAACCCTCACTGGAGCCGCCGGTTACTCCTCAATCCAAAAAAGACAAATCGAAAAAGCAGAAATCGCCGAAACAGCCGAAAATTCTCAACCCGAGTCCAGTCAATGCTAAAACGCGGGCGAAACATGCAAAACTGGCAAAGAAGCGGGCTGCGGAGGAGCAGATTGATGCGATTTTCAAGCGCCAAAAGCGCTGATTATGTATATCGAGCTATAAAGCATTAATTTAAATTTCTAATCAGTTTTCTTGTAGACTGGTTCTGTTCTGCGTCCGGATCTGGGTCTGGGCCTGCCGCTTTGGGGGAGAGATGGGGGTTTGTGGAGTTTGATTATTAACTAACATCCCCGTTGCCATGGCAACCAAAACTGTCAAAACTAATGTGGCAGTAAAATGACCCGCAAGGACTTTTTCGCTGGCTAATTACGCTTCAGAAAATTGCTGTTTCGTCCGTGCAAGTCAAAAATTGCGTATTCAACGACCCAGGTTATCATTTTATGTAACATGACTTGCCAGGCCATTTGAATTAATTACGCCAGCTGATGATGCGGGCGGAATCCCAAGTTGGGAGGTTGGCCCTCACAGTTTTTCGATCTGTAAATATGGATTTCAATTTAAAGAGGAAGGAGACGTGTCGCTTAGTTTACGTCATCAAGACACCATACACACACCCGACTTAGACGTATATAGTTCACTCCTCGTTTCGACTTCTTGTTCCACAATCCCGGAAAATACTCAAAATGACAAAAGCCACGCAAGCTGCCGCGCTTTTGTTTGCTTTGACTGCAGTGTGGGTGTCCCTGCTGACTGGCGTTATCCCCACATGCGAGAAAATTCAGACAGAAATCGTGCCTCTGCTTCCCTTCTGGGCCCTGATCACCTTTGGAAGCTATGCCCTGGGCACCTTGGGCTACGACATAATTTCTTTCAATGATAAGCCTGAGAAACACAAAGAACTGCTCGAGCAGATTAAGGAGGCCAAGGCTGACCTCACTGCCTCTGGTATCAAGCTTTAACCGCGTTCTCACGTTCAGGTTTCAGTTTCAAAGACGTTGACGCCTGGGTCTAACTTATAATCAGTAGCTTGACAACTAGCATTTTTTAATGGTTCGGATAGAGCTTGCCTAGCAAATTTTATGCGCGGAGGAGAATAAAAGGGTACAAATTTATCAAAGATGTCTGTTGTCAGTTACTCCACATTTTGGGTTTCCAACGAGGGTTCGAGCTTGGGCAGAATAACTACAAGACATATTGAAAATTTAACTGGTGGATTGTTCGATAGCTGCATCCCCAGCAATTCTAGAAAAGTAAAGCTACGACCCAGCATTTAAGTAACGATTATCCGAGGACATAGCCGGAATGCCTCGAGTATCTCCTCGAACTCTAGGATTTACAAAAGAACCGAGCAGACACGAGTTTCTTTTTAAGTGGCTTTGCTCATAAGCTCATATAAATTTGCTTAAGTGACTCCCTATATACAACTACTGGGTCTGGGTAACCGGCTCGTAGATTTCGAGCTTAGCAGCCAGACGCGGATCAACCCGCCATTCTCTCAGCCACTCAGATTTCGCATCCATGCCCTGCTGTTTCCATTTTCTCGGCCAATCTTCCTCATCGCTGGCAGCCAGAGCCTCGTCTTCGGGGTAGTTGAATGGTCGCTTCTCGTTGTTCACCAAAGCGGCGGCCTGATGGCACAACTCGTTGGCTAAATTGTGCTGATGCAAATATCTCCACACCCGTGGCGGGGTCTTGAGGAACCCGAGCAGGTGAGGGTGTCTAACAACCAACAGCGGCTCGAACACGGCCTGGTCAAAGCCCGGAGCAGGCTCCAGCTCGGACAACTCTTCGGCCTGTAGCCACGCCAGAGGCGCCTTGGGTTTCGGCGGCGGCGCAGAATCCAGCTCGTCCGGGTAGTAAGTCTTGCCCTTATCCTCTGCTTCCTTCTTGCGCTCGGCAATGCGGTCCTGCTTGGCCTGTTCCTTGTCGGCCGCCTCCTTCTCCAGCTGTAGACGACGCTCTTTCACGGACTCAGGCTCCTCCAGCGGGCCAAACCAGCCCTCTTGCAAACCAGCAACATACTCTTTGTATGCTCCGCGCCCAATACAGACCACGCCTCCGGTCTCGTCCCGTTTGACCCGAGCATCGATGCGCTTGTCCAGTTCATCTTTGGGCACCTCCAGGTCGCTCACGGGCAATCCCAAAGCCTTGCGGCGCTGGTTGCGGATCTCCTCGGCGATTTTATAGCGAATAAAGCCCTGCTGGCTCTCATCAACCACAATATGGTCGACAGCCGCGGCAGTCAAGATGGGCTTGATGTAGTCTCTAAAATGTTGAAGTGCAACATCGATGTAATCATTTGGCGGCGGGGCCACGTAGACGGTCACCCGACGAGGCATTTCCAGAGCACCCATTGGCTGCTTGCTGAAATGGACGACTTCGTCTTTGACTCGTTGGCGAATGGCTTTTCTTTCTCTGCGGTCGTACCACACGGTTCCGACAAAGGAGCCCGTGACGCCCCAGAAAATCAGCCAGTTACGGCCGGGCACCCTCAGCCGAGAAATGCCCATCATCCGCAGTACTGGATGGGTGAATTCTCTACGCATTTACGGAGAAGTTCAGGGATTGTACTCGAGCGATGAGTTCGGTGAAATATATCAGTGAAATTTGTGGAGTTGTAAGCTGGGTTGGGAGTATTGTTGCCTGGACCAGCTTGAGATGGTTGAGCCAGTTTCGGTCGCATGCGTCGAACACAAATTAGATAGACACCAAGTATTCCATAAATTTTGTCAAAGCTGCACATTTTATTTGGTGAGTACAGCGCCTTTAAAATCCGACTGGCTTGTGTAGCTCGTGGCCACAGCATGATCACGCAACTCTAAATTCATGTACAAGCCTTAAAAAAAAGATAAGGTGCTAACAGAGTCCTAAATTCTAAGAGTCTACTAATTCACAGATCTCCAGGAACGGGGAACTGCTTGGCCCAAGCGGTAACCTCCTCCTTCAGCTGCTTGATCTCGGCATCGTTGACAGCGTGCTTGCGGAAATCCGCGAGCTTGGGCTTCTCTACCTGTGCAACAACCTCCTTCTTCACACGCTGAGCGATCTTGACCGCCTTGTCGATGTAAGAAGCAACCTTCTCGAAATCCTTGGGCTCGAACTCGCGGGTAGTCATAGCAGGCGTGCCGACACGCAAACCACCCGGAACAAGCGCAGACTTGTCGCCAGGCACGGTGTTTTTGTTGGCAGCGATGTTGATGAGCTCAAGAACAATTTCGGCGCGGGCACCGTCGATTCCCTGGGGCTTCAGGTCGATAAGAAGCAGGTGGTTCGAGGTTCCGCCCGAAACAAGCTTGTAGCCGAGACTGAGCAGCGAGTTCTGGAAGGCCTGCGCGTTGTCCAAAACCTTCTGCTGGTACTCTTTAAACGCCGGCTGCGCGGCCTGGCCAAGCGCGACCGCCAGAGCAGTAATCGTGTGGTTGTGCGGGCCACCCTGGTGGCCAGGGAACACCGAGAAGTTGATGCGAGACTCGAGATCGTACTTGATGGCGTTGCCCTTCTTGTCATGCTTGCGAACACCCTTACGGAAGAAGATTAGCGAGCCGCGCGGGCCGCGCAGCGACTTGTGCGAGGTCGTCGTGACAATGTCGGAGTACTCGAACGGCGAGGCGTGCACGCCAGCAGCCACCAGGCCGGCCACGTGCGCCATATCGCTCAGCAAATACGCATCGACGCTGTCAGCAATTGCTCGCATGCGTTTGTAGTCGATAATTCGTGAGTAGGCACTGGCGCCCGCAATGATGATCTTGGGCCGGAACAGCTTGGCGTTCTGCTCGAGCTGGTCGTAGTCGATCTCGCCGGTCTTCTCGTCCAAACGGTACGGCATCGTCTGGAAGTATTTAGAAATAAACGAAATTTTCTTCGATGGCGTCTGGTAACCGTGCGAAAGGTGGCCGCCATGGGGCAAATCAAGACCCATCAAACGGTCGCCAATCTCCATGACCGCAGAGTAAGCGTACAAATTGGCAGGTGCACCGGAAAGAGCCTGCACATTGACGCCCCATTCCTCAGGACTCAGGCCAAATGCCTCCAAGGCACGCTTCTGGCACAAAGCCTCGCCCTGATCAATGAACTCGTTGCCGCCATAGTAACGGGCAGCAGGGTAGCCCTCGGAGTACTTGTTCTGCATCTCCGAGCCCAGCACATCCATAACAGCTTTTGACGTGAAGTTTTCACTGGGAATCAAAGTGATCGACTCTTTTTGGCGCTGTTTTTCGCGGCCAACAATGGCTGCAACCTCCTGGTCGACTTCGGCAACAGTTTTGCCCAGCACATCACGAGTAGACAGCGAACGATTCGCTGAGGCCACGATCTGAGGCCTTCTAACAGCGTGCGCAATAGAACGCAACATTCCTTTTGTATTCAGGTGTGTGTTCTTTTTTTTCTGTGTGTGTTTTGCTGGCTGGCTTTCTTGGATGCGGCTCGAAGTGTGCTCTCCTCAAAAAGTCAAACGTCTGAAAGATTCGAAGAGGAAAGCATCTCGACTGCTCCTCCCAACCTGGAGTTCCTTGCCCTATGAGTCTTCGCACTGCCGCCCTTGCCCAGGCTGCCAAGCAGGAAGGCCCGAGTCGTTTTGAAAATGCGTACATTTGTGTGGGCAAGTATTTCGCGTGAATATGAGCGATTTGAGGGTTAATTTCAAAGAGTTTCGGGACACCGGGATGTTGATCTCTGCGGCAGCACGCTTCGAGACCGCAGCACTGCTGACATCCATCAGTCGATGCCTCATCTTGCAGATTACTTTTTGACCGTTTGTTGTTAGCATCTGCAAGTTCATGACACTTTCGCCAATATTTTTAGCGCCCAGTATTCTTAATGTTTAATCCTTCGTAATTGAATCTTGTTTGACATAGTAAGTTCGCGTGTCCTTGCGTTCGCTTGAGTTTACTTGCGTCTACCAATTAGCGAACACACTTTGTATGAACTGCGCGCCAAAAGGAATACGTACAGCCATGCGTTCACAATTGAAATTGTATGCAATCTACAAGCTGTGAGAAGCTTAACAAGTTGAGCAGGAATTATACTAGTTAAGCAATGACCTTAATTCATTTCCTGAGGAAATCGAGACTTAGTTAGGTTGATCTTAGTTCGTTAATTTACATGCAGACTATAGCTCTCACTAGCTTTTATACACTACATGCTTAACAGCATTTTTGGAACGAAAGAATTTTCGACGCGAATGTATCAAACAATTACTGTACAACACGCGAGCAAGCGACTAGAATGAAGCTCGTCAGCTCGAGCACAAGTTTGTGGATGAGAGGCATAGTATGGAACCGCAAAATGATCCTTTTGGCAATCCTGAGCTGGCCTGACAAAATTATGGAAATATAGGATGAACTTGCAATATAACGCCCTATCAGGCATGCTCTAGGGAGCCCAACAAAATCATCAGATAATTATCAAGACAAGAACAATCCAGGCAACTCAATTAAATCGCTTTATACCGCGTATTCACATAAATCACGCGCCCATCGGCATGGCGCGCACGCGCGCAGATATCACACAGACAGTCAAAGAACATAAATATCAAACACAGAAAACTATAAACAATTTGAAACACTATGCCTTGGCCATGCGTTTCCTGACCGCGGCTGTCATCTTTTCCTCTAGAGCCAGAGGTCTGGCAAAATGCTCTCGCTTGGCCCGCTCATAATACTCGTATAGCCTCGGATACCTAAAAAAATCAAAAAGCTGGTTCTGGCCTGCCTTCTCAAGGCTATAAAGCGTGGAAACCAACAAAGCATCGGCAATTGTCAGGCGTTCGACCAGGTGCTCGTGAGTCGAGAGATGTTCCTCCAAATCCTGGAAGAACGGCTCGAGGATCTTTGTGCCTTCTTCGACTCCGGAAAAATCTGGCGCAGAGCGAGTCAGAATAGGCGACGTAACAAGCGGGCTGTAGAAATACTTCAGGATGGGAGGCGCCAAGTACTGCTCGATATACCGCTGCCAGTAGTCGATTTTTGCGGATTCCTCAGGCGTGTGGCCAACGTACTTAATTTTGGGCGTGAATTTCTGGATGAGATAAGTCACGATGGCACTGGAATCTTCAAGAGTAACGCTGCCGTCTCGCATTGCTGGGATTCGGCCGCTTCTGCTGCACTCTCTGAATTCCGGATCCTTGCTGTGCGGGGCGACAATTTTGAGCTTGACTTTGATACCACACAACTCGTTCACAAACAGAACTCTCCGCTGCCAGGGCGACAGAGGCGAGCCATAGATGAGCGGAATAGAAGTCTGTGGTGCGGTAGGCATGGATGAAGTCAAGACAGTACCCCGCAGATTTCGGCTTCTTGGCTTCTTAGGTGGGACATCATGCAGGTGTAGCCGTAATGATTTTGGCGAAGACTAAACGAGGCTTGGAAAACATTGCGTGAGTTTTTAGAGAACAAAACAAAACAGAAAAAAATATAACAAGTGAAAACTTGAGTCAATCATACATAGATCTATAGAATGTTTCTACTCATCCTTTTTGCCGAGCCCAGCCATGACTTTCTGCTCATAGGCGAGAGTCTTGGCGAAAGTGTTCTCCTTGTGGTTCTTGAAGTACGCAGCCAGCTTGGGGTACTTAGATTCGTCGAACCACTGCTGTGTCATCTCCAGAGTGCGAAGAGCAGAGACCAAGGAAGCATCCGCCAAAGTCAGAGAAGGAAGCAGGTTGCCGTTCTTGGCAATGTTCTCCTCAAGATAGGCAAAGTGAGGTTCGAGCTTCGTTAAACCCTCCTCTACCTTCGACGAATCGGGAGCAAGTCCTTTCAGCATAGGGAAAACAACAAGGGGCACAAAAAAGTCCTTGAAAATCGTAGGGAGGAAGTCGTTATCGATGAAACGCAGCCAGTAGCTGATCTTGCCCATGGCCTTCGCATCCTTGCCAACAACATCCTTGCCTTGGCCATAGAGACCCGTGAAGTAAACAATGATGGCCTCAGATTCCTCAAGAGTATAATCGCCATCAACTAGGACCGGAATTCTTCCCGAGTGACTCGCCTTCTGGAATTCGGCATTGTCACTGTGAGGAGGGACAGGCACGTTTTCGTATTCAATGCCGAGCAATTCAGCAACAAACGCAACCTTGCGGTAGAAGGGGGAGGCAGGAAGGCCGTAAAGTTGGATGGTCATATTTCACAAGAAATTCAGATAGAAGGGACACAAGTCACCAAGCAATGGCTTTATATAGTGGCGAGGAGGGAAATCCCGCATAGCATGTTCTACATGGTTCCTAGCCCGACTCTACATGCGTGCTCGCCCTAGCCCTCGAAACACACTCGGCTATAGAATACAGTGATTGGCTTTGATCTGGTCAAACTTTTTGCACATATATTACTTCCGTGCCTAGATAGTTCAAGAATTTCCTGAAAAATCTGTTTCAATCTGAGCTTCGGGTGCGTGCTGGCCGTGTCGAGGGTCATCTATTGCGAAAACGAGCGCAGTAACACGCGATTAGGCTCGATTTGCCTTTACTTCCTTATGATTCGTATTAAATAGACTGTCATTTTCATCGATAGAACCCACGGCTGCATAGTACTTACAGCTGGTTTGTATACATTACGGTGGCGTTATTGACTTTGGGGGCGTTCCCCTTAACCTGATCAAGCTGTGGCCGTGTGTACTTCTGGAGCGCCGATCCTGCTATACGTCTATTATGCAATGTCTCTGAGTGGACCTAACAGAGTCGAAGATAAAACATCGACTATCTTGCAAACCCCAACCCGATTATTGAAATCAATACTTACCTAAGCACGAAAGTGAAATTACAGTCGAACCTTCAAGTTGGAATTTCAAAGGCCTCCTTAGCACAGCCCGGCATAATCACACACGAAAAATGGCCAAGCCCAAGAATGGATGAAGTCAAGACAGTACCCCGCAGATTTCGGCTTCTTGGCTTCTTAGGTGGGACATCATGCAGGTGTGGCCGTAATGATTTTGGCGGAGACTAAACGAGGCTTGGAAAACATTGCGTGAGTTTTTAGAGAACAAAACAAAACAGAAAAAAATAGAACAAGTGAAAACTTGAGTCAATCATACATAGATCTATAGAATGTTTCTACTCGTCCTTTTTGCCGAGCCCAGCCATGACCTTCTGCTCATAGGCGAGAGTCTTGGCGAAAGTGTTCTCCTTGTGGTTCTTGAAGTACGCAGCCAGCTTGGGGTACTTAGATTCGTCGAACCACTGCTGTGTCATCTCCAGAGTGCGAAGAGCAGAGACCAAGGAAGCATCCGCCAAAGTCAGAGAAGGAAGCAGGTTGCCGTTCTTGGCAATGTTCTCCTCAAGATAGGCAAAGTGAGGTTCGAGCTTCGTTAAACCCTCCTCTACCTTCGACGAATCGGGAGCAAGTCCTTTCAGCATAGGGAAAACAACAAGGGGCACAAAAAAGTCCTTGAAAATCGTAGGGAGGAAGTCGTTATCGATGAAACGCAGCCAGTAGCTGATCTTGCCCATGGCCTTCGCATCCTTGCCAACAACATCCTTGCCTTGGCCATAGAGACCCGTGAAGTAAACAATGATGGCCTCAGATTCCTCAAGAGTATAATCGCCATCAACTAGGACCGGAATTCTTCCCGAGTGACTCGCCTTCTGGAATTCGGCATTGTCACTGTGAGGAGGGACAGGCACGTTTTCGTATTCAATGCCGAGCAATTCAGCAACAAACGCAACCTTGCGGTAGAAGGGGGAGGCAGGAAGGCCGTAAAGTTGGATGGTCATATTTCACAAGAAATTCAGATAGAAGGGACACAAGTCACCAAGCAATGGCTTTATATAGTGGCGAGGAGGGAAATCCCGCATAGCATGTTCTACATGGTTCCTAGCCCGACTCTACATGCGTGCTCGCCCTAGCCCTCGAAACACACTCGGCTATAGAATACAGTGATTGGCTTTGATCTGGTCAAACTTTTTGCACATATATTACTTCCGTGCCTAGATAGTTCAAGAATTTCCTGAAAAATCTGTTTCAATCTGAGCTTCGGGTGCGTGCTGGCCGTGTCGAGGGTCATCTATTGCGAAAACGAGCGCAGTAACACGCGATTAGGCTCGATTTGCCTTTACTTCCTTATGATTCGTATTAAATAGACTGTCATTTTCATCGATAGAACCCACGGCTGCATAGTACTTACAGCTGGTTTGTATACATTACGGTGGCGTTATTGACTTTGGGGGCGTTCCCCTTAACCTGATCAAGCTGTGGCCGTGTGTACTTCTGGAGCGCCGATCCTGCTATACGTCTATTATGCAATGTCTCTGAGTGGACCTAACAGAGTCGAAGATAAAACATCGACTATCTTGCAAACCCCAACCCGATTATTGAAATCAATACTTACCTAAGCACGAAAGTGAAATTACAGTCGAACCTTCAAGTTGGAATTTCAAAGGCCTCCTTAGCACAGCCCGGCATAATCACACACACGAAAAATGGCCAAGCCCAAGAATCTAAATTCTTTGGTCAAACTTATCGTAGGAGCTGGTCAGGCATCTCCTCAGCCGCCCGTGGGTCCTGCGCTGGGTTCAAAAGGTGTTAAGGCCATCGATTTCTGCAAGGATTTCAATGCCCGCACAGCACACTACACTCCTGGCACTCCGATTCCCTGCAAAGTTACTGTTCGGCCCGACAGATCTTTTACTTATGAGTTGAAGAGCCCTCAAACCACCTGGCTTCTGATGCAGGCTGCTGGAGTTGAGAAAGGCGCTCCTGATGGAAAGACGATTGTTGGAACGCTTTCCCTCAAACACATTTACGAGATCGCCAAAGTGAAGAAAATGGACGATTTACACAAGGACAAGCATCTTGAATCGATTGTTAAACAGATTTTGGGTGTAGCCAAGAGCTGTGGCATTGCTGTTGTTCCTTGAACTTTTCTGAACCCTGGACCTCGAACTTTGTTTCAAGGCTTCTGGAACGCGAAACAACTCGAGGCCAAGAAAGTTGGAATCAAACTAAATTATACTGTAGGCACTTATTTGCACATAGAACTCAAGCGCTGAAGATATACTGTTGGTACATAAAATGGCTGCTCATGGCGACATGATAGGCATGATGCCTTTAACTTCGTGAAGATTAGTTACAGAAAAGCAGCGACTGTGTCCAACTCCGCATTGATATAGTTTAAGGATTTGCATTGTATCGGGCTTGGTAGAGGTTTTTTGACAGCCTTGAATAGATCAGGGTGCTAGTATCTGAAAGTCGCCAATTCGACATGAAGCACAAATCTCAGGACAAACGGCCGGATTCTGGAACTCGAACTGGAGTTCGGGTTAGATGGCAGAAATGGCCTTGAGAACCTTGACGGCCTCGGCGTGGCCGCCAGCCAAAACTACGATTTGCTTTGCTTCCATGTTTCTTCTTCTATTTCAAGTGCACTTAGTCAAAATTGTCAGGTCAAATTGCCCGTTCAACAACTGAAATTCGAGACTGTGAGACTTTCAAATGGTTGCTTCTATACATAGCATCCACGCTCTAGAGCCCGTCTACATCTAAATCTGCATTCAGAGAATTTTGTACAGTGTCTAGGATAAATATACACGCGGCACCGCACTATGCCTAAGTCGAGGGCGCCGCAGAGAGATCTTTCTAGTGAGACGCAAGGCAGATCTACCACATTTTCTCGCTTTTCTTTGCGCGGCGGTTCTTCTTTTCCAGCATCGCGATATGTGCTTCCTCAAAAGCGACTTTTGTGTGCTGATGCTTGGCGTTCGGCTGCAGAACACCGTTGTGTTTCGTGCAGTGTGCCTCGCTGGCCAACCAGGCGTCCTCCCAGCACCGCGCGATGGTGAAGCGCGCCAGGGGATCGAGGTCGAACATGCCCTGGATCAGCGTGTGGGTCTCGTCGGGCAGGTTGGCCAGCAGCTTCTCGAGCCCCTGGCGGTCGCCGTTGCCGTCTTCGACCACGAACGCCTTGAAGCTGGCGTCGCTCATCTTCGGCGCCTTCCAGGGGAACTTGCGCATGAGCATGCAGCACAGCATGACTGCCGCCGACCAGATATCGGTCGCTGCGGGGTCGTAGCGGTGGCCCGTGGCTGCCTCGGGCGCCAGGTAGGGATCGGAGCCGACCACGCCGTGCGCGTCGTAGAGCCGCTCGGACTCGGGGTATCTGAAGACGACCGACGAGCCGAAGTCGATGATTTTGACCAGGCCCTCGGCAGTCATCACGCAGTTGTCGAGCTTGAGGTCGCGGTGGGCCAGGCCCGTGTCGTGCAGGTACTTGATGCCGGACATGAGCTGGCGGAAGTCGCACACGACCTCGTCGGTGGACATCTTGCCGGACATGACGATGGCAAACAGGTCGTACTCGCAGTACTCCATGACCTGGTACACCTTGGCGTCCTCGTAGATGATGTCGAGCGTCTCGACGATGTTCGGGTGTTTCAGCGTCAGCCCCAGGCAGTACTCGCCGCCGACCTTTTTCTGGTAGTCGCGCGCGGACTCGGACTGGTGGCGTGCGCGGAACTCCTTCACGGCGTAGATCTTCGAGTCTTTGTTGCTGCGAACGATCTTCACGTTGCCGCCGGCGCCCTCGCCCAGCGTCTTGCCCAGCTTGCCGTACGACTTCATCGACCGGGGCTCGTCGCCGGCCAGCGAAAACGACACAGGCGAGCCAATACGCGAATCGAACGAGCCCGCAGGCGATTCGTCGGGCGACGCCGGCGCCGAGCCGTTCTTCCACGGCTTGTCGATGAACCGCCGGATCGACATCATCGAGGAAACGCTGCCCGTGCGGCCCACCGTCACCTGAGAAGACACACTTCCGGGCCGTGCAATCGAGGACGATCGTGAGCGGCCAGCCAGCGACATGCGACTGAAGCTGCGGGCCAGAAACGACGACGACTGCTGGCCCGGCGTGTGGATGCCTATGCCGCCAGAGCCGCCGGATCCTATGCTTTCGGCGATAGAAATTTGCGAAGGCGTGCGCGGCAGATCGACAATAAACCGTGCCTCGACACTTTGCGGAGTGGGTCGTTCGCGAGACACGCTGGTCGAGTAGCGTGGACTACTGACGTTGCCTATTTCGCCAGCTCCAAAAACAAAACCTCCTCCTCCAGGCGGTGGCGGGGTTTGGGCCACCGAATGCAGCGATGCAGCGATCGAGGACTGTCTGCTGCGAGCAGCTGCGCTCATAGACATGCTGAGCGGCGGATTGACGCGCTGTTGTTGCTGCAGTTGCTGTTGTTGCTGCTGCTGCTGCTGCTGCTGCTGCTTGCTTCCAGCGATAGACGTCGAGAGCCGGCTCGCAGCCGCATGGTCGTCGCGCAGCAGCTCGGGGCTGATCTCAGGAACGGCCGGCACGTCTGCCAGTTGCGGCTCGGGTTCCAGCGGATCGCCCTCGGTGGTCTGCGGGCTGGCCGTGGCAGACTCGTCGCCGTGTTTCAGCAGCAACGAAAGCGCCGAAGCCGGCGGAGTGGGCGACTTCTCGACTCGTACCTTGCGCCAGTCGTTGTCCCTGCTGCGGGACGGGAAACTGCTGCCGCCGAGGCCTGGGGTCCCGCCAATCGCACCATTCACAGAGCCATTAAGACCGTTCGTCCCGTTAGCTGCCTGACTGTCGGCCCGGGCAGCCGCGCTGGCTGAAAGACTGCTCGTGAACGTTGCAACATCGGGCACTTTTTTTTTAGAAAAATCAAGCGGCTCAGACATGCTTCACACTAAACACAGACGCTTCGAGGTAGGTGCAGGAGACTCGCTTGCTTGGATCTTGATCTAGGATGGGATGATTTGCTGATAACGGGAAGAGGGTTATGGCAGGATCCGAGCCGTGGTTTCCAGGGATGGGGGGTCGGGTGTTGGGCCGAAACAGCGCCGAATTTTTGTGCGTTTCAATAAAGCTCCAGATGCGTCTCTAGCGCCTTTTGTTTCCCCGGCTGGCCGCACCAACCGCTCACTTGAAATTCGAACAGCGAGTCCAATAGCCGCTTGGCGAATAGTCGGCCGCAGGGTGCAGGTCGGTTCGTGGCCCTAGCCCTGGATATAGGTAGGGCAGTGCGTCCGGGCTGGGGAAATCACCACCGTCGCTCTTGGTATCCTCAAAAAAAACGGTTTGATTTCGACTTGGTCGCGCGCACCGATCTCAAATGAGCTGACAAAAGCTCGCTAGCCAAATGCCCGAAACTCGTTGTTCGTCCGACAACTATATAGCCAGACCCAGCTGTAAGGCCTCAACCGGCACTATTTTCTATTTGTTAAGTTACAGCGTGCCTGTGGGCTTTGCATATTGCTCGAAGCCGATCTGTATCTCGTGGATGCTGTGTATATGTAGCGTCTATGTAGCGCCAGGTGGGTCATATCTTAATTGAGAATTACCAACCCACGCTCTCCGCTGACCTCGTTCCTGTCACTCAAAATTCGCTCAGAAATACGGGCACCAGCGTGACGCTCCCCACCCAACACCCAGGGGGGCCACAGTTGACACACATCCCCCAGCGGCCTGTTTTGTAATGGGCAATGTAATCTGCTATCTCACGGCTGCTATCTCACGGCTGATATCGCACGGCTGGGAATCATAAACAATCATCGCCCTAACCCGCAAAACGCAAGAGAATGCAATTATCAACAAGACAGCCTCTCTCTATACAATCTTCGACGTACAAGAGTTCACCGCCCAACCCCATCCACCCATAATTTATATTGCCCCTGAAGCCTCTGGCCAAACTCAGTGCTGCATCACAGAAAATAATGATCAGCGTAGAGCTCCATCTGCCCACTTTCTCAGTCGTGGCTTTTGGCTGTTGGCTATTCGCTCTGCCTCCAGCTATTCTGGCCATTTGCCTGGCTGCCAATACATTCGGTGAAGTTTTGCCGCTCCAAATCATCTCAGGGCTTGCATCCGGGGTTCTGCTACTCTCTGCCATTTCCACAATCCTGCTCGGAGCGTTTCCCTGCAAATGGATCGTAATTTTCGGCCAGATGCTCTGTTTGGCTGCGACCTTCGTTACCGGAGCATTGTTTGTCTGCTTCCGTTTGGCCCAGGAACAGCCCCCAAAAACAACCTTCAGAATGGAGTCTGCCATGATAGTGCTCCTATTTTTTAGTTGCCTCGTGCAAACAATGCTTGTATCTGCCAGTGCCGCGCTGTTGGCCCATAAAACGATCTCGTCCTCGCAGCAGTCTCTTCACCAGAAGTCTCAGTATCATCAACACCAACACCTACACCCACACCAGCACCAGCACCAGCACCAGCACCAGCAAAGTGCCTCAAATTTGAGCGAAGCTAATTACCACGAGAAAAAAACCAGCTTGACAAATTCATCTTCGTTCAAGGACGAAGCCCCACACACCCCTTCGACTCTCGGGAACTCTGATCTCACACAATTCGAAGTCGCTTCGCCCAGCCTGCATGTGAGGCACAAGTCGTCTTTGGGCTCAATTTTCAGCAGCAAAAGCAAACGCAACTCTCAGCACGAAAAAATTCCGCAGCTCACAGTCTCGCCTGTTGCCCAGATGGCACTTACTGGTCTGGAGGCCGTGCCCGAAGGATTTGTCGATGTAGATTGGGATGTGCGAAGTGTGTCGGCTCAGGACAGAATCAAGTGGATATTGCAACACGGCATGCCTAGCGCGGACCAGAGCCGTTCAGCCTCTGGATCTTCACAATTGACTGGTTCTGTATTCCCAGCCGCAGACTACAACCGCAAAATTAACGAGCAGGGATTCCAGAAAGAAATCGTATTGAAGAAAGTTCGCAAGCAGCCGAGTTTCAGCCAGTACGATATGGAGCGGACAAAACTGCACTGATATGGATGGAACAAAGAGAAGCAACGTGAAGCGAAGCAAAACAAACCTCGCAGAGGAGAGCGAGGCCTCGACCAAGCTAGCCAAGAATCGGTGGCAATTTTTATCCAATCAAGGTTTTTTTATTTTTGATCGAGACATCTCGCTTTAATTTCCGAAAAGCAACCGCTTAATTCACTGTTTTTCACTCGATTGTGCCAAACCTGTGCCTGCCAACCAACTTTATTATTAACAACCTTACCCTAATATATTATTCACTCAGACAATTTTTTTTACCTAAGTTCATTAACCAGACGCCTAGCTTAGATCGCCTCAGCTCACGAACTTTTCCAGGTGCAAAAGCTTCCTTTTAGACCACGATGGATTTGTTTGGAGTGTTTACGGAACAGCCCTCACAGGTCTCTGAGGACAAAACCCAGCAAAATAATCAGAATGAGGCCCAAATTGCTCCCAAACGTAAACAGCCAGTCGAGACAAAGTTCGTTACTGAGCCCACGGAATCCGACGAGACAACCAGCAACAAAAAGGCCAAAACAGAGAAGGCCAAAGTTGCAGACAATGTCGAAGTTGAAGCTGCCTCGGCAGACCCAGACGGATCGCAAAAAAAACTCACACACACAGTCAGACACGAAGTAGCCCTGCCGCCGGACTACGACTACACGCCAATTGCAGACCACAAAAGCGAGAACCCGGCCCGGATCTACCCGTTCACGCTGGATCCGTTCCAGGCCATGTCAGTTGCCGCAATTGAACGCCAGGAAAGCGTGCTTGTTTCGGCCCATACGTCTGCTGGCAAGACGGTCGTGGCCGAGTATGCGATCGCCCAAAGTTTGAGATCAAAGCAAAGAGTGATTTACACATCGCCTATCAAGGCGTTGTCCAACCAGAAGTACCGTGAGCTGCTGGCTGAATTCAAGGACGTGGGTTTGATGACCGGTGATGTGACCATCAATCCGGACGCTTCGTGTTTGGTTATGACCACTGAAATTCTGCGCTCGATGCTGTACCGCGGCTCCGAGGTCATGCGAGAGGTGCAATGGGTAATTTTCGATGAGATCCACTATATGCGGGACAAAGAGCGCGGTGTTGTGTGGGAAGAAACGATTATTTTGTTGCCCGACTCCGTGCGCTATGTTTTTTTGTCGGCAACCATCCCTAATGCCCTGGAGTTTGCCGAGTGGATTTGCAAAATCCATTGCCAGCCGTGCCACGTTGTGTACACTAATTTCCGCCCCACGCCGCTACAGCACTACTTGTTCCCTGAAGGCAGCAAAGGTATCCATCTGGTCATGGACGAAGCTGGCAACTTCAGAGAGGAGAATTTCCAAAAAGCCATGGGCACTTTGGGCGAGGCTGCCGGTGAGGATCCAGCTCAAGCCGTGGTGAAGAGCAAGAAGGGCCAGACCGCCAAAGGTGGCAACAAAAAAGGTATGTCCGACATCTATATGATTATCAAGATGATCATGATGAAGAACTACAACCCGGTCATTGTGTTCAGCTTTTCGAAGCGCGAGTGTGAGCAGCTGGCTCTCAAGCTGCAGAAGCTCGACTTTAACAACAGCGATGAGCACGACATGGTCGAAAAAGTCTTCGAGAATGCTATCAGCCAGCTGTCGCCGGCGGACCAGGAGCTGCAGCAAATTAAAAGCATCGCTCCCTTGCTGCGCAAAGGCATCGGTGTGCACCACTCCGGCCTTCTGCCTATTCTCAAGGAGGTTATCGAGATTCTTTTCCAGGAAGGCCTGATCAAGGTGCTGTTTGCAACTGAAACGTTCTCGATTGGTCTCAACATGCCTGCTAAAACTGTGGTCTTCACATCGGTGCGCAAGTGGGATGGCAAAGAAATGCGCTGGGTTTCTGGAGGCGAGTACATCCAGATGAGTGGCCGTGCTGGTCGCCGTGGTCTAGACGATCGCGGAATCGTAATTATGATGATCAACGAGGCAATGGAACCGGCAGTCGCCAAAGGAATGGTGAAAGGTGTTGCCGACCGCCTGGACTCCGCATTCCACCTCGGCTACAACATGATTCTGAACCTTTTACGGGTCGAAGGCATCTCGCCCGAGTTCATGCTCGAGCGCTGCTTCTACCAGTACCAGAACGCGGCCAAAGTGCCGCAGCTTGAGGTCGAGCAGCGCCAGATCGAGGCCGAGATTGCCGCGACCCAGATCGACCAGATCGACGCGGTCTCAGAGTTCTACAATCTCAAGGAAAAAATTGCCGAGTACGGTCGCGACATTGCCAAAGTTGTCAGCCACCCTGGCAACTCGCTCAAGTTCCTGGTGCCTGGCCGTTTGGTCGAAGTCGTGGTGAGAAAATCGCAGGACGATGGAAGCAATGCCGTGGAGCCCGAGGTTTTGAATTTCGGCTGGGGAGTCGTCACCTCGCTAGACAAACGACCGAAGCCACGGCACGCCACCACTGATTTCAAGGATCACGAAAAGTACATCGTTGAGGTTTTGCTGTCAGTTTCGCCCACAACTCCGGCTCATTTAGTTCGCAAAGGCGACCCGAATCTTGTCCCAGGAGTGCGGCCGCCGAATTTAGCTGCCGATGAGCAGCCCAAGGCCGAGATTTTACCTGTCACTTTGGATTCGATCGTTGCAATTGCGAATATTCGCACGCCTCTTCCCACCGATTTGGCTGCCGCCGTGCAAAGACGCACTGTTTTGCAGCGTCTTGTGCAAATCAACAAAAAGTTCCCCGACGGTGTGCCCCGGCTCGATCCGATCGCGAGTATGCACATCAAGGATAAGGATTTCACCGACCTGCTGCGCAAGACCGAGGTTTTGGAGTCAAAACTGGCGACAAATGCGCTCATCGACTCGCCAGAGCTGCCCGAGCTCTACGAGAAGTACAGCGGTAAAGTTGCGCTGCAGAAGAAAAAAGAGCTGGTAGGCAAGCGGATCCGCGAAGCTCAGGCCATTCTGCAGATGGAAGAACTGAAAAATCGCAAACGCGTGCTGCGGAAGCTCGGATTTGCCAGTGATGACGACATTGTCGAGCTCAAGGGCCGCGTTGCTTGCGAGATCTCGTCTGGTGATGAGCTGCTGCTCACCGAGCTAATTTTCAACGGCACATTCACCCCTCTGGAGCCCGACCAATGTGCAGCGCTTCTTTCCTGCTTTGTTTTCGACGAAAAAGTTAACGACCAGAACCAGGTCGTCAACCCCGCGCTCAAAGAACCGCTACGGGCACTCCAAACAATGGCTTCGCGCATCGCAAAAGTGTCGACAGAATGCAAAATGCCGCTGGTCGAAGAGGACTATGTCGCCAGCTTCCGGCCTCAATTGATGGATGTCGTGTACCAATGGTGCAAGGGCGCTACATTTGCGCAGATCTGCAAAATGACAGATGTGTTCGAGGGCTCGCTTATTAGAATGTTCCGCCGTTTGGAAGAGCTGTTGAGACAGCTGTCTGTGGCTGCCACCACAATTGGCAACACTGAGCTGGCGGCTAAAATGGACAAGGCTCTAGACCTGATCAAACGCGATCTTGTCAGTGCTGCATCTTTGTATTTGTAGGTTTAATTTAATGGATTCATGGTTTTCAGCCGCAGATAGCATGTTGGTAGTCATTTGAAGCTTGTTAAACTTCTTCTTGAAATTCCAATAGGCTCGAGAATTATCTGCGCTGCTGTGACACATAGTAAAAAGAAATTCAACAACGGATAAGGCAATCTGGCCGAGCGGTCTAAGGCGCTAGCTTCAGGTGCTAGTATCTTCGGATGCGAGGGTTCGAATCCCTCGGTTGTCACTACTTTTTTCTCCGTCAACAATGGAGATATCGCACTTATTTTTACTGTTTTGGTCGAAATTTTGGTGCTATTTTACTTACATGGCCTGAATTTATGCTGTTAAGACACTCTCGAGCGCTGCGCCCCCCTCATCTCTTTTCTCGATCCGCCTAGAACGGCTCAAACTCAAGTTAATGAGACTTTGTTCACCCCATGCCCCAGTCCTTCATATATGTGTACTCTAGTCAATGCAATTAATATATAGTTTTCGGAAGCTCACACGAGCAATCAGCTGCTCTCCAAGCTCAGCACCACAAAACCGCAATCCCATACCACGGCTTCCCGGCTGCGAGTATCTATTTCTTCGGCTTGCCTGTCTTCGCCTTTTCATTTTTCTTTGTGTCTTTCCGAACCCCGCTCTGGGCCTCTTTTCGTTTTTGTTCCATCACGCTTTCCTTCTCGTGAGCGGCAATGACCTTTTTCGTTTCCTCGAACAGCTGCTTCTGGTACTCTTCATCAGCAAACTCTTTACGCGGCGGCTTGCTGCGCACTGTGCACTCGGAAATGTATGCTACCTCGTGCGTGCGGACAATGTCAGGGTTCATTAGCGCAAAAAGCACAGATTGTGCGCCTTGCATGCTAGTTTTGAGAAGCACCCACCAGATAGGCCAAAACAAAAGGTACGCTAGCAGACCCCACAGCGACCCGAATGAAACGAATCTTTTGAAGGATGGTGACCGCATCATGCCCGGATCAACCAGAGCAACATGGACATTCGACGGAGTTTTGTCTTTGCGTTCGTAAGCGGCAAACTGTCTCTGAAATTCGTAGCCCATGAGACAAAGTGCCAGTTTCGAGCTGCCCAGCACCCGATATGGTTTCCAAGAATCATAGCTCTTGTTGGCCATAGCCAAATCACCGATGTCCAAATCAGCCATAACGTTTGCCACACAACTTGTCAAAATCAGCCGTACGTCTCTGTCTGGAGGCTGGTTGCGAAGGGACGGAGAAAGCAGGTCCAGCAAATGGAAATGGCCGAAATAATTCGTCTGAAGCTGGACTTCGAGGCCGTCTTTACTAACGCTTCGGGGCAGACTCGGCGGCTGAGCAACAGCTGCACAACAGAGAACGATATCCACACGGCGAGGAGGAGTGTTGTCGATCCATTTCGTGGCGAACTTGCGGACTGAATAGAAATCTGACAGGTCACATTCCTCCGCGTAAATAAGCGGGTTGCCCGAGTTGTTCCTCAACTCAGAAACGTACTCGTCAACCCACTCGTCTATGTGTCTGACCAGCAGAACGATCTGACAACCTTTTAGGGCAAGCTGGCGGACCACCGCTGCACCCAAACCGGATGTACCGCCTGTGACAAGAGCTACTTTTCCGTGCATATCTCTTTCCCACGTGTTTGTACTGCCTCCAAAGTAGTATTTAAGGCTGAAGAGGGCCAGAGTTGGTAGACTCCATGTTTTTAGGAAGTCGTACGCTGGAATGACATCTGTGCCTTCTTTTGCCACCGACGCAATGAAGTTGATCGGCATATTCTGGGAAGATCTTGCGAAGAAAAAGCTGTGCCAGTCAGAATCTCAAAAATACAAAAGAATATTTGAAGTTGGCGCTGAGTGAAGAACTAGCTAGCGTGTTCTCAAATGCACAACTTGACACGAAGATGAGAAGCCCGTAGTGAAGCCACTTAAGCGAGCTTGGGAGTTTCGACCGTGCGTCGAGAACTTCATTAGATAATTTTTTGTTCGAGCGCTGAAATAATTAAAGTGAGACGTGCGCTCTGAACTTCTTTTGTTTCTGATAAACGCAAATGCTTTTGGCCGGAGCTTCAGGAACCACGAGTTTCGATCTGGCAACAGGAAATGTCCTGAAAGTGTTTAAGCACTGCGAGCTTCAGCCTGGCTCGCTAGTCGGCTGCAACGCCGGTGTTTTGGCTGGCCAACTGAACAAGCCAGTAATCCACCATTACTCCGGAAAAGAGACTGTTGCGAAAAAATTGGTCTCTCCCGAAAAGTTTGCCTGTTTGGAAACAAACAAAGAAGGCACTTTGCTGGCTGCTGGCACGTATACGGGCCGACTGCTGCTCTGGGATCTGCATTCGGGAGCGCTTCTCAGCAGCTGCGATGGTCATTTCCAGGCCATTACCCATATCAGTTTCGCCGAAACCGGTGCTTTGGTCACGGCGGGAAAAGATGCGCGTATTTTAGTCTGGAGAATCCAGGATCTGGTGGCTCAGAGTGACTCGTCCGAGCCCCAGGCCGTGCATGTTTTGGCCTCGCATTCTTTGCCCATCACCGGTCTCCAGGTTGGACTGGGCAACATTCTGGAGGCACGTATATTTTCGTGTTCTGAAGATTCGACGATCTGCATTCACCAGCTGCACAATGGTCGCCTGCTCCAGACTTTAATGCTCCCCGAACCGCTAACTTCACTAGTTGTCGATCCGGCCGAAAGAAGACTGTACACGGGCACTAAGCTGGGTGTTCGAATCATCGACATGTATCTTGCGAATTCGCAAAACAAACTGGAGTCGCGCTATGCCCAGGGTCCGCTTTCTGACTGTCATAACTCAGCTATATATCCTGGCGAAGCCGTGACCGCTCTGTGTTTAACTGACGATGCCACCCATGTTATTGTTGGCGATGCGAACGGAGGTATCAATGCGTGGGACGTTGGTACGTCGCAACTGATGCGTGCTTTCAGAGCTCAGAAAGGTGCCGTTACGGACCTGAAAATTGTCGGAGACTCCACGGGAGACCTGCCCATGCTGCAGAAGGTTGTGGAGCCAGTAGACGACGTTATTTTGGCTGGCATTGAAACGCCCGAAGTTTCTCAACCAGACCACGATGCTTGCGTTGCCGCGGTTTTCGCGAATGCACCTCAAGTAGCGGTCGTTTCTGATCTCGGTACGAGCGAGGAGCTTGAGAAACTCAGGACGACTGCCAAACAGTACGAGCAGCTCAAGCAGATGTACGACGACTTGTGGGCTCGCCATGTCAAAAAGTAATATTTATATTGTACATTTGTAGCGTAGTTCGAATGAACATGTGCGTTGACTTCCTGGCGAGGCTTGATGGTTCTTATTCATGGTTGGCAACCGTTTATCTGAGTTAACTAACGAAACTGGCATAAATATAATCACTGGGCATGTTCTGTAGCCACTGAAGTTGTTTTAATTGAGACGTTGGCAAGCATAAGCTGAAATTCAAGCGTGTTCTGCATCTCGCGAATTTCGGGAAGTCCTGCTGGGTCCAAAGCACTTTCCATGCAGTTCCTGAATTTAGCAACAAAGTAATGAGCTACGCCAACGTCACGGGTCGCTGACACAAAGAAGACAATGCGCAGGTCAAATGGCAGGCCGTTGATGGCCTTGGCAGTGATTGGCAGCGAATAGAATGTTTTCGGGCTTGACGCGAGATTGGCATAGATAGGAAGCGTTTTGGAGTTGAGAGTAAGTGTTTCAATCAGCGATTCATGCGAACTAAGTATCAAAGCGGGCGGAAGTCGACCTATAAGATGCGGCACTGCTGGACCGGTATATAGTCGCTCTTCGGTGATCAGGCCGTATTTCTTGTCGAGTTCAGCAAAATAGTCGGGACTTATGTGTCCAGTACGGGCTAGCACGGTTTGTAGGTCGCTGAAAACAAGGCGCTGGTCGTCTTTGTGGTACAACTCTGCAGCCTGCTCGATTACTCTTTCGAGGCGGATTACGAGTTCTGGCCCGGCAGTTCTTAGTTGTAGAAGTTCTGCGTAGTATGCAAAATGTGTTGGCAAGCTTAGAGGATCGGAGCTATCCACCAATGCCTGGAAATCCAGGTAAGAATTGAACGGTTCTTGCAGAACCTGGTCCACGGCGCAGCGGGCCTGCACTAAATTGAGGCCCATGAGACGGCCAAGAAGAACTGTGTTTGGTGTGAAAAGTCGATCGAACGGTACAAATTGTGCCAGTGCGTCAAAAGTTGCAAGTTTTGCTGCCAATTCCTCGATCGAGCCAACGCAGTGGCAGGACGAGTCCAGCAGGAGGAGGAAAACCTGCTTGATGACTGCAGCTAAGGCATCGTTGTTGCGAAGATCTGAGGGCTCGACTTTAGCCAGCTGGACAATCAATGAGGATTGCAGCTGCGGGTGCTTTATACCGACTTCGAAAGTTTGGAGCGGGATGTAGCTCAGGACCTGGGCCAGGGAGGCGGTCTCGAGCAATTGCGGGATGAGCCCGTCGGGGATTTCATCCAAAAATTCGGGGTCTGCTTTGATGAGTTCTACGAGTTCTGGCAGAACTTTTTCTGTAGCGGCGGGCCGCTCCTCAGGGTACACGCTCAAGCGCGCATTGAGTTTTTCCAGGTCTAGTGTCATATGTCAGATCAGACGGGTGGGAGGTGGTTTAGGAGGGAGAATGATAAGGGCTAGAGAGTGCGTTGAGGGACACAATAACCAGATCAGAATACCAGCGTCAATTAAATTGAATCAAAGAATAACGACATACAGGATATGAAATGTTGACATGTGGCTGGATGAGAGCGGTATTGTCGACACTTTTGTGTCCTCATGGTGGTTGAGGAGCGGGTATAAGATAAGGGTTCATCGAAATGTGCTGAAAGAAAACAAGGAAGAACTTAGCAGCATGGAGTCACTGATCAAAAGGAATTGCAGATCATATTGATTTCATGATGATAAAAACGGGCATTTTTGGTGCCGAAAGTGCCCATTCAACTATCCTAATCTCGTCTCCCAGGCTGCAATCTTAAATCAGAGTGAAACCTCAAAGAGGGGTAACGCCATAGCTACGAAGGGTTCACAAGTGGTTAGAGACTTTCAAAAATACAAGGACACACGTGATAAGTCAAAGCGATAGAAAGCAATTGACTGGTTTCGAAGAAACAGAAAAGATACCACCTACTCCGCACTTCGGTGTTGCTTCTACAGGGATCACCAGCCACAGACGCTGTCAGCTGCATCCTTGAATCTAACCCCTAAACTTTGACGAGCATATAAGCTGTTGTGTGAGGAGTTGTTGCCCGAAACTCCAAGAATAGCACGAACCCAAAAATAAAATATATTTGAAATATGAAAAGTAGCAACAACAATAGCAATTTATCGGTTTCGCGCAGCTGGCCTAACCCCTACTCTAGTCTCATTAACCGTTGCCGCCTACCCGTTCGAAACAAAACCTACCTGTCTCTGGCTGGGACTATTAATAACGTGCAGCGACCTCCTCGTCAGCATCCGGCACCTGTCGTCATCTTCTTGCGACCCTGCGACCGTTTGACTATCCGTTCGTTTAGTGACAGATTCCTTCGTTTCCGAGCAATTTTTTTCAAAACTTCAGACGGATCCTAGTTCGGTCAGCTAAGGTTGAAAATGTCGAACCCGAGACGCCACTCCCGTACAGGCAGCGGCATGGCTCGCCAGAACCAGCACCAGCCCCAGAACACCCCAAACCAGAACAACTCCAACCAGAACAATTTAAACAGCACCCCAAACCAGAACAACAACATTCAAAGCCAATTAACCACGTCTCGTAACGGGAGACAGGTCAGAATCGCACACAGACGCTCGCCGTCAGAACTGACAGATCTTGTGCAGGAGAAACTCGCGCTTCAACAACAGATCGAGCTTCTCCAGGCCCAGCAACAGCTGCTCACCCAGCAGCAGTACGGAATGATGCAGTACCCGAGCTATCCGTCGGGCCACGCGAGACAGGCGTCCGGTCACGTGCGGCGCCAGTCTCTGGCCGTTTCCGAGGCCAAAAAAGCGGCCCAGGAGCAGCGCGACGGCGAGCCTCAGTCGCCATCAGGTGCCTACGGCTCGTCTGGCCACAGCGTCAGCATTAGCAACGCCAACAATGTCAGCACAGGCATGCCTGGCCCTATTTTCAGCGGCCCCGGCTCTATTTCTGGCGCCCCTGCGTCCAACGACTTCAAATTCCCGCCTTCTCCGTCATACCACACTCGTTCGCCGTCTCAAAACCGACACCGTCGTACTGGTTCGGGCATAGGTGGCATGGGAATGGGCGGAATGGCGATGGGCGGCATGGGAATGGGCGGCCTGGGCAATATGGGCGGAATGGCGATGAATCTGCCGAGCCAGCACGCGCCGCAGCCCTCTTCCGAGTTTCTGAGCCCGCCGCCGTTTGTGCCGTCGCATCGGGCCCGCGGCTCGTACAACAGCTCTGTGTCGTCGATTGCAGCGTTCACCGAGAACTCGGGCGGCCGCAAGCCGCTGTTTGTGCCGTACTTGTCGCAGGCGACAATTCCGCAGCTGCTTTCGGACGGGCTGCTCGTGTCGGGCACGCTGCGAGTCAACCGCAAGAACCGCTCGGACGCGTACGTCACCAGCGACGCTTTGGACGCGGACATCTTCATCTGTGGCTCGAAAGACCGCAACCGTGCGCTCGAGGGCGACCTTGTGGCAGTAGAGCTGCTTGATGTCAACGATGTGTGGGACCTCAAGCGCGAAAAAGAGGAGAAAAAGCGCCGCCGAGACGCCAACGAGGACGCGCGGCTCGTCGAGAGCGCCTCGGGCGAACTGCGCCGCAAAGGCTCGCTCCGGCAGCGGCCACCGCAAAAACGCAACGACGACGTCGAGGTCGAGGGCCAGACGCTGCTGCTGAAGGAAGAAGAGGCGCTGCCCGACGAGGCGCGGCCGCTCTACGCGGGCCACGTCGTTGCGGTTCTCGAGCGGCCGACTGGCCAGCTGTTTTCGGGCACGCTGGGGCTGCTGCGGCCGTCGTCCCAGGCCACCAAGGACCGCCAGCAGGCTGAGCGCGCAGAGAAGGGCGAGCCGCCGCTCGACGACAAGCCCGACCGGCCGAAAATCGTATGGTTCAAGCCCACAGACAAGTGCGTCCCGCTCATGGCTATTCCGACCGAGCAGGCCCCGGCCGATTTTGTCGAAAACCACCAGAACTACGCAGATCGCATCTTTGTTGCGTCGATCAAGCGCTGGCCCATCACTTCTCTGCATCCGTTCGGCCATCTTGTCGAGGAGCTGGGTCCGAACGACCGCGCGGCAGTCCAGGCCATTCTGCGCGACAACAACTTCGACAACCACAAGTTTAGCGAGCAGGCAGCCGAGAGCGTGGCCGATACCGAGCGTGCGATGAAAGAAGTCGCAGATGCGGCTCTCAACGAGGCCGACGACGCGCGCAAAGTCGTGGAGGCCGACGCTTTCGAGCCCGTCGAGGGTCTTTGTGAGCTCGCGATCAGTCTAGAAACGGTCTCGGAGCCTGGCTCAGTGCCGGGCTCGAGCGCCTCTACCACATCGGCTCCGGCTTTCACTCTTTCCGTGCACGTTGTCGACCTGGCGCCGTTCATCCCCGAACACTCACCCCTCGATCGCGAGCTCAAGCACAAGTCTTCGGGCGTGTACATGCGCCAACTGGCATCGCCGCTACTGCCGGTCGAGTTTGCCCAGAAACTCGGGTTTGCTGCCGGCCGGGCAACCCCAGCGTTAACCGTTGAGTTCGATCTCGACGCCGACCTCGCCGTCCTGGATGCGCGTCTGACGCCCTCTGTGGTCAAAGTGGGCCAGGTTTTCGCGACATCAGAAATCGAGACGCTGCCGCAGTACGCCCAGCTCGAGAAAATTGCCCAGGCGTTCCGTGAGGTGCGCGGGGTGCCTGCCACAGCGTCTGTTTCCAGCTCGCACGTCATCGAGGGCCTGCTGAGTGTCAGATTGCCGCTGCAAACGAGCCTTTTCGAGTCGCCGCCGGGCCTGCCGCTGATTGCCGAGCTCGAGCACAAACTCAACGCTACCGTGGCAAGCGAGCTGCTGGCAAACGACCCGCAGAACGCGCTGCTGTACCGCCAGGCCGAGCCGGCGCTGGCCAAGGCCGAGTCGCTGGCGGCGCTGCTCAAACTGGCGCCCGAGCCGGTCGACACGTCGTCTGTGTCGGCGATTCTGCAGTCGCTGGCGAAAGTGAAAGACGAAGACGTGCGCCATGCGCTCGAGCTCAGCGTGTTCTGCAGCCTGCCGCCCCAGAAATACGCCGTGGCCGGCAAATCGGACGGCGTATACGACCATTACTGGCTCAATTTGCCGGCATACACACATTTCGCCGGCCCGCTGCGACGCTACGGCGATCTGCTCGTGCATCGCCAGGTCCATGCTGCCATTTCGGGCGTCCCCTACGTGAACGACGACCTCGCGACGTTGGCGAACGAGCTGTCTTTCCGCGCCGACTGCGCAATGGCCGTCCAGGAACAAAGCATTCATCTCGAGCAGTGCGAGGCGCTCGAGCGCAAGGCGAAGGGCCAGGGCCACCTCCTGGTCGAGGGAGTCGTGACTCGCGTGTTCGAGAGCGCGTTCGATGTCGTCGTGCCCTCGCTCAGTATTGAGAAGCGTGTCCACGGCGACCAGCTGCCGCTGCTGAATGCCCAGTTTGACAGCGACGCTCAGACGCTCGAGCTTTTCTGGAACCCGAAAAAAGACGCCGCAGTGGACCCGCCCAGCGACTCGTCGGCCGGCATCGCCAAGATCATCCGCAAGTCCGGCAAGTCGTGGAACCACTGGATCCAACATCTCGATATCCGCTCGCTCAACGGCGATCACACACAAATCATCCGGCCGTTCAGCCGCGTGCCGGTATTGGTGCGCGTTGATTTTGGTCAACGCACGCTTCCATCAATCACTGTTCGCACACTCAACCCGTTCTACGATGTCTGAATTGCTTTTCTTTTCTTATTCTCTGTAGCATAATTTATATTTTGAGTCGTGAGGCCTTGGGGCTGCCTGATTTAATCGAGCTGCTTTTATGTACGCCTGTAGCATTGTGAATCTGGATGGACGGCTCAATTCGACAACATTCGATGAATACCACGATTAACTAAATGAATTGCCCCGACCTTCCACTGGCCAAAAGTGAGGAGCTTACGCGTCATTCGACGTACTATCCACATGAGTTTTTTTTCGAACGCGGGAACCATGGAGAGCCACAGACTTTAATTCAAGTAGCCTGCCATTGTGTATGTCCGAATAGACAGGAACACTTACATCAAAGTATCCGATATAGTCTAGTGGCTAGGACGTGACGCTCTCACCGTCAAGGCCAGGGTTCAATTCCCTGTATCGGAGTTTCTTTTTGTTTTTTGAAAATTTTATCGTGCGAGTTTGAGGATATGATTAATATATGCTACGGTTTGAATCTAAGGGGTCATAGATGCCTGTGGCCGCAACGAGTATCAGATTCTAAAGAAAATTGAATTTTTGACTTGTATTTTTTAAGCTCAGTTTGTGAGTATGTACATTTTGCCCACCAGTCCTTCACAGAAAATCCGATATAGTCTAGTGGCTAGGACGTGACGCTCTCACCGTCAAGGCCAGGGTTCAATTCCCTGTATCGGAGTATCTTTTTGTATCTTACTAGTTCCACAAGTTGGGTGTTTTTTTTTTTTCAATTTCGAGACGGCAGAGCAGAAGCTTATGAAGCGTTAAATTTTCCACCAGGGAATTAGTCGATCTGGTCCGCTGCTTCGGCTTCGCAATGCCCCCAACTAGCCAACCCCGAAAGTTCATAGATATCACAGCATCTCCAGCATCAGGATTGTCGATTGTGAAACACTTTTTTTTTGTTGCTCTATTAATTTCTGGTTCTATCCTGCAGCTTTGACTTAATTGAATTTCTGAAGCCCACTAAGTGCCCGCCCTCAACCCAGCCGCTAGTATCGAATACATTCTACCCCCCGAATATCCCAACGCACCTCGCCCCAACCTGCAGCCAGCTTACCGCACATTGGGTCCCGAACGCACGCACCTGGAACTCGTTGATTCTAACTGAAAGATGTGCCAGTGTCACGCCAAAATTGCCCCTAGTATCCTGTCCGGCGACTTCGCCGATCTAGGCGCAGACTCGGCCAAAATGGTTGCAAACGGCCCCGACTGGCTGCACGTCGACGTCATGGATGGCCATTTCGTGCCAAATATTTCGTTTGGTCCAATGGTCGTGGCTGCCCTCCGCAAGGCAGTACCAAACACGTTCCTAGATTGCCATATGATGGTTGCCAACCCCAAGCAATGGATCGAGCCCATCGCCCAGGCCGGAGGCTCGCAATACACCTTCCACTACGAGGCCGCCAAGGACGACATTGCTGGCACAATTAAAATGGTTAAAGAGCATGGCATGCGTGCGGCGATGGCTATCAAGCCTGGCACGAGTTACGATGTTGTTTTGCCGTTCCTCAAAGACCTCGATATGGTTCTGGTGATGACAGTGGAGCCTGGCTTTGGTGGCCAGAAGTTCATGCCTGACATGATGCCCAAGGTCGAGGCCATTCGTAAGGCGGGCCCCTCGATTGACTTGCAAGTTGATGGCGGTCTTGGTCCCGATAATGTTGAAGTTGCTGCCAAGGCGGGCGCTAATGTCATTGTTGCGGGCACCAGTGTGTACAAGAGCGATGATCCGAGCAAAACGATTGCGGGCATGCGTGCCGTGGTCTCGAATTATTTGCAGTAAAAAAAGGCGATGTAGTAACAGATCTGCGCGCTTGCAGGAACGAACTTGCTCGGAGCTCCGGGCTAGGAGACTATCTGCCAAGTTCATCTAACCCTTGGAATAGCCCCTTTTCGGCAGGCGGACTCTCGCCTGACTGCTTAATCAAAGAGAATGTATTCAGGAAAGAGAAGGAGAAAGGTCTCAGGATTTTAGTGACAGTATGCAATTTGTACACAACTCAACTTAACGCCGTATCGATGTCTCATCAGACGTATAATTAAAACATGAGCCGTCGCTGTTTTTCTTAGGCCTAAAATCTGGTTCTGATCCTATACTGCAACATGCTGGCTGATCAGGCAGTACATTGTCTATGTCAATGTTGGGAATGGGTGTGTCCAAATGCCGTCTGGTTTCATGTCCCTGGTCGTTTTCCATGTCCGGCGTCAACGTCTAAATTCGCTGGCGTACACTCAAACTATATGCGCTGAAACTGGTGGTGATTTCCCGTTCAGCCTTGAATTACTTCTTTTCGAGGACTAGATAATTCATCACGGCCAATAATCCTCAGCTAGATTCTATTTTCCCGGGCGGGCAAATCCTCAGTGTACCTGGGTTATGCTTGTGTCGCCGTAGAGCGCTGCGCCCAGATTTCTCCTGCTATACCTCTTGAGAGTTCATGCAGTACAGAACTTCCAACAAGTGGGCACGTGAGAGACAGAGGGGATTGTGGCTTTCACTTGCAGGAACTCCATGCTGCCAGATCTGGATGGTTTTGATTCATCCCGGGGCGGTGTTCGATCCATGGTGTGACGATGCCCTTGGCCTGTGCGTGCTGTTCAGAACCTGAAAACTGGAATTCACAATAATCCATAGGCTCAGAATTGGTCTGTCAAACTAAATACTCTTATAAAAGCTCATTTGTAATAGCTTCGCCTAATTGTGTGTGGGGGTTTCTAGCAACTAGGCTAGGCATTGGCTTCTAAGTATGGGTGGCTGTGAGAACTCAGAGTATACGTGCATGTGTTACTGTCTCTAAGAATAGGGGGTACACCGTTGGCAGTGCAGTAGTCTACAGAGAGCACATAGACGAAACAAGAGCATACAGTGCCATGCCACAAGCTTGGGGGATGACCATAATTTGGCATGGGCACTTGGCATGGCTAACAAATGTCTCATCGAGACGCACCTCCACGCGAAGAGTAACAGCGATCGGAATCGATATGTAGCGCACGCAAAAACACAGCCAAGCGTTTCCCCAGATCGAAACAGCTATATGCGTTTTTACACAGCATACGCGGCCACTGTCAAGCCATTGCAGATGGATGCGTGCCTGCTTTACGCCCTCACTTTTTTCTCGACGTGCAGCCGGACGGCCGGACGGGGGGAGGGGGGGGGGGGGGGAGAAGTAAGAACGATCTGAAGGGTTTCCGGATGAGTTCTGTTCATAATTTTTCAATGTCGAGCGGTGAGCTTCCTAAGTACGCAGATTATCTCTAATGCCTCTTTCGCGAGCCAAGCACGGCCAGAAAGCCTTTCAGCTGTATCGAACGCCGGCTAACTCTTGCCCAGACTTGCCGCAACACAGAGAGTTAGGGCCTCCTGCAGAAAAAGATTCTTAATCGTACTCACAAATTTTCCGAGCACCTCTAAACCAAACTCGCCACATTCGCAGCGTGAAGAAGGAAAGCGATTCGAATTTCGCTATCAAATGCAATCCTCATGTGCCTTGACCAACATTTAAGCATCTCTGTATCTTGCAGGTCTCTGCAGCCCCAGAAAGAACGCATGGGGCTACTGGGACAGGCATCATTTGCGGCTTTTAGCGGCTCGCACCGTTTCCGTATCGAGCTGCAAGCCGAACCAACCGAATGCAGTATTCGGTCGCAAAGAAAACTTTGGGTTCAATCGGTATGTATATCGCCACGATTTAGGTGGCGTTTCATATCAACGCCGCAAGATTTCTGCTCTGCAGCAATGCTTTGCTGCGGGTGGACTTCCAGCCGAACCACAGTCGGACTGTGGAAGGAGGGCGGCACTTCTCTGCAGCCTTGGGAGGTGCTGGTGAAACGCAGAAGGACCCATGGGTCAGTCTTCCCACAGCCAAGTCAGGCAGCACAGCCCCAGCCCCTTTCTCCCCGTCGTGTTAGTCTGACTGTGGTGAAAGCTCATTTGATTCAGTAAGTTGCTCAATTGCTGCGGCTAAGATTCGCCAATACCTACAATATGCCTAGCGCACCGCATATGCCATGCACCAGAATCAGAAGACGACGCAGGGCGAACACTTCGTAGAACCAATTCGCGCTGCATACCCAGATCTGACCAGTCTACACCTCCGAATATCCTCACTGCAGCGAGAAAACCCCTACACTCTGCACGGAGGACTGCCACATGGATGATCAAGCATTCTCCAGAAATCGCTTGGCAGGTTTCACCTAGCAAATAGAGCCCTCTGGACTTAAGGCGATGACGCATGATGCCACTCGCTGGCCTTGCCCACAGCGCCCCGTCTGGCTGATGGATGCCTGATGCACTGCAGGTGCAGAAGTTTGTCCTAATCCCCATTCAGCGGTCGCAGGAGCTTCCATCTGGTGAGAATGCAAGCAAATGGCATGGATCGATACATATTTTCAACCCGATCGCCGGATCGACGTGCAATAGCTTCGAACCACGTCAATCTGAAGTCCGTCAAGGCAAAGCGGTGCTTTTTCTGGCAATGCTTCGATGCAGAGATGCTTAAGCGAGAGAAGCTTGCATGAATGCCAGCGTCAGCTCGCAGAATGCTCAGTTAGCCTGCTCGGGAGAGCTACAGACCGAGCCGAGAAGTCCTAGTAGAATTGCTCCGCAGCAAAGACGCTTTGCCGGACAGAGCTTGGAATTTCGAGGTCGGAATATCTGCGACGTTGAGATCATCGAAAACACACCGTTACCAGATCGGGATTTTATGCATCACGCTATCGAAATGTATTGGGCGAACCTGTCGCCACAAAGCACATTGGGTTTATCATCGTCATGCTAATGCACAGCTTGCAAGGACTATGCACAGGCATGCATAGCCCTTAGTCACTTCAAAATATGATTAACTAGTCTCGAGGTTCCCGCTTTTAAAGCGGAGGTACAGAGCCTTTCAATTTTGGAGTTCAAGCGTTTCTGTGAGTCGCGTCACTGCGCTACTGCCGCCATCCCTTATTGCTCGCCCACTGCATGCATCTTTCGAATATCATCTAATCAACTTACCGATCTCTGTACCACCCCCCCCCCTCGCCGGTGCCTGTTTTTTTTTTTTTTTTTTTTCGCATCAAGAGCTTTGAGTTAGAGATTCACACCTGCTTTGTGACCTATTTCTCATTAAGTCCCATCGATTCGTCGTCTAGGATTCGTCGAAACTATGACTTCATCACCCAGTCTTTCTGTTGACGCAGATAACACGTCCCCCTCTCAATCAGACACCCCACCCAACCCAGACATGACAGCCTCGGCCCAATCACAACAACCAGAGAAGCAATTACAGCATGCAACAAACAGCCTGTCACCTCACTCTTCTCGCAAAAGTGGACTGCCACGGAGCCGGTCTCCCACTCCTATCAATGCTGGCCGATTACTACGGCAGAACGAGATCAGAGAAGAAGAGTTGTGGGACGTATACTGTGCCCACCGTGCGGCGGCCTCAGTCGATGACGCCTTCGAGTATGCTCGCAAACGTAGAGACGCAGTTCGCAAGTATTCTTTGGGTAAGCCGCTGTGGCCGCTCGATTTCTGGATCTGGGAAGCCAGCGCTGCTCTGAAAGGAGGCCGTCGGTACGTTGCAACCCTCACCGAAGAACGGCTCGAACAGATCCTAGCCTCTGGCCGGCGGCCACAAATCTTAGGCATAGGAGGTCTCCAATCGTTTGTATCCTGTTGGTATCTTGCCGATGCATGGCCCGAGGTCGATGTGACTGGCTTCCGGCCAGGGTTTCTTTGGCCAAATGACATTAAGCGGGCCACTGTGGCAACAGGTCCCATAAACTTCCGCTCAATCATCGATCCCAAAATAACGTCCACAAATTTTAAGCTACCATTCAGCGATGACACTTTTGACTACATCAACTCGGAGTCGCTCATGTACCATTTCGGTGTCGACATGGTGGACAAAGTTGCTGCCGAATTGAATAGAGTCCTAAAACCCGGAGGCATTGTTGAGCTGCAAGCGCTTGATTCTGCCAGTATGGGCTGTAGCGAAGACTATTCGATGACGCTTTCGATCTCACGTTATTTCCCCAACTTCACCGAGCGAGACTGTAAATGGAATGCCTCGCTACATGAACGAGGTCTTGAAATCAATCAGTGCCGGCTGGCAATCCCATGCTTGAACGACACTGTGAGCTGTATTGGCGAGCTTGTTTTCCGCTCTGAGCGAATGCGAATGTGGACATTCATGCACAGCATTCACGGCTGCAACGATAGCGCACTTCTGCGTGGAATAATGCATGTTCCCGACGAGCCTCGAATGCTGCGCATAGTTGCTCAGAAGAAATTCGAGCAGGACGAAGAGCTGCATTCCGTGTTATAATCTTGACTTTACCTCCACATTTGCCTTGCATCACAATCTGCATCCTAACACAGACCTTTGAGGGCGACGTCTATAATTTATTCATCATGTTATGGTTATTGCTGCACTGTTGGAAAATGCTCAAACCATTTCTTGATGCTGCCAATAACGAGTGCCCATAAGATCCCGAGAAAAGCTGCCTTGAGCCGTGATTTTTGAAAACCACCTCGGCACAAACTCAATACAGTTTGCTCTCCTAGCATAAGCTTTTTCCCGCTCGTAACACTAATTTGACTGTTCTGTATATTATTGCTTCACGGAATTTTTAGGAAATCTTAGCTGTTCCGTTTTATCGTGACGACTTTCTCGTCAGGTAGTTTCCCTCCAATGTTACTAAGATGAAAAGAGTATTGAGAAATTTCGGTCGACTGGGGTCCCGGCAATACAGCCAAGCCGGGGCTAACCCGGCCTCAAAATCTCAAAACGTCTCTGTTCCTGACTTTGATGAGGAACCTGAAAAAATTGCACGCCCGTACAGCCAGATCATCGAGGATATGCACAAGCGCGCATCCGAGCGCGATTCGTGGCGGAACGAAACGAGACGTACTGCTCCACTATTCCAGAAATGCCACAAATTTGGTATCATCGAGAGATCAACATTGTTCAAATTACCTGCCCAAGGAGATCTTGTTATGACAGGGTCCGGGCTATTAGTTGTCTTGGAAAGAGCTAAGTACGCCAAGGAAGGGGAATTCACGGTGGCTGATGCCAATGGCATTATCTCTAAGTTGCCTCTACACTCAATAAAAGCCAACTTCGGCCAGATTTACTGGTTCAAAGGCAAAGCGGAGTACAGAGCAAGTGATTGTGACGACCATGTCGTACCTCATCTGCATTCGCTTTTAGCTAAAGACCTGCGTCAGTTAGCCATTGCCAGCACAAAAATTGCCGCTGCCACGTTCCCTATTGTGCAGGACCTAATTTTGTTGTTGCAAAGGCAATCTGTGGCCCAAACTGTGCCGCTTCTTTCCTTTTTGGCCAAAGTTCAGGAAGTTGTTGAGAGCTGCGAGCCTCCTTCTGCAAAACTTGTATTCCCTGATGACTTTCTGCATGCTGAGTCGTACTTCGTGAGTCCAGAGTTTTTCTACGGCATCAAAATGGCTCTTGACAATTACAAACTGTCTACAAAGGTCCACATGGAGCTGGGTCTCAGTTCGGCGCTAACCCTTACGGTTTTGCCAGTCGAAGTCGAGGCCCGTTCTTTGAAAGTCATGAACTCCGACAGAAGGTCTGATTCGCAGGATTTTTCAAAAGACGAGCTGCTGTTCGTCAAGGATTATGCCATTAATAATGCCAGTAGCTCTCCAATTGCCAGCGGTACGGCGCTCGAGATTTTGAAACGCCACAAAGATTTTAAGAATCGGACAAGGAACGGACGCGACACGGCAGCACAAATGGTGCACGAATATGGGTTACTGAACAAAGAGGCTCCCTGCCTCGATAGACACGCTTACAGCTGGTTCACGCATCGCAAAGTCGACCTCGATATCCCCCATAGAGACATATCAGAATCGGTACGATGCGACGTTTCAGAAACAGTTTATTGCATTGACGGTCCTACTGCTCATGAAATTGACGACGGTGTCAGTATTTCAGAGCAAAGAGGTGGCTTCAGAATCGGCATACATATCGCCGACCCCGTTTCTGCCCTGAGCGACTCGGCAATTCTGCCCATCCTTCGCCAGCCCACAACTGTTTACCTGCCCACGGGCCACATTCCCATGCTTCCTGCTGCGTTCAGTGCTGCGTTTGGTCTGCTTCAGGGCCCCAAACGTGCGATATCTGTGTTTGTAGATGTCGCCAAAGATGGATCGGTAAGGGATGTCATTACGCAAGCCTCTGTGCTTCAAAATATCAAGCGGTTTACTTACGACGAGGTCGCAAAGATATTGGACGAGCCCAAACAGTCTGGGGACGCGGCAGGCCTACACAAACTCTACTCAGTGGCCAAGCAACTGGCAGACTATCGCAAGGAGTATTCTGTACAGATCACCAATTCGGCGCCGCGAGTCTCAGTCGAAAATGGCCAGATCAAACTAACTCCCAACGTGTCCAGCAAATCTGTGGATCTCGTGACTGAGCTGATGATTTTGGCCAATTCAAGTGTGGCCCAATACATGGATGAGCTGGATCTGCCGAATCTGTACCGCTGGCAATCTACCGAGTACTGGTCTCCAGAAGAAGAGAATTTGGCCCAGAACGAAGGAGGCCGTTATAGGTATATGCATGCAATGCCCCGGGCGCGACTCGATATCATCCCGCGGCCCCACGTCGGCTTGGGGCTTTCGCACTACACGCACTTCACTTCTCCATTGCGTCGAGGCCAGGACATGTTGTGCCATCTTTCGCTACACCAGCATCTTAACCGGGGTGACTTTACGGTGAACAAAGGTCAATTGGCGGGTTTCGCTCACTGGATAGAAGCTGCCCAGCGCGCCGCTAAACAGTGCGAGAGAGATGCCCAGCGCTACTGGATTCTAAAGTATTTGGAATCCCATATCGGTGAAACCTGTTCTGCCACTGTCAATCACTTGAAAGAAGCTTATCTTCACGCATACGGTATATCTGGCCAGATTGAGGACGGTGTGTTCGATGTTGACGAGGAATGTGAGTTTGTGATCAAGGAAGCCAATGCGGTCGCAAACCGGCTTCTGGTTGCGAAAGTCTGAACTCATTTTGTTGGCGTGTGGTGTATAAAAAGTGAGTGCCGAGAATTTCAAAGAATTGCAGACATAGAGATCTGCAAATGTACATACAGGCAGTAATGCCTCCATAATTTATTCGACAATTTCGTCGATTTCAGGGTAATGATATTCAAGATTATGAAGAAAGTTAATTTCACAAGAGGTTTTGAGACCTGCCGAAACCCTTGATGGACTCATGGTCAAGAATTCCAGACTGCGTACTACCTTGCAAGTGGAGGTGCTGATTCTCCAGATTAGATCAAAGGCCATCCAGTGGCCCTTGGCATCCAAACTTTATTTCGCAGTCCCCTCAAAAACATTTATGTTCTACACTGTCATGATTTTTCCGATCTCTACAAACTCGTCAAACCAGTCCACTCTGGGCTCACTCTTTCTCGATTTGGCCGTTTTGAATGCGTGAGGCAAGTCGAGGCACAGTGTCTGATGCAGATAAATCCATGATAAATCCATGTAGGAACTGTAATATCAGGAGGTTTTATGCGTGGAATAAAAGGACTTTCGAGGCAAGAATTTCACCACCAAGAATCAAAGTTTTGAAAAGTATAAGATGAAGTTCTTGAGATCCAAATCGTTTCGGACGAGCCGCAGACCCTAGCTGGTTTCCCATCCACGGAGGAGTGCTTAGGCTGCAGGCTTCGAGGATCTGCCCTTGCCCTGGTGGAGGTCTGCCCCAGTGCCGTTCCAGCACACCTCACCTCTTTCAGACTTGACTTCCAGCTCAGCTTCCACGCAATCAGAACCGCTGCGAAAAGCGTCACTATAAAACCACATAATTTGAATGAGGTTCTGGCAATCGGGATTGCTTGCGCTCGGTCTGCTCACCTCAACCGTGAGTGCGAAAGCGCTCGAAATCGAGCTCGAAGCCGACTGGTTCCACATGCCCAAGGTTCTTGAGGCACTGGAAACGGTCGCTCTGCACCAGCCCAGCTCGTTTTTCCCGCTGCTCTCGCTGTACCTGAGTGAGCAGGAGTCAAAAGCAGATACTGGCGGACTCGATGAGCAGTCTAGTGTCGAATTTGTGCTCATGGCTGCGGTCGAACAGAAGTTCCTGGCCCCGCACGAGCTACCGCTGGTCGAGGCCGAGCTCGCCAATTCGCACCGAGCCGCTCTTATCGAGTCGCACGCAGCACACTTTAATTCTTCGGTGCTCAGCGAGTACCCGGCTGCTGCTGACGAAAAATGTGCGAATGTTTTGGTGTACAATGGCGAGTCCCACTGCGATATCCTCGATGTATACGCCTTGCAAACGGTTGAGGGTGCCAAAGATATCGAGCTGTTCCCGCACGATCATGTTATTGGTGGAAATGATGCACCGTGGGCCGTGCTTTACGCTGACGTATCGCACCCGGATTTTGCGACATGGCACGCGAACTTGTTGGCGTCCGCCCTCGAAGGCAAGATCAGCTACGTGCTTCGGTACAAGCCTTCATCTTCCTCTCTAACTGGTGATGCTCACGGCGTAGGCCGCTCGCTGGCCGGATACGGAATCACTGCGCAGCTGAAACGCACTGATTACCTGGTTGTGGACCGCCGCGAAGGCGACGAGGAGCTGAATCTCGCGGCCCAGAAGAAACTGAACGTCTCGGAGGTGCCTCGGATCGGCTACCGAGCGGCAGCGTACATTGCTAGTCAGGAAGATGCCTTCGATGCTCTTGTGAAAATGTCGCTCAATGCTCCCTCGGAAATGTTCAAGGCCCGCCGCACACCCGTCGATGGCATGTTGGCCGCAGATATCGAGTTCAATGCCGCCAAGCAGTACTTCACGCCCGGCACAAACGTGCTGCTGGCCAACGGCGCCCCTGTTTTCTTGAACGAGCATAACGTCTACGCTTTGCTGGACGCAATTCGCACAGAACAGGCCACTGTCCGCTCCCTCACCAGTCTTGGCCTGGAGCCCTCGACGGCCAAAGAATTGCTTCTTAGCGGTGCTGTTGTAGGCTCTTCGGCTGATGACGCCACAGTTGAAGTTCCGCGCTTTGACATCCGCAGCGAGGCCATTATCTGGCTCAACGACATTGAGCACGACCCGTACTTCAAGAAGTGGCCCCAGGAGGCTGCCCCGCTGAAAGACCCGCTGCCCATGGGCCAGTTCCCTGCAATCCGCCGCAACACCAACAGCATTGTGATCAGCGTCGATTTGGCGAGCCCGTCGTGGCAGCAGATGCTCCAGCAATTGCTGCAGATCATGCAGAAGCGCGTGCCTATCCAGATCGGCCTGGTGCCTACCCGCCAGGACCCGGCGTCGCAGTACCTTGTAAAGGTTGCACGAGAGCCGTACCCGACCCGTTTACTGTATGTCTTGGGTCTGGTGAAAACTGGCGACCCTGAGCGCGCTTACAATGACGCCATCACGCGCCAGCGCGAGTCCGAAATGCTCAGCAACTCCAAGGCATGGCAGGACGACAAACCTGAGGACATGTGGCCGGCGATCCTTGAGTGGCACCAGCGCCTTGAGCTCGGCCAGCCGGCGATTTTTGTGAACGGTGTCATGCTTCAAATTTCACAGGATTGGCTCATGGAGGCCTCGGCCGTGTTCCAGGCCGACCAGACACAGCTCCAGAGCTGGGTGGAGGAAGGCGAGGTGGCCGAGGACGATACCACGACTTCGCTCAGAGACAAATTGTTTGCTCTCGGCCAGACACACCGCTACGATGTCGTGGATCCGGTAAACCGCATGTTTATCTACGAGGACCCGACTTTTGCGCACAAGCTGCTCGAAAGCCAGTACCTCGAGTTCCCTTGTCCTGAATCTGCGCAGCACATCGAGTTTGCCTCGAGCTTTGACACGCGTGCAGACTTCGTACAGCTGCGGACTCTGTTCGAGGGCGTACATCAGAAAAAATTCTCGCTCAGCGTCATGCTTGTGGGCTCCGAGGTCACCAAGGCTGCAGCTACGCTGTTCCTGGGGCTTGTGGGTGCTCCGGCCGACCAGGCTCTCACGTTCCTGGACCTAGTCGAGAAATGGGCGTTCGCCAAAGGAAACGAGCCGTTCTTGCTGGCCAAAGACGAACAGTTGGCGGCTTTCAACGCTCCCGGGCCGCGAGCTGCCAGAGTGACCGCTCACACCAAACTTGCCGACCGTCTGTCGCTTTCGTATCGCTACTTATTTTTCTTCGACGGCCGCCTCATCCCTTCAGACCAGGTGTTCGATGCTGACGTCGTAGATGCCATTTGCCGTCACGAGCGGCCCCGTGTCGAGCGCATTCTCGACGCTGCCAAGGACGCTGGCCTCAGCGACGCACAGAATCCGGAGCTCGTGGCAAAACTCAGTGCCGCGTGGTATGCCAGCGAGAAAAACCTGCGCACATCACGTCTGGTCACTCTCGACTGGGCGTCTCAGTCGGCTATTCTGGTTGAGAACGAGAGCTCGCTCGTGGACATCACTGCCGTAGTCGACCCGCTCTCCGAGACTGGCCAGGAAATTGTTGCGTATCTGCAGCTTCTGAAAGAGCTGGGGCTCTCTATCAAGGTCCATCTGTCTCCGCGCGAGCTGAAAGAGAATTCGCCCGTGCCGAACCGCTTCTACCGCGGCGTGTACCCCTCGAAACTTAAGCAGAGAGTGGTCGAAAGCCTGGATTTCTTGCAAAAAGACAGCCTTTATGTGATTGGAATCAAGGAGCCTGGTTCATGGGTTGTGCAGACCAAAGAGTGCGATTTCGACCTCGACAACTTTATTCTCGGCCAGACCCCAGGACTCTACGTCAAGGCCACGTACCAGCTTAAATCGCTGCTTTTGGAGGGCCATGCCACCGATTCGCGGGGCCAGAGCGTTGTGAATGCACAGCTGCAACTTTCTCGCGCAAACTCGCCCGAAAAACTGACCGACACGCTGGTAATGGCTAACCTGGGCTACTTTCAGCTCCAGGCAAGTCCCGGCGTTTTTGATCTGCGGTTCGAGGGTAAGTCCGCCGATGTCTACGAGTTTGTCACTAAGCAAGGTGCACGTTCGAAGACGTTTACTTCGTTCATCACGTCGATGTCTGGGGAACGCGTTTTCCCTCTTGTTGAGCGCGTTGCGGGTCTATCGAAACAGGCAGCTGTCGAAGCGTTGACTGCGCCCAAAAAGAAGGCCGGAGGCTGGCTCTCGAAGCTGGGACTTGCCAAAAAAGAAAATGCTGATATCAACATCTTCACTGTCGCCAGCGGCCACCTCTACGAGCGATTTTTGTCGATTATGACTCTGAGCGTCATGAAACACACCAACAAGTCGGTCAAGTTCTGGCTCATTGAAAACTTCCTGAGCCCTTCGTTCAAGGCCCTCATTCCTGAGCTGGCCAAGGATTACGGCTTCGAGTACGAGTTTGTCACTTACAAGTGGCCATCGTGGCTGCGTGGCCAATCGGAAAAGCAGCGCGAGATCTGGGGCTACAAAATGCTGTTCCTCGATGTGCTGTTCCCTCAGAGCCTTGACAAAGTCATTTTTGTGGACTCAGACCAAATCGTTCGAACAGATATGTACGAACTTGTCCAGGAAGACTTGGGCGATGCTCCTTATGGCTTCACGCCTATGGGCGAAGACCGCGAGGACATGGAGGGGTACCGCTTCTGGAAACAGGGCTACTGGAAGGAGCACCTGCAGGGCCGTCCCTACCACATCTCTGCGCTGTATGTGGTTGATCTTGACCGATTCCGCAACAACGGTGCTGGCAACATTCTGAGACATCACTACCAACAGCTTTCGGCCGACCCGAACTCGTTGTCTAATTTGGACCAGGACCTGCCAAACAATTTGCAGCACATTATCCCCATTCATTCGCTGCACGAAGATTGGTTGTTCTGTCAGACTTGGTGCTCTGATGAGCGTTTCGATCGTGCTAAAACCATCGATCTGTGCAATAACCCGCTGGTTCGCGACTCTAAGCTTGAGCGGGCCAAGCGCCAGATCCCGGAATGGACCACATACGATGATCAGGTCACGCAAGTCCGTAATCGCGTCCAGCTCAATAAAATCAAGGGCATGGCACATTCCTACGATACACTGAAACGCAAAGGCGAGGACCGCTACGTGGAGGAGCAGGACGATCACGATGAGTTGTAGACATTTGTGTAGTTTGAACAAAAATCTTACTTTTTTTTTAAGAGTTTAACTTGGTGTGTGACCCGTGCAAAGAGGTTATCTACCTAATACTTCGATTCGATATGGAGCAGTATTATTTATGGAGCCGGGATGTTATTCACAGTCCTAGAGCTGGTGGACCCACAGATTTTACGCTCTCATCACCAGGCTAGCATAAGATCTGAGATGAAGGCGGTTTGATTTTGAGACTCAGCCAGTAAGCCTGACTTTAGCTTGTAAATTGAAACAGAGGAGCAGCAGAATATCTGTAAGGTACGTGAACTCGGTGTTTTGGCAGGATCACTTGCGTATATTCAGTAAAGTTATTGTTTGAACCCAGAGATGAGAGAGTTAGTTCACTATACTAGTTAAAATGATGGCTGCGATGACAACCCTCTCATCCACTCGGTGTGAACGGACTGTAGCCAAAGTTTCGGCTTCAATAAATTTTGCTCAGAGCAGATCACGATGCTTTAGGTCTCACTTGTTGAATTTTCCGCTCAACTTGAAAGAAAAGCATTAGAAAAACAGAATTATACAATTTCAAAAACAAATTTTCACTATAGGAGACCCCCCAAGAACGAATTCCAAAAAAACTAGCATCGCCTGGTTTCGATCCAGGGACATCAGGGTTATGAGCCCTGCGCGCTTCCGCTGCGCCACGATGCTTGATTTCTGTTAGGAAACGTTCAACGTGCTACATATAGCTGGCAGTTGCATGGCACTGTAGTCTCTCAATTCAGCCTTAACGAAACTTGGTCCTCGCAAATATATTCGAGTAAACCCGTAAAAGGACACAAAGTTTTGTCGAAACTTGATAATCATCCTTTAGTTAGGCAGATGACGAGCGCTTGAGGAATCTCGAGACAGGTTGTTGGATATAAGCCCCTCGTTCTCTGAATCGAGTGATCAACTTTTGATTCTATTAACACAATTCATAATTTCAAAATTAGAACATCAATTTCAGAATCTTTTAACCGGACTAGCAAGTCCTGACGTTAAGTGGCCGGCACTACTATAGACCCAGCAATCCCAGAATGAATAATTACAGCAACCCAAATGTCACTGGCTAAAATGGCCAAACTCGCCAGCGGGCACAAGATCCGAACAGCTGCATGCCTCATTATTGGAGATGAAGTGCTAAATGGCAAGATTAATGATACGAACTCGTGGAATTTTGCAAAATTCTGCTTCGATCTTGGCATCGATGTCCGCAGGGTCCAGGTCGTGCCCGACGAAGAAGACGCAATTGTCGAAGCTCTGAACTCGTTCACGCCTAAATACGATTTCATTGTGACAAGTGGAGGAATTGGCCCGACCCACGACGATATTACCTACGAGTCGATCGCCAAAGCATACAATCTACCTGTTAAACTCGACGAACAGTGTGTCTCACGCATGAACAAAATTATGAAGAACCCGCCAGACAATCGCACACCTGCTGAGCGTGATGCTACTTTGCGCATGGCCACATTCCCGCATGGTCCCCAGGTTTCGACAATTTATCCTCACGACGATCTGTGGGTCCCTGTGGTTGGCCTCGATTCAAGAGTGTATATCTTGCCTGGCGTCCCACAGCTATTCACTAAATTGTTGGACGGTCTCAAGCCGATGATTCTGGAGAGGCTTGATGGCAAGGTTCTCGAAAGACGATACGTGTCCACTATCGAGCCCGAGTCGAAGCTGGCTGGGCCGTTGACGGAATTGCAGAAGAGGTATGCGGCCCAGGGCGTCAAGCTGGGCTCTTACCCCCATATGGGTCTAGGAAAAAACACAGTGAGTATTATTGCTCCTCGCGACGCTAATTTGGGCAACGAGCTGGTGGCTGAGGTTCTGAAAGTTATACAAGGTAAGGAAATTTCGAAGGAAGAAGAGGATGCCGGGAAACGCTGAATTCAGGATACCTTGATTTAGGTTAAAGAAATACACGTACAATACCTAAAGCTCGCCTTCGTAGTTTTGAATGATATCGATCATTGGTAGCGCGATGCAGCATTCTCCTCAGTACAAGCAACGATCCCCTCAGTGCAAGCCACGACCCCGACCCAGTATGTAAAAAGTAATAACAACAATAACAATAATTAACCTACTTCACATCACGCTTCATCGTCGGTGTCCTCAGGCTTGGGAGTGCCCTTGGGCGCAGCAAGCCACTCAAGGTACCGCAAACGGCGGCGCACCTCGCGCTCTTTCTGCTCGTTACGGGTAAGCTTCTTCTTCTTTTTGCGGATCTTGATGTTGGCTGGCGAGTCAACATCGCTGGGGGCTGCAGAGCCCGCAGCAGAGGGAGCTGCAGAAGCAGCCGCAGAGGGCGCGGCCGAAGCCTCGGTCGAAGGAGCCTCGGAATTGGCCTCAGAAGCAGCTGCAGACTCGAAGCGATCACTGGCAACAGCCTGACCTTTGTGCTTCGTAACCATTTTGCCACCTTCGATAATCCACTGCTCGGGGCACAGTGCGCCAACAAACTCTTCATTATGCGAGATGAGGATCACACCACCGGACCAATCACGAATCGCCACGGCCAAACCACCAAGCGAGTCACGATCCAAATAATTGGTGGGCTCGTCCAAAACTAGCAAGTGTGGATTGTTCCATGTGGCACCTGCAATAACGACCTTAACCAGCTGGCCACCCGAGAGCGAGCCCATAGGCGTGTGGTCGGCGATATCGCCATCCAATCCAACATCTTCGAAATGTTTGCGAATCACCGGCGGCTGTAGCTCGCGGTATCCCAGACCTTCGCGCGAGGCCTCGTGGTCATCGAATGCTTGCACAAGTTTGCCGAAGCCCTTGGCAATGAGGTCGTCGCGCGACATGTAAGTGTTGTGACGCGGCAGGAAGCCCTTCCACTGGATCTCGTACTGGAACGACTTCTTCAACTTTTGACGACCGATAATCGCCTCAAGCTGACGCGGCCGGCCTCCATCGCCCAGATCAATTTCCTTGAGCATCTGCTCTTTCTCTTCCTCGGACATCTGGCGCGACTGCTTGAGATGGACCTCGCGATCGTCACCATTCTGATAACGCCACTGCAGGTACTGGTTCGGAGTCTTCTCTTTGTGTTTCTCAACATGTTGGAATGCATGCTGAGCAATGTAACCGATACGCAAATTTGGATGCTTCTCGACAGTGCCTTCAGTGGGAACAAGCTCGCCGGTGAGCAACTTGATCAGAGTCGATTTGCCTGCACCATTGGGGCCCAAAACGGCAACGCGAGAAGACAACGACACGCTGCACGACGCGTGTTCCAGAGAATTTTTGGGAGCGCCGGGGTACTTGAACGTGACATCGTTAACACGGGCAATCGCACGCGTGTTGGAACGCACGCCCGTGAGAATTCCGGGCGCGGGGAAGGCCATCTTAACGTTGGAGTCAGTCAAGGTATAGTACGCCTTGCCCTCAGGACGAACCTTGACGAAGTCAGACAGGTTACCCTTGTAGTACACAAGCTTCTTCTGCTCGTAGTGAATAATGTCCGTGCAAACAGCGTCCAAGAAACCGGAGTCATGCGAAACAATGAGGGAAGTGATGTCCGTATGTTCGACCAGGTAGTTCTCGAGCCAGGCCACGTTGGACACATCCAGATGATTCGTCGGCTCATCGAGCAAAAGGATGTCGGCCTTCATCAGCATAGCACGTGCCAGCTCGAGCTTCATTTTCCAACCACCCGAGAGAGCGCCGACATTCTGAGCACGGCGTTCTTCGTCGAAGCCGACCTCAGCCAAAGCCGTCGCAATCTCGTCTTTGGAGACACTAAGCTCTTCATCCAAGGCAATGAAATCAACGAGATTGTAGTTGCCTTCGTTACCCTGCAGCTTATGCTCGACGAAACACGTGCGGAGCTGCGACTTGTCAGGGAATCCTTCGAGCTTTCCATCAGCAATAGCCCGCATCAAGGTGGATTTACCCGCACCATTGCGACCACACAGACCGTAGCGACGGCCCTTGTAAAGTCGCAAATTCGATTTGTTCAGAAGCATACGGCCACCGTACGCCAGCGAAAACTTTGTGTTGACGATCTCGATTCCGTCTTCGACCTCATCTGGTACTCGCGAGTCGGCGAAAGACTGCTCGAATTCGTGAGATTTAGCCTTGGCCGCTTCCTCCGTCAATCCGAAGTCGACCAGTGCAACCACAAGCTTTTCGAACTCGCGAACATTGACGAGTAGCTGCACAATCGCTGCAGCGTACTCGGTGTTCGAGGAAGATGCAGACGCAGACAAAGCGCCACGGGCGGTCTCTCTCGAGATTTTTGTGCGTCCAGCTTCTTCCTTTTCGGCGTTTTCAATAACTGCCAAAGCCTTGGAAGCCAGCTCTCGGACTTCGGGCAAAGAGGCCGTTTGAACGACCTTGGAAACACAGGGCTTGAGCTCGGGAATATAGCGCATGACTTCGGCCGGGTTGTGCACAAGACGAGTCAGGTTCTCCGTAACAGTGACTGCTTGTCTCAAAGAGTCCTGCGACGAAAAAACGCTGAGCGAGCGCACAAGAATGGGCACAAGGACGGCAAGCGCCGACTCGGTGACTTCAGCAACAAAAGTGACCGCAGAAAGCGTCCGCACACATTGCTGCACCTTCGAAGGGTCCTTCAACGCATCAACAATTACGTCAATACGCGGCACCACATCGTGGTTGTCGAGGCGGCGCATGAACGCCTTGCAGAGCCGCTCACCTTCCTTCGAAATATCCGGGTTGATGTTGTGCATCATTTCGGTCAAAGCAGGCAAAGTCTCGGCAAATCGGCCATCCAGATAGTCATCGGGACATTCCTCGAGAACAAAATCAATTGCCTTGGCAATCCCGAGGAATGCGTTCTTTTTAGGGCGGCTCTCCAGGGCATCAATCGCAGTCGAGAGAAGAGCCGTAACCAAGCACTCGGAGGTCTGAGATGACACCAATACCGAGGCGCAGCTTGTTGCAGCACGCTTGACTGCGGAGTCTTTGTCGTCTAGGAAATTCCACACCTGGGGTAGCAACTTCAGCAGCTCTCCTTGAGCCAGGCTCTGGTGCTTGCCTTCAGCCTTGAAGGCTTTGGACACAGATGCAAGCAGATTGCAGCCTCCCTCACGGGCAAGTGTCGACTTCTTCGCTTTGAAAAGCGCCTCGATTCCCGAATTGAGCTTGTACTCGGCCAATGACTGCTGGCCAGCTGCCTCAAGCTTGGAAACAATCGACTGGATAGCAGGGCTGACTTCGCCAATGGTAGAAGCCTGAGCAATTTTCTCAAAATCCTCATGCAGAGGCGATGCCTCGACTTCCTTCAGCGACTGCATCAGAGCAGCAAGATTAAGAGAAGACGAATTGGCGCTGGGCGCGGGCGAGCTGGCCTCGGACGGGGGGGCCGTGGTTTGCGGCGAAGGCGACGCGAAGCGCGCATTGAACTCGCCAAGCGTCATCTGCTGGCCCGGCACAAACTTTTTCGTGGGAACGAATTCTTTGCCCGGTTCAAAAGGCTTGAATTTACGGGGCGGCATGGCTGGATGCTGTGGAGGAGTTGAAAAATTCTGGGGCCTGCTAGGAAGTTTTTTAGGCTTATTTAATAAATCCGGCCAATCGCTTAGGCATGTGGGTTGCGGGCCGCGTTCGGGTTGAGGTTGTGGGTCTGAGTCGGGTGGAATTGTGCTGGTGGGGATAGATAAGTGGTTATTTGATTGGATTTGTGTTATTTTTGTATTTGCATGTTTTCAGTTTGTGTATTTTTATTTTACGCAACAAGTATATACTACGGCTTTACTGAACATTGAACTGCTATCTGCGCTCGCTCAATTCGGTCCTGATCGGCATATCTTTCATGACCCGCAACCTTCTATCGAACGTAAAACCTTTCTTTATTTTGCAAACAATATTTTCTTGAATCTTTGAAGCATTGATGAGGCTCAGAAGAGTTGACGTTTCACAGATTTCTCGTATCAGCTTTTTCAATAAGATACAATCGCAGCAAGCCAGATCAGAGCGGTTCCAACCATGTCACGCCAATTGTGCTGCTGGCTAGTAAGCTTCCAGAAATTCTCTGCAACAGCATGTGACCAAACGGCCAGCGCCCTTCAAGGAGCTCTTAGGAACTCTAGTGGCTCATTCGATTCGCTGGTTCTCGACTCCGCGCCACCGGTCTGATGAAGGAAAGCTCGACAACTATCCTATGAGCGCGTATCTTTCAATAGGTTCGTTGATTCTATATAAGTCTTGAACAGCGTGATTAGTAGGCGCCAAAGATATCGCCCTTCGAATGAATCCATTTAGCAATGACATTGAATACCAGCGCAAGCAGCCAGCATATACCGCAGAACACCTTGGCCCAATTGTACGAATGCTTCCTGACCATGATGCCGGCCATGGGGCCACCCAAAAGTACGCCCACTCCGTTAAACAAAAACGAAAACGCAAGTCTTACGCCAAGACGGTTGAGGTTGGGGGTCAGCTCAGAGATAATTGCGCCGGGCAGACCCATGATCGGGCCAGAAACGGCGCCATATATCAGGCTGACAGCAATGATGCCACCGGTGCTTGTAGCCGGAATCCAGCAGAATGCGACAATGGCCGAGGAAATCGAGGTGAAGATTAGACAGTTGAACGCACCGACGCGGGGCGACAAGTAATTCGGCAGAATCCGTCCAACCAGCGAGCCAGCGTTCACAATCGACACAGTATAGATCAGAGAGTTGGTATCTGGGTGCAGGGACCGCGCATACGAGTCGATGTAGAAGTAGAAGTTGTACAGTGCACAGAACGAGCAGACGCACCCCAAGGCATAGAACATGAACACGGGCTCTTTGAGGCATTCAAAGGCCAGAATTGTGCCACGCCTGCGAGGCGGCAGGCGTTTCCTGATGGTTGCAGTGACAATGGCACATGTTGCCAAGGCCATGAAACCCAAAATGCGCACCGTCCATGGAAACCCAATTTTCGGCAGCAGCTGGATAACTACAGCCGAGTATATGGTGCCTCCAACAGCTGACCCAGCGGTGGCAATGCCGATGGCCAGCGCCCGTTTCTTAGAGAAATACGGAGCCACCGCGCTCAAGCCTACAATGAACATGGCCCCGGCCGCCAGACCGTTGAGCAGGCCCTGGGTCAACATGACCTGGTAATACTGTGTGCTCAAACTTAGCATCATCATGCTGAAGCACTGGACAATGCCTGCAATCAAGACGAGCCACGTGTGGTAGCCTCTATCGACAAGAAATCCAAAAAAGTTAGCGCCGCACAGCACCAAGCATGCCGACAGTGCGCCGATCCACGAAATCTTCATTTCTGACGAGTCACTCAGCAGCTCCTGCCGGTAGTATGTTTGAAAATCGCCGAAAGTGTTCACAATACCCCACGAACTGAAATTGCAGAAGAAGCCGCCCAAGACCTGCATCCAGGCGAGCCAACCTCCATCCGGGGGAGGGCCGACTTCTTCGGTGACCATCTCGGTGATTTCTTTGTTTTTTTGAGTTAGAGACTCGATGGCGCTGTGCTCGTCGCTACGGCTACTTTCGTCGGTCATGCCTTTGTCGGTCTCGACATGTCTGGTTTCCGAATCTTTAGTATGGAGATTGTCGGTGTTAGGAACTTTTTCGCCAGACTCCACGCGGGAGTCAACGGGCTGGGCCGCTGCGGACCCAACATCCTTTAAATTACTCTCATATGTCTCTGTCCGGGTTTTTTCCATGCAAAAAAGTGCTAATGCAGACCCGGAAACTGTGTCAAAAAGCTAGGGAAGGCCTGGAATCGCTTGCCCTATCTGTGTTTGATGCGTCTGGAAACTGAAGTTGACTCGAAGCTATTGGGAATGCGACTTACGGAAGGCCCTAGCCCTGGATTGTTTGTCGAGGTGTGGGGCAGCAGCGGCGGTATTATTTACGCGTGACGAGTTTCGGGAGAAGGTTGAAATAAAATCGATAGGAAAATTTGGTCTGCGGTTGGGAATTTCGCGAATTGCACAGATTGTAGTTCCAACAAATTAAAAACTGACAATCTCGGCGGCTCCAGAGCTGCGGCATTTACTTTGATCTTTGTAAGTGGTGGCAACGGCCGGTGACCAGTGCTACTGTGTGCATATTCACGTCGATCTGTTTGATGATGCCGTCATGATGGTGCCATCACGGTGTTGGCTTTGAGATAGAGCGCTGAACGCAGTTAGATAAATCAGTTGCGTGTAGCAATTTTCGGGCATGCGAGTTGTTACTTTGTATTCAATGCAGAAATGTGCATGTTTCGAAAATGATCATTCCAAACTGGCTGTGAGACCAGAATTTCTCGCCTGGCACAGACTACGACGGTAGAAGGTTCTGATCGACTCACGGGAACTCTAAACCAGAGAAAGCAGGTAGTGAGGTGTATACCGTTCCTTCAGGCCATCGGGAAAGGTTTGTGAGCACGTAATAAGTCAAATAATTAAAATACAAATTTACAGTTGCGCGAGCGTTTTCAGAGCAATTCAACCCCTTAGCAGTGGGAAAACGCTACCACAGACTCAATGCCCCGCTCTGGCTCTCGCAGCATACAACATCTTGAAGCCGTTACAGAGCTGGCCGACATTGTTGTAGGCGTTGTCCTGCAGCTCGTAGCCGTTAGGCACGACTTTGACCTGCCAGGAAATAACCGGCTTGCCCTGGCCAGTCACGAAGCACAGAGTGAAGTAGCCAGGCCGTTTGTGATCGAAGCAGAAGGCGTAGGCGCTGAGGTTGGGCCGCGCGTTGGTGTAGGCGGTCAGGAACTTCACGATATCGTTGCGCGCGCCTTCCTTGAACTTGTCCGAGCGCGTGAGCTCCTCGACCTTGTCTGCCATTGCCTGGATGTGCAACAGGATGAGCTCGTCCAAGTCCGAGTAGAGCTTGCCGTCGACCTCGAGCACGCGGCCCAGAGCAAACTCGTTGGGCTTGTCGCGCTCGAGCACGTCCACGTGCTGGTAAAGCATGTCTGCCACTTTCCACGTGACGACGAGACGGTCGTTGCCGCGCGAAGACGGCCGGATCACGAGATCACCGCGCTGCTGCGGCGCCAGGTACTCCTCGGCCTGCTTTGCGTTCATCAGCCGGAACAGTGGGTGGTTCACGACACGCAGCTGACGCGTGTGGCCGATCTGGCGCTGGGTCTCCGTCTCGGCGTCGCGGCGCTCGGCCTCGAAGTTCCAGTGCTCGGGCGACCGCGGCGGGTTCTCCAGCGCTTTCAGGGCCTGCTGGACCGCCGACTGCGAGATCGATACCTGCGCGTACAGCGCGGCATACTCCACGTTGAGCACGACCGCCTGCACGGCCTGTCCCGGTGCGTATTGCGCGGAGATTGGCCGCGAGCGGTCGTCGCTGAGGTTGCCGGCGCCGCACACTGCGTCGACTCCACACGACAGGGCGAGCACAATCTGGCGGTTTGAGACCTTTTTGCAGATTCCGGGCACGACGGCGCCGGCAAAGAACGTTTTGTAGGTCTCGCCAGTCAGAATCGTAAACACCTGCTCCTCGGTCAGGGGCAGAAGCTGCGGCCGCTGCTCGCGATACGGCTCCTTGATCTCCGCACGGATGGTGCGCAGGGTGCACAGCTTCTTCTGGTTGAACGCAGCCTCAAGCTCGGCGGCGTAGTCCTCGAGAATGAGATCGTCGAGCTTCTCAGGGTCGTCGAGCTGGGTGAGCACGCCGCCGCGGCCGGCCTGGTCGTACGCCTGGATGTCTTCTTCGTCCATCTCCAGGGCGTCACCGACCATTTTGCGCGCGAGTTCGTAGTCCTCGGGGTGGATGCGTGTACCGTCGAGGTGGTCAGCCTCGGTTTCTTTGGCAGCGGCCGACTCGGCAGGGATTTTGAGGAACGATGCGCAGTTGATGAAGATCGTCTTGGTGCACAGATCGGCCGTGATAAGTTCTGTGCGGTTGACAATCTGGCCCGAGCGCGACTGGATGGCCTGTAGGATTCCGGACGCCTTGCGCGGGCCCAGGCCGGCCACAAACGGCATGATGTTGGCCCAGTACGAGTTGCGGGCCGCCAAATTGATGTCGACGCCGTCGAGACAGGTCGAGTCCACAAACGCGCTCTCCACGAAAAACTTGAATGTCTCGCGCGGAAGCAGCTGCTGGTGCGCATGCAGCACCACTGCCTGGATCTCGTCGCCAAGCGCCGCATATTCCAGCAACGGGCTCTGCACGTAGCGGGCCAGGCCCACGCAGTATCGCGCAGTGGACGGCAGATCAGAGTGCTCGATGTTTGAGCGCGGCGACGCGGCATACAACCGGGCCACCTCGTCCTGGACAAACACTAGCGGCAGAGGCGGCGCGTCGTCGTCACGGTCGTCGCCGCCCACTAGTTTTTCGGCAGAAATTATGTCGCGAAGCGTCGTGTGCAGTCGGCGAGTCGTCGGCGACCAGCCAGCCACGCCCAGCACGTCGACCTGGTGCCGCTCGACCAGCGTCCGCAGCTTGACTCGGAACTCCGCGTCCCGGTAATCGCCCAGCTTGGCATGCTCAACAACATGGCCGTCCTCGTTGACGACAATCGCTAGGCACGCGTCGCGGAAATCGCCCGCACCGACACTCACGGTAAGCACACGCGGCGTGGAGCCGGCCACGAAGCCGTGCGGTTTGAACGGCGCCTGGTTGAGTTTGGTGCTGAGCGCGCGGCGCACCTCGAAACCGAGCCGTCGCTGGCAGTCTTTGCTGAGCGACTCGCGGACGTTGCGCGCCAGCAGCTGTTTCAGACGCTTGGTAGCCAGATCAAAGGCTTCGCGACGCAAAGCGTTCCACTGTGCGCTGGTCTCCGTAGTTCCGTCGCTGAGAACCCAGCGCTGCGCGTCCTCCACAACGCTGGCAAACGACTGGCTGCGTACCTTGACGACAACGAGGCCCTGCTGCTCGGCTGCCAGCATGCGCAAAAACAGCTCGGGCCGCTGCCGCAGGTCCTCGACGCTGTAGTTGACGGCGTACTTGATGTCGGCAAACGGCGAGTTCGAGTTGATGCGCTTCTTACCGTCCTCTGTGGGCAAACAGTCGATGGTGCCCTTGCTGAGAGCCGTGCGGAACAACTCGCGGACCGCTGGCGAGTAGTACATTTCCGTGGCGGCGAAGTCGACGACCGACTGCTGCTCAGACGCGTTAACGAACGCTGTTGGTGGCTCGGCCGGGTCCTCGGGGAACGCCTGGCGGGCCTCGCTGCGGAAATTTGTGGCCAGCGCGGGGCTGAACAGCTGCTGCGCGGCCTCGAAAAGCGGCGAAGCACGTAGTCGGTCGTAAACACCGAAACGCGAGTGTCGTTTGACACCAGACTCATCGGCGCGGCGGCGCAGCTCGGCAGAAAACCGGAACTGGATCCAGTCCATGACGTCCTGGAACGCCAGCAGGCTGCGCGACTCGCGCATGTGTTCGTCGTACTCCGACGATTGAGAGCTCTCTTGGCCCACCAGACTCGCCAGCGACTTCCACAGCTCCTCGCACGCGCGGCGTTTCTCGTAAATCGCATGGTAGTCGATATCCAGCAGCACAATGAGCCACAGATCGTCCTCCTTCAACAACTGTTCGGTGACGGTAGTGGTCTTGTCGTCCTCGGTCTTTAACGTGGTGTGCAGCTGCAGGTAATCCTGGCGATGGTGCCAGATGAACGGGACCTCTACGCCCTCAAACGCAATCAACTCGACAACTTTCATCACCGCTTCGCGGATCGGCCTCCGGAGCTCGGGCTTGACCTGCACAAGCATGCGTTTCTCGTGCAGAACCTGGTCGCACACCCAGTCGCGTTTGCGGTGGAACTCTGCGTCGTTCAACTCGTAGCCGTGGCTCAATGTCGCGCGCAAAAGCTGGAACCGCTCGGGCTGGTCCTCGGCACGAATCGCGTTGTCTTCGGCCGTCAGCATTCGCGCCTTCAGCTCGTTCGGCTCAAACACGTCCTTCAAATCAAGCCGCTGCGGCTTGTCCTCGTCCATCTCATCCTCTCGCTCGAGCGCCCAGTCGTACGCCTCGCCGTTGCCGAAAATCTCGAAAATCTCGTTGACTGTGTCCTCGTCCAGACCCTCCAGTTCTCCGGCGAAACTCTCGGGGGCTCCTTTGCTCGCCCGCAGATGTGTCTGCGTCTCGCGTTCCTCCTGGATTCGCTGCGCCTCGTCGGCATCCAGCTCGTCATCCTCGATAAAGTCCTCGAGCTCTCCGCCCCGGCCAGAGCCTCCTGCTGCGCCCGCTGCTGCTGCCGCGTCATCCTCGGCCTCTTCGTCGCTAAACATTGCCGTCAGCCCGGTTTTAGGCTCGCTGTCGCCATCTGTGCGCGCCAGCCGCTTGAAACGCCGGCCGGCTTCGGTCTGGGCCGCACCCGTGGCCTCTCGCACCAGATCCAGATCGTCGTCGTCGAGGGCTTCTTCATCGTGAGGCCGCTTGCGACGCGCTCTGTTGGCTCTACGACGCCGTTTCTTGCGTTCCGCATCAGATCCGTCCGAATCCTGCGAGTTGTCTTCGTCCGAGTTCTCGTTGTCGTCCACAATGAACCCTTCGCGCACGCGGGCCATCTCTTCGGCGTCGTCTTCCTCCTCCTCCTCGCTCGAGTCCTCAGCATCGCTGGCCCCGGACTCGGACGCAGCATCGTCCACCATGTTACGAGCAGGCGACCGCGATCGCGGAGCCGCCTCGTCGTGCTGCGCCGGCGAACCCAAGCGCTCGTCGTCGCTTTCGTCGTCTATTTGAATGCGACGGCTCATGACAAATGCTGGAGTGAAATTTGTTGACTAAGGGTGGGAGCGGAATGGGAATCGAATGCGTCTGTCAGATGGGAGATGGGAGATGTGGTGTGAGGCATCTGCCGCCACGGAATGCGGTTAACTTGTTTTTTATTTCTCAGAGTTGCTTCACCAATTATCTTAGCTATCTCAAAACAGCCATATTAGCCAGGAAATTTAGACATCGCGCCCGATTATTTCTAGAGGATTGTTATATCATGACTTCGGATACAACGTTGGTTCTACTGGACTTAGACTTAGACTTTGACTTGAATTCAAGTCGCCCTGAAAAAACTAACCTTTAAAGGCATTCATCGGCAGTGAAACAAGTAGAACCCACGGCCAGTAAAAAACAACGAACTAAAGTTAGCCTCGGGCGCACTGGGTGCAATCTGGGGGGTGTGTAATGGACGGCTGGGCGCCATAGAAGGACGATAACCAAGGCTAGGCGGATCGCTGAATGATACCTGCAAGACTCGAACTCACATCTTTGCACTCGAGAATTTCACGAATGCAACGCTCTACCCATTGAGCTAAGGTATCTGCTTCTTGAATGCATTCTTTTGCAGCTGGTTATAGTCTGGGCCTTGCTCTTGAAATGACTTTTTCAAATGAACAGAGCGGCAGCCTGGAGACTATTCTAGACTAATTTCAGTCTTTCTGAAACCTTTTGCTCACTCGAATTGCTAATAATTGAATTGCGCCTGTGTTTTTCCATTTTCAGTGAAGCTTCAGGCTATCTCGCCCCACTATGCAAGGCGCCTCTGACTGCATATAAACTTGTTCTGGTCGATATTCTCAGCTCCTGACACCCTTCAAATTAACAAGACTATCTAGTGCATGACTTACTTAAATTTTGGCATAGAGTCAAGATAGCACTGATGTAGCGTCAGTTTGTGACCGAACGGGCCTGCTTGAAGGATTGAGTACTTTCCCTGCAGTGGTGAATCGCTCTAATCGCGATGTGTTTCAACAAATGAAGTGATAGAGGCTCTTTGGTTGAAAAGAGCACAAACTCTATTAGGCCTACAAATTAGTCGGTGCGCCACGGTAGTCCTTTTTTTTCCCTCTCACAAGGTCTTCAGTGCATTCGGATCACGTTGCATCTTGGCCGTATTATCGGGTCTACGTGGCTACGTGTCTAAAATTACTATAAGCTTTAACGCTGTTCCGTACTCGACGAATTTCGTTGAGTTCGTTTTCGTTCATAGCGACTGTTCCTAGACAGCACTGAGGTATTACATCTTACCATTATTATCTTACAACCACTGAACGCACCACAAGCCTAGTTCCAAATCCGTGATACACCTTCCCTTCTCCAAGCAATCTACCCCAATTATTGCACAGAAAGCATGCATTTGCGGCTATTAGCCCTATCACTTTTGACAGTCACAGCAACTTTGTTGCAAATATATATTCGTTGGTACCCAACACTTCACTGGTGTGGCTTCAAGCGCGGTAGCAACCCGAGAATTGCAGCGTTTGGGGACCCGCAGATAACGGGAGGCTGGCCAGGCATGCCTTGGCGTAAACGGCTCGATATTTGGGGGAATGATCGCTTCCTTGGCCATATTTCGAAAACTGTCAAGCAGCGTCTCAAACCAGATATCGGAATAGTTTTGGGCGATCTCATATCGAACCAGTGGATTCCTACCGATCAGTTCCATCAGCGAGCCGACAGGTTTGAAGAAATCTTTAGCAGAAACGACTACCCGCAACTTTTCAATTTGTCTGGAAACCACGACATCGGATACCATGGAGAAATGATCGATGAACGAGTGGAACGATTCGTGCAACGCTACGGACAGGTAAATTTCGAGCAGCACTTCGGGACCTGGAGACTTGTGGCTATAAATGCAATGGCCATGGACGGTCCCTCCTGTCAATATCAGGAAGAAACGTTCCAGTTTTTAAAAAGTCTGAACGCTAGCAACACCGTACCCACAGTGCTTCTCACGCACATTCCACTTTATAAACAAGATGGAATTTGTCGAGACGGCCAGGCCTTCCAGTGGTACGACTTTGGGCAAATTCGCTCGCAAAACCATCTGAGTTATGAAGCGTCGCATCTCTTGTTGGAATCTGTGTACCCTAATGGTCCCGATGGAGGCATTGTTTTAGCTGGACACGACCATGAAGGCTGTTTGGCGACCTATATTCGAACCCAAACAGACGATGGAAGCAGCCGCTGGGAAGCAAGCCAGGGCCATTCGAGCCAGGCCAGTTGCGATTTGCTGCCCGAGGCCACCGTTCGTAGCATGATGGGAGAATTTGGCGGCAACGTTGGGCTGGTGAGCGGTCACTTCGACAAACAAGCCAAGCAGCTACTGTTCTCGTTTAGTCTGTGCAGGTTTCAGGTTCAGCATCTGTGGTGGGCCACCTGGGTTATTACCTGGATCGCTGCGTTTGTGAGTAGTCTAGAGCTTGCGCTCTTTGCCGTGACTCTCCAATCACGACGCCTTAATTTATTGAAGCAGTAGTTTCGTCTTTGGCTACCAAGACATTCTGTAAATATCATACTACTTCTAACTTAATAATAATCATCCTCTACGGCTGTAAATGAACCGAGCCAGACCCCGCATGACGTTGTGACATTTCCAGCCTCTGGGATATCCAGAGTTGAATGCAGTTGGGTATGAATGAAGCTGAACATACTGAAATGTCACTTTATATTTCTTGCTAACTCAAAAAAGCAGCGAAAACGAACTGATCACTCGAAAGTATTCCTTACACTCCACCAAAGTCTTCTGAGCGGTTCTATCTCACGCCCTAACCTTGCCGGATTGGGAGGAGTGCCACCTTTCCAAGCCTTCGGGGCCAGCGCCAGCGACACCTTTCTTTACAACTACCATGAACCCTTTGGTTACGCAGATTGGTCTTTTCCTCGCTGTCCAACAGCTGGGCAAGAAGCTCGATCTTGAGGATGAGTTCACTGTTACCTGCATCCGTGGCGCCTTCGTGGCCTCGACTCTGTTCGTGCTTTCGCTCTACATGTACGTGCGTTTCCTTATCAACCAGAAGAAGGACTTGACCACGATCAAATACATGGAGCAGCCTAGTCCTTTTGCTCAGGAGCAGGAGGGCAAGCTCATCACTACTACTGTTCACCAGTACGACCTTGATCAGATCAACTCTGCTATTTCGGGTGCTCTGAAGAACGTCGGAATGATGGCTTTCATGCACCTCTACATGAAATACACCCAGCCTTTGATCATGCAGAGCATCATGCCCGTCAAGTCTGCGTTCGAGCAGAAGATTGTTGGCATCCATCTGCTCAACAAGCCTGCTACTGGCGATCTCAAGCGTCCCTTCAAGGCCGCTCCCGGTCTGTTTGCTGCTCTCTCTGGCGCTGGTGCCACTGATGGCACAGCCGACAAAAAGTCCATTGAGACTGCCGAAACTGCTGGTCGTGGCGGTATCAAGGAGGAGTAATTTTTCGGTAAATCACTAAGACTATCGTTTCCAACATTCTCTATTCTATAGCTTCGTGCAGTGAAATTTCACATCGCTTAGTAACGATAGCCAAGCTTTTAGTCACTATGCTTAACTCTGGCTAAATGTGGAAGTGTAGACGACTTCGGCTATAAATGTAAGCGTTTTTATACCAAAAATGGTATAAATCTCCAGACAATTCTTAAAGCCAGCTCTAGTTTTGGTTTTCTGGCTTTTTAGGCTACTCGGCTGAGTGCCTACTTCCCATGAACCAACTTGCCACTCTCGGACCATTTGCTCAAGCATAATTCTCAGTATTTCATGCTTCACATGACGAGTTTCTGTGTCTCTGCGGAGTTTGATACGACTTCACAAAACTGAAGCAACTCTTCTATATAGATCTCTCCATCGCAGAGATGTCGCCCCAACCCTGAAACCATAAACTCCCAAACTGCTGCAGCAGGTAAACAAAAGTAAACAAATCAGGTCCAAAACAGTCCCTCCCGTTTCTCTGTCTAGCATCCACTTTTCAAATGCCTTTGGTCACTGAAAGGTACCTTAAGACATTAGAAAACCACGAATTGGGCCAGAAACAGGATCCCAAGGCTAGCCCCGTGCGAATCGGCCCGCCCAAGAGCCCGATCAAGAGCCCCCTGAAGACCCCTTCAAAACCAAGCCGTAGCCCGATAAGAGAGATCACTCCCGTGAGAGATGCCGGATCGCCCAGCCGCTCACCCAGACATTCGCCAGTGAGAGCACATTTCAATTCTTCAACTCATGAGCTGCACAAAGCTGGTATTTCTCCCTCTAAGTCCCCGCTCAAGTCCCAGTCCCCGCTCAAGTACTCGCTCAAGGCTCCTTCGATGGCTAATTTAACCGAAAGCCCTACAAGACAGCAGCCTAAAATTGATGCCGAAGCAGTTGAGAAGGGCCAGTGGGATATGGCAAGAAAAAACCTGCAAGCCTACGAATACCTGTGCCGCATCGGTGAGGCCAAGCAGTGGATGGAAGAGATTCTGGACGAGTCCTTGCCCGAGGAAGACAAATTACCTGCAAGCTTAATGGATGGCGTGACTTTGGCGAAAATCACACGCAAGTTCAGACCCGAGCTGGTCAAGCGGATTTTCGAGCACCCGAAACTGCAGTACCGGCACATCGACAACATCAATTGCTTCTTTTCTTTCATGGGTGAGATAGGCATGCCAAATCTATTCATGTTCGATCTCGTCGATCTTTACGAACGCAAAAACTTGCCCAAGGTTATTTTCTGCATCCATGCACTTTCTCATATTTTGGCTGGCCAGGAGTACGCCCCAACAATGAACAGTTTGGTTGGCGAGCTAGATTTCACCGAGGATCAGCTTTCCGACGCCCAAAAGGGACTAGATGCGGCCGGTGTCAAAGTTAATTTTGACAGCGTCAATCAGCACTTCAAGGGCCCTTCCAAGCCGAAACAAATCGCCGTTGACGTACAAAGCCCTGCCGACACGTCGCTTGCGAAGCACTACTCTAATAAATCACAAAAGAATTACTCGCAGGAACATCCCTCGCAGGAAAACGACCTGGAAGCGTCCCCCGAGCCGTCTCTTTCGCCTGAGGAAATCATGTTGATGACTTTGGAAGCACTCGAGCCCGAAATTACGGGATTGCAGTCGCATATGCGTGGATATTTGCATCGGCGGCAGTACAATTCTATTTTGAAGCGCGCCCTGAGCTGCGAAACGGGTCTAACCCGGTTGCAGGCCGCTGCTCGCAACAAATTGTTTCGGCAAACGGAGGACTCGCGTGCCTTGCAAGCCATAGAAGATGGCAGAATCGAAAAATTGCAGGCCGCAGCCCGTGCGAAGCTTCTGCGCCAGAAACTTAGCCGCCAATCTTCAGAGCTGAGAGTCTACACGGAGCTGTTTACTGGCCTTCAGGCTGCTGCCCGCAGCCACTTGATGCGCCAAACCCAGGCTAAAGTTCATTCGTTACTCAAAGGTGATGATATACCGTACACTGCGTTCCAGGCACGTTGCAGAGGTGCGCTTTTGCGTGGTAATATCCAGAGCTGTAAGGCTCAGCTTCAGGCCGCTCGCTCGCATATCATTAGCGTGCAGAGCGCTTTCAGAGGATTGTTCTTGCGTTACAGCTTGGGCAATATTTACGACGACTTGGACGCGGAGATTGTGGGCATTGTAGGTATTCAGGCCCGACTAAGAGGCGCACTCGTCCGCCGGCAGTTCTTCAATCAATTGCAACGCTGGGATGAGACAAAAGTGAGACTGATCCAGACTATGTGGCGCACACACTGCCAGCAAAACGCTTACCGCTCGCTAATGGCCGATCCCAACCCACCGCTCTCCACAATCCAGCGTTTCATCCACTTGTTGAATGACAGCGATGCAGACTATAAGGACGAGTTAGAGCTAGAAGAGGCGCGCCAGGAAGTTGATCGATCGGTCAAATCGAATGAAAGGCTGGAGAAGTACATCGAACAATTGGATACCAAGATTGCACTGCTTATGAAGAACAGAATATCTATTGACGAGGTGGTTCAGCAGATGAACAGGGCGCCCCCTGCCGAGTTAGAGGACGCTTTAAGAACAAGCAACGGCTCAAACTCCTCTCAGTACTCGCATGCGCGTCAATTGGCCGAAGAGGGCTTTGATTTGCGTGCTCTAAATCAGGCCTCGCGCCAAAGACTCGAGCTTTATCAGGGGCTGTTTTACGTGCTGCAAACGAAGCCGCAGTACTTGTCTCGCTTGATGCACAACTTGCAGACCAGTTTGAGCGAGAAAGAGCTGAAGAACTTAACACAGAAAGTTTCAACGATATTCAGCGGCGGTCAGCGTGAAGAGTATTTTCTGCTGCAGTTTTTGGCGACATCGCTTGCGCATGAAATGGATCACACGTCTTCTCTGAACGAGTTTGGTGCTTTGGGTGACAGCCTGGTGTGCTGGCGTATTTTCGAGGCGTTAAACCACAAACCTAAGGCTCTCAATTTTCTTAAAACCGTACTGAAGACGCCCATGGACCAGCTGCGTTTGGCGGTGCGCGAGGGAGAGATCGAGCCCGACCCGGAACGAATCTATAAACAGCTGCAAGCCCATGACATTCAAGAACACAGAGTCCCACGACCTGATGTCCCACTCGACTCAGCGATTCAGGACCCAGAAACTCGCCAAGAGTTTGTGTTTAGACTGCAAAAAATGCGTGAACTCGTGGGGGCGTTTGTAGCCCAGCTCATGGTTTCGGTCGATCAATTGCCGTACCACGTGCGATATATCGCTAAGGCTGTGCACTCGCATGCTGCGCGCAAAGGAGGCGATGCTCTGAGTCTTGTAGGCCTGGTTGTGGTTGATTACTTCTTGTTGGCGGCTGTTTACGACGATGTCCTGGACCAGCCAATGAACATCGACGAGAGCCAGGCCATGACTTTGGTGGCCAAAATGCTGCGGCAATGCTCGGCGATGGCCCCGTTCCCTGCGGAGGATGTTTATCTGCAACCACTCAATGACAGCGTGATCTCTGCCGGTCGGCAACTGCAGCAGGTTTTCCGCCAAATTATAGACATCCCTGACTTGCAGAGCCATTTCCGAATGACTGGCATGGACGATGTAACTTCGCGCGTACGGCCTTCCTTGTTGATCAAGACTCAGGACATTCTGGCCGTGCACTCTCTGGTATTCCAGAATCTGGGCGAGATTGCCGAGCCATCGGATGAACTGTTGCGACCAGTCGTATACCAGCTGGGTCCACTCCCGAAAGATGCCAGAGATATGCTAGACATAGCTCGCTACGCACAGATCAGACTTGAGCTGAACCCGAGCTTTGGCTCGACAGCTTCCAATAACGACGGTTTATTGGCCGCTGCGAAACGATGCCTCGTCGAGGTGCTTCCTATTCAGCAAAGCACAGATTACCGCGATCTTATGGATGTGCTTGTTTCGCCCGTTTCTGAGGAAGACGAGCTCGCGTTTTCAATGCAGACTCTGTCGGGCGAATTGCAGAACCTCAGTTTCAGAGATTTGAAGCTTCTGACGCTCGAAAAAGTGCTTGAGCTCGAATCTTCGGGCCGCATTTCGCGTGCAAATAGCTACCAAGCATTGCTCAACTCCCTGGCTGAAGACATTCGCAACGCATACGACGCACGTAAGGCACGATCACGGAACTTGGCGCTTTGCTCGGCTACATTGGCATCGCTCCAGGACAAACACGCATATCTCCAGAAACGTCTGGACGAGTACAATGCGTATATTGAGGAGGCAATGCTCACTCTGCAGGAATCTTCGAAGAAGAAGAAGGTTTCACTCTTTGAGCGGCTCTTACATCGCGATTTTGCCGCCCTGAAGCTCGGCAAGCGCCCGGAAAAAACAAAGTTCGGCAGCTACAAGTATGGCGCCGACAAATTGAAGGAGCGCGGAGTGCTGATTTCGATGAAAGGTTACAGCCACAAGAAACTACGGGACATTGTGTTCACGTTCAGCTGCAACGAGGTTAGCAAGTTCCAGGTTCAAGTTCTTTACAAAGGCATCATGTTGCCCGGTGGTTCTTCGACTTTGACTTTGGACGAGCTGCTGGATAAGCAGTACAGCAATGAGCCGTATCTGGATATGTTTGACATTGTACAATTCAGTACAAACCGGCTGCTACAGCTGGTGTTCAAGAAATTCTATGGGGCTCAGGACGAGTAATTTGGGTGTTTAAATTATATTTGTTTGATAGTTCAATGTGCGATAGTGATTCTCTTTGTCGAGCCCCAACTAAGACTAGTTCAATTGTCGAGCTCTGTGAGCGTTTAATATGTCCGCGTATGGGTGCTATTTGGAGTCCTCTGATCAAAGAAGGTTGGTGATCTATATGAAAATCAACATGAGTTTTGAGGAGTCAATTTGCTAGCTGGTAGGCCAAGCTGAATTTCCTGTTCATTAAGTATTCGATTTATCTACATCTAATCCACGATAAGATCATGCAGGTCATTTTCGTCAATGTACATGTACATGGTAAACGAGATACACAACCATCAATGAGTGAAAAAAACAGTTTTGAGAATACGATTATCTTGAATTATCTCACATTCGAGATGAAAATAAATTTAGTCCGAAAATATTACCATCAATGGAACAGAACTTTCTGTTCTTCCACCTTTCTGTGCACCTCAAGATAAGCCTCTGCTGACAGGTGGCTCTTGTTGTCAAGTTATGGCTCGCTTAGTGCCGGAGTGGGCGCTAATCAAAGCGTATGAGACCAAAGAACAACTGCAAACATTATGGCAGGGTCTTCAAAGACGTGAAAAGATTTTATTGATAGCAGGAGGCGCCTTCGCATTCACCTGTGGCGTGTTATTTCTTATTTTCCACGAACAGCTTCTTAAATTTATGGTTCGCGTTTCTGACGAATTTGCCCACATCAAGTATGGCCACCTCATCATTTTCCTTGCATTGGTGGTCATTTCGTTCCCGCCAATGATTGGCTACTCTGCTATTTCAATGTTCACCGGAATGACTTACGGATTCCCCTGGGGCTGGCCTATCTTGGCTGCGGGCACTTTGTTCGGGTCTTTTGCATCGTATTTGGTGTTCAGACACATTCTTAAGGAGCGTGCAGAGAAATTGGCCAAGAGCAACGTGAAGCTGGCTGCTTTTGCGCAGACTTTGCAACAGGATAAGTTCACTTTGTTGTGGATGATCAGACTGTGCCCGCTGCCATACTCACTTTCGAACGGTGCTTTGGCCTCTGTACCTACTGTGACCCCCGTCAATTTCTTCTTGGCGACGTTGTGTGTGACTCCGAAGCTGTTTCTGCATATTTTTGTCGGGGACCGGCTAGCGAAACTAGGACTTTCGCCAGACTTCTCGACTCGATTGGTGAATTTCATTTCGATCGTAATCGCTGGCGTTATTGGAATCGCTACCACCTATATTATTTATCAGCGGACCAAGGAGCGGGCGGCTGCGCTTGAGGCTCAATATAGCGAGGTTGGCGAGATGGATTTGGAGGAGATCTGACTGGCGCTCTAGAGTAGGGCGGCCTATATAATTTATTCGTTGTAAACATGAGATCAAGATTGATACGCAGGAACGCAGGGACCGCTACTGGTTGTTCCATTGAGATGTGCAAACAACAAACAGTCAATGCTTGTCGAAAGACTTAGAGCCAAGATCAAATGAATGGTGCTTGCATTCACGTAGAGGACTAAAACGTTTGCGTGTGTGACGGGGCAATAAAAGGCTTTCATACTTCCGCATTTTATTGCCATTGCCTACAAATTTGAAGCATTGTGGTACATTGCAAGCCGTACACCAGCCCTATCGAAGAATATACCTTTGAGCGAGTGCTTTTATGTTGCGATAACCAGATTGGATGGTCGGCTAACAAGGCGCATTGTATTGAGGGAATGATCTGTGATCTCGTTCAATTGCAGCTCAACTATCAATAGCAGAGGCCAATCAAGCGCGTCTTCTAAGAATATTTCATAGCACGTATTAAACTGTCTATTTACACGTGACCCACGCGAAACACGTGTGCCGAATGCTTCCCTCTCAGGTTTCTCCCAGCAGGTTTTCTCAGGATGTTTCTCCCAGCAGGCACCCCAGCAGGAACCGCTGACAATGGAAGGGAGGCCCAGACGGTGAAAAATTCCGAGCCGATTACTAACCACGGTCCCCGAAACCCACCAATCAAATTCCAACGCAGTTACCCTACCGAAGGAACTCCCAATCAAAATGTACCACCCGGCGACATCCTTTCCCACCCACTTCCCGCGAAGAACACTAGAGAAGATGTTTTCCAGAGTCCTTCCGTCGCTGAAGCGCAACTCGATGAGGGCCGCCACGCCCATGTTGGCGCGCACCATGGCCTCGCAGACCTCGCAGGGCTCGATCAAGGCCGTCATTGGTGCCGTTGTCGACGTCCAGTTCCCCCAGGGCCAGCTCCCGGCCATTCTGAACGCCTTGACTCTCGACAAGGCCGATGGCGAGAAGCTGGTTCTTGAGGTCGCCCAGCACCTCGGTGAGAACACCGTCCGTACTATTGCCATGGACGGTACCGAGGGTCTTGTCCGTGGCTCCGCTGTCTCTGATACCGGTGCTCCCATCAAGGTCCCCGTTGGTGATGCCACTCTTGGCCGTATCCTCAACGTGACCGGTGACCCCGTCGACGAGCGTGGTCCCGTCAAGACTGACAAGTTCCGCCCCATCCACGCCGAGGCCCCTGCTTTCAGCGAGCAGTCGACCTCTGCCGAGGTGCTCGAGACTGGTATCAAGGTCGTCGATCTGCTTGCCCCCTACGCCAAGGGTGGTAAGATTGGTCTGTTCGGCGGTGCTGGTGTCGGCAAGACCGTGTTCATCCAGGAGCTGATCAACAACATCGCCAAGGCCCACGGTGGTTACTCCGTTTTCACCGGTGTCGGCGAGCGTACCCGTGAGGGTAACGATCTGTACAAGGAGATGATCGAGTCTGGTGTCATCAACTTGGACGGCGAGTCGAAGGTCGCTCTGGTCTTCGGCCAGATGAACGAGCCCCCGGGAGCCCGTGCCCGTGTCGCCCTGACCGGTTTGACCATTGCCGAGTACTTCCGTGATGAGGAGGGCAAGGACGTGTTGCTCTTCGTCGACAACATTTTCCGCTTCACCCAGGCCGGTTCCGAGGTGTCTGCTCTTCTGGGCCGTATTCCCTCGGCTGTCGGTTACCAGCCCACCCTGGCCACCGATATGGGTGCCCTTCAGGAGCGTATCACCACCACCAAGAAGGGTTCCGTCACCTCCGTCCAGGCCGTCTACGTGCCTGCCGATGATTTGACCGATCCTGCTCCGGCCACCACTTTCGCCCACTTGGACGCCACCACTGTGTTGTCCCGTGCCATTTCCGAGCTTGGTATCTACCCCGCCGTCGACCCTCTGGACTCGAAGTCGCGTCTTCTTGATGCCTCTGTCGTTGGCCAGGAGCACTACGACGTCGCTACCAAGGTCCAGCAGACCCTGCAGGCCTACAAGTCGCTCCAGGATATCATTGCCATTCTTGGTATGGACGAGCTTTCCGAGACCGACAAGCTCACTGTCGAGCGTGCCCGTAAGATCCAGCGTTTCCTGTCGCAGCCTTTCGCTGTCGCCGAGGTCTTCACCGGCATTGAGGGCCGTCTCGTTGCCCTTAAGGACACCGTCCGCTCTTTCAAGGAGATTCTGGACGGCAAGCACGACTCGCTGCCCGAGGCTGCCTTCTACATGGTTGGTGATATCGAGGAGGTTCAGTCCAAGGCCGAGAAGATCGCCTCCGACTCCAACTAGAGTGCACACTAGCTAGACGAATTGATGAGTGTAGAGTAGTTAGAACTCTATCTTAAAAAACAGATCATTGAACGTGGGCCTTAGTGCTTTGTGTGGCCCCTGATCACCGTGTGTTAGGCTTTTGTGCTGGCGTTCAGTAAGCTTCACACATAACACTATTTAGACAATATCCAGGCAAATTCATAATAGTCTGCTCAGAGGAATCATTTCGAGTATAGTACTCCGCAACACAATGTCCCATCAACGCAATTGCCTTAGAGATTTATCGAATTAACGCCGGCGTTCAGTGGGTCCAGGCAAATGCAACCTTATTTCGCAACGTTATTCCCTATTTAAGCAACAATTATGGGTTCCAATTAAGGAGCCTCCAGCGAGTCTACCCAACTTATTTGTTGAATCGCCCTTTAAAGCGACTTTGATACAGAATCAGACACTCCTATATTAATGACTTCCCACCCAAAGCCGAAAATCTAGATAGCCGACGAAACACGCATTTGCTAGAAGCATCAGAGAGGTCATTTCAACAAGACCGAATCACAATTCATTTGCCCTGCTATATTGTTTCATCTGCCGTCAAAAATATAAATGCACTCTAATTCGGCTTTATCCTTACCACGTGATCCATGCCCTATATGTACCTTACAGACAGATAATTGTGGTCCAGGCTTCGACGTGCAGAAACCCCTAGATTAATTCTAACACCAAAGCCATGTGCAAGCTCTCAAGCCCCGGAACTTCTTGGGTAAATTGTACATCAAGCTAGAGCTAAAATATCAGGGCTTGAATACAAGAATACTCGAGTCGAATGCATCTATGGGTATTGGGCAATCCTGCGTATCTGCAGCAGGTGCATCTAAGCGATAACGTCTTGTTCGAGCGATCATACGATAGAGCCAGCATAGAGAAGACTGGACAGCTGCAACAGAGAAGCTGCACGGCAATGATATTGTTTGAGAATGTGTATCTTGCTCATCCTCTTTTTGCCCAGTGCAGACTGTCAAATTGTGGTATAAAGGTGTTACTAAACTAAGGACCAGGCAGCTAGTTAGAGAGAGAAGCTCTAAACTAAAACCGCGATCAAGCAGTTAGATTTAAGATGCTTAAAGCATGCCACCAAGGCCAGTGACAACAGCGTTGGCCTGGCTGGAAGCAGACGAAAGCTTGACGTTGAGGCTGGCAGCGGAAGCGGTAGCGGCCTGAGCGCGCGACAGAATCGAGGAGACGGCACCAGAGGTGGTCTGGACGTTGGCGTTCTGAATGGCAGAGATAACGGCAACGGGGTACTTCTGGATCTCACAGACGCAGGTGGGCGAAGCAGTGGGGATGAGGTCCTCAAGGTCCGAGACAATGGCAGAGCCAAGGCCAGAAACATCGTCAATGATAGCCAAGTGCAGGTCCTCAACGGCATCAACAAGCTGGGTGAGCAGGTTGAGCAGCGAGGGGGAGACGAAGCTGCCAAGGAGACCGTCAACAAGGGCGTTGGCCTCGTTAAGGACAGTGACGATCAAGCCATCGGCGTCGTGCAGAAGGGTGGAGATCAGGTTGTTGGCGTCCTCAAGAAGGTCGGTCAGGATGAAGCCACGCTTGTCGTTGACGGGCGAAGCCTGAGCAACAGAGAGGAGGGCAGCAGCGGTGAACAAAGCGGAAGAGGTGCGCATTATGATTAGTTTGAGGGAGGAGAGGACAGGAAGATTTTTGAGGAATTTCAATGGAGGAAGGCACGTCTTATATACCTGTCGAATACCAGCTTTTGGCTAGCCGCAGGCATAGGGCCTTGCGAAACAAGGTTTAGGTCTTGTGGTTTACGTGCGAACCCCGATGCACCACTTTGCAGTGAAAATCATGGAGGGTGCATTGTCCGTACTCAATTCCCGCTTTGAGTGACAGATGGACCTTGATTCGAGGTTTAGGGGCGCTCTATATTGCTCTTGCAAAATGTTGGACGGGTTTTGGGATTTATGCTGCTTATTTGCCGGATGTCCCGAGCCCCGCGCTGCTAAATACCCAGCAAAACCTCCCGTCGCATTCTACAAGGCTCCTCCACTTTTTTTCGCGTATAAGGCTTGCAACCGTCATTCCAAAACCCTACGAGAATCACACTACAAGGGATTTGCTTACTCCATCAGGCAACATCATGATCGACATTGCACATAGCCGGGAAGCTATATCGGAGAATTCGCCCGAGGCAATATGTCACACCACGAGGATGGAAAGATCGAGAGTGCATCAGTGGCGAGACGACTGGTAATTAAATTTGAACCTTCGTAACTTCTATTTAAATCTTCACGTCTGTCAGTCACAACTGTATTGTCGCCTAGCCAGACTGTCTCTATTGACGCAACTCGGCAGTCACTCCTGCAAGTACGAGGCTCGCTAACAACGAGACCTTGTAATGTGTGAGGCTGCCTAAGGAACCGGTGTTTTGGAGGCATGCATATCCGCGTTGATCGAGAATTCCGCTGGGATAAATCGTGCGTAATTGAGTAGCTTGATACTTAAATAATGGATTCTCTCGCATCATACTCTGAATATTGGCTGAAATCAGCCGATTAACTGCCAAGAATTCGGTTCGCAGAATCTCCCGACTTCCTGCATGCGGCTGCACCTCGATCGAAGGTCGCTTGCAGAAGAGGTCTTGTTACACCGCCAGGAACGTTGGGAGCAAAAATACCATTACCTACAATTGGAGTGTGTGCGAAAAAAGCATTTGGTATGCTCGTGACGTGGGCTCACTAATTGCATTGTCATCTCGCGGCTTGCATAGATTCGGTAGCGCGAGAGATAATCAAATGTCCTGCGTGACTCTGGACGGCTCCGCGATCCGCTGCATTAAGGCACGCGGCAATCACAACTTGAAGGGATAGAACCCTCGTTTTTCCAATGCGCATTTATACGCTACATTGTTTTTTACAGATTTATAAGACTGAGCTCGAATTTTTGATAAGTTCATTAGTCTTTTTTACAAACCGCCCAGAAAATGCTGGCCGCCGATGGACGGATTGGCATGCGGCTCTGTTGTGCTTCAGTTCGTGCGTCGTGGTCTGTGGGGGTTCGATCACTCAGTTAGGGTTTTCAAAAACAAACTATAGGCTATAGCTAGCTGTAGCTTGACGATGGTAGCTTATTTGGTCTTTCAAATATGTATTAACTCGTAACGTTTGGTCTACGAGCGAGGAAATACAGAGGTTGTTCACTTAAAAAGTACCATTGAGCCTATTGAATAGAGCAAAAATCCACAGGTTCAGCTTGACAGATGCAGAAAGAAGATACTCGGGAGAAGCCGAAGTGGTGGGGTAAAGCCTAGAACCTTTGGTGAAGACACTTGCTAATAGATCCATTCACCAACAATGTAGATCTCTCGACGCCTGCGCGTTCCGTCTCACCCGCGCTATTGAGCTGACAATTTTCCTCGCAAATCTTGCGTCGTTTCTTAGTATTTCTCAGATGAGTTCCGGAAACAAGAAATAGTCGCTTTCAAGATGCAGACCTGCTGCTGCTGCTAGTGCCCAGGTTCTACTTGGCTTTGTTCCATTACCATGTCGCGTTAGGGTCTCTCAAGTAACATTAGATAAATTATTCAGATTATCAGACTCTAGATAGCCCCGCTTCACTTACGGAAAACCACGTGGTAGCGCAGTTCAGCACTTGTCAAGTTCCTGATTGACGTACATCGTGCGCTCGGAAACATGCACTTTCACACTAATCGGGACAAAATTTGGTGTCACGAGACTCTTAAGAGGTGATCTACAGAATCCTCTATCGCAGTCGATTATGCAGGTTCAAGAAACTGACGACCCCTTGCGGAGAAAGTCTCGATTGCGCGAATTAATTTCTATAGGCCATTAATTATTGTCTATGACTTCGGAAGCGAAGGGTCTATAAGAGTGTTTCTAGCTGTGGAGAAAGGCAACCAATTTTGACGACAGCAAATAGGCTTCCTTTTATCGAGAAGAATACGATTTTTTGCGGAGACATATGTGCGACACCTCAAAATTAGACTAACGAGTTTCGTGAAGTGAGGCTACGCTTGGAACTCCTGCAGAATGACTTGTTTTTGAGGAACCAGACAGATGTTTCCAAGTTGTGTGAGCTTCTCCTTAATATTAAGGGCTGTCGAGTCCCTCTGAGCAGGTCGCAGCAGAAAGAATGGTGTGCTCAAGGGCGATTTTTTCTAGGTCAAGGATCTGATCAGAGCTGGAAAAGCTAAGACAATTGACCAAAAAGGTGGAAGCAAAAATTATTGTAATAAGCTGTGAGCGTTTTGCTGTACTTTAGCTTGTTTTGTAAAACAACTTAGAAAACTTCTCGGTGGCGCCAGAGCTGTATACAAAATACTTTGGTTCGAAGACGCTGCAGGGTCAGTTCAAGTTGCAATGGACTGGACAAACTGGGCGCTACTATTTTGTGCACAACTCACACGTTTCAGCTTCAATTTCTTCGGACGAGGGGCTCAAGCGAAGTATCGGAAGGGGAAGTATCGGGAGGGGACGTATCAGAAACATGGTAGCGAGGTTGAAACAACCCTATTGCCAGCTTCGTTCAAGCCCCCCTAGATCTAAGTTCGCCAACTCACCTGAATTGATCACTGAATTAAATATTCAGGCGCAAATGCTATTTTTGAGTAGAAATTATTTGCGGGGCAGAAAGCATGTTTCTCAGTTGACAAGAACATATTGATGAGCTGATCTTGACGTGCTCAGGTTCGTCTTGACCACCATTTTTCAAAACGAGGTATATGCAAGGAACAGAGCATTAACTCATTCAAATTCTATAACGTGCTTCATCTTTATTTCACTTCTTTCGAAACATCACGTGCAACGTTATTGCTCCAGCTTGAAACGGAACATAAATTCAAATTACCATCTTACGACGCAAGTCCAGACCCAACTAGCTCCGACTAGCGAGAAGCCGCATCATCCTCCACGTAGACATGTCGGCGAAAGTGAAATCAGTGCTCAGCGGCGACACAGTTGTTTTGGCGGTGCAGGGCGAGCCGGCCGAGGAACTTGTTTTGAGCTTAGCGTACGTTTCGGCACCTCGATTTAACTCGGATCAGGCTGGCGCCTTTGAGTCGCGCGAGTACCTGCGGAATCTGCTTGTAGGCAAGCCCGTGCAGTTCCGGGTGTTGTACTCGAACAACAATCGCGATTACGGAGATCTTAAGGCTCCTATTTTTGGATCGTTGATTGAGCGGGCTTTGGGTGATGGAGCTGTCACTTTGCGGGATGACGCGCCCGTCAAGCCTGGCTTCGACAGCTACGAGGGCCGGCTTGATTCGGCACAGCTGCGAGCATCCTCTGGCAAAAAGCTGCTGTGGAACACGGAAAAGCTGCTTAGAATTCGCCAGGTTGGCGAAGTGCCCGAGGATCTGATTGGCTCAAAGCGCCAGGTGCCCTCGATTGTCGAGAAGGTCATTGCTGGTGACCGAGTGCATTTGCGCACGCAGATGGACCGTGACTACCACTATGTTGGTCCAGCATTGCTGGCTGGCATCAGGGCACCACGCACTGCTCGTGGTGAGCAGCCGGCTGAGCCGTTTGGCGACGCATGTGCCAGTTTGTTGGCGCTCCGCATGCAGCAGCGCTCGTGCCGCGCAGTATTTGTCGGCAGATCGCCGCAGAATCAGCCGCTCGTGACTTTGGTGCATCCTTCAGGTGACATTGCAGCTGTTTTGCTCGAGCAGGGCCTGGCCCAGGTCCAGGAGGCACATGCTGCCGCTTTGGGTTCCGAGCGCATGCTGGCCCTGAAGGCAGCCCAGAAGAAGGGCGAAGCGGCCAAAGTCGGGCTGTGGAAACGGCTGGAGCGCAAAGCCCAGGGCGAGTTCGAGGCAACAGTTATTCGCGTTGTTTCTGCCGACACAATTGTGCTGGAGCTCAAGGATGGCAAAGAAGAGACCGTGCAGCTGTCGTCGGTGCGGGCCCCGCGTAAAACCGACACTGCTCAGGCCGCGTTCATTGCCTCGAGTCGCGAGACCGCTCGCAAATTGCTGATTGGCAAGCCCGTGCAGGTCGTGGTCGATGGCACGCGGCCGGCAAGCGAGCAGTTTGAGGCACGCCGGCTCGTGACGCTGGCAGTCAACGGCAGAAATGCCGCGCTGGAGCTGGCACACGCCGGTGCTGTGTGGGTTGTGCACCACTCGCGCGATGATATCGACCGCTCGCCGTTTTTGGACGAGCTCTACGCTGCCGAGGAGCAGGCCAAGGCTGCGCACAAAGGCATGCACGGCAAGCCGCCGGCTCAGCGCACGGTCGATGCCAGCGAGTCTGTTGTCCGTGCGCGCGGATACGCCGCTTCGTTGGTCCGCGCGTCGCGCACGCGCTGCGTTGTGGAGTTTGTTTCGGCTGGCGGCCGGCTGCGGCTGTTTGTGCCCGAGGAGTCGTGCACTTTGACGGCGGTCCTGGCCGGAGCGCGCGTACCCCGGACCTCCGAACAGTGGGGCCCTGAGGCGCTGCAGTTCACCACGAAAAACTACAACCAACGCGATGTCGAGGTCACGTTCCTAAGTGTCGATAAGACTGGTGCCTTCTCGTCTCTGATCTACCTACCCGGCAAGAAACTCAGTCTCCAGGAACAGCTTGTGCAGGAAGGTCTGGCCGATGTGCACGCTGGATCTGCCAACGGGGCTGGAATCCGCAAGGAGCTCGATGAGGACCTGGCCAAGGCCCGCGAGATGAAGAAAAACATGTGGGAGAACTACGAGCCCGAGGAAGAGGAAGAAGCGAAGGAAGAGGATGTGGACGCCGCCGAGGACGAAGATAGCGCACAACAAAGCGAGTCGACAACTACTCTGTCTCTCTCAGATGCCCACTGCACGGCTGTCGACAAGTCTGCGTCGATCTCGTTCCAGCTGTCCTCTAACCGCGAGAAGTACCTGATCGTGCAGCAGGAACTCAACGGCTTCTACAACGCTGCGTCCAATACCGGAGTCAAGTTTACGAAAAACCCGCGCCGCAACGATATTGTTGCCGCTAAAATCGATAACCAGTGGCACCGCGCACAGGTTCTGGGCTACGAAGGTGTACAGTTCTCTCTGCTTCTGATTGATACGGGCAAAAAAGAGCCCTCTGTGGACCGCGCGGATGTGCGTCCCTTGGCGGATGGATTCAAGGTGCAGGGTGTTCCGGCACTGGCCCAGACCGAGAAGCTGGCCTACATTGTTGCTGCGCCTTTGCACTACGGCGAGGACATGCTGAACTACTTGGAGCAGCTCGAGGGCACGAACCTGGCGCTGCAGAAGCTTGGTTCGGCCGGCGTGCTGGTCTTCACTGACGACGCCAAAAACACCGACGACAGCCTCAACTCGCGTCTTGTAGACAACGCGTACGCCTCGGTTTCGCGCTCCGGCACCTCGGACCTGCACCGCAGCCTTGTCAGGCTCCAGGACGCGGCCATGAAGCAGCGTCGCGGCATGTGGGAATACGGTGACCCCCGCGCCGATGACTTTTGATCTGCGGAAGTTTCTGATCTGCGGGCGTAGTTGCTGTTAATTTTCAGTTAGTTTGCATAAGTACATACTTTACAATCCACGAAGTGGTGAAGTGATTTTTGGGAACGCTACCAAGGTTATGTCCTAGAGAAAAATCAGAGGAATGTCTATTCCGCAATTGAAAGCCAAATATTAGTATCTACACTTTAATCTACATCAAAACACCTGCGAAAGAACATCGTCCATGGCCGTGCTCTTGGCCCGTTTAGCAGGCTTGACCGGCTTCTGATCAAACGAACGACGCACCTTGTCCTCCTTGGTGCCACGCTTCTCCTGGATTTTGTCGATCATAGCTTTGCGCTCGACGTTCTCAATAAATAACTTGTTTTCCTTGGTGGCCTGGGCGATTTCGGCCTTCAGCTTCTCCTGGCGCTCCTGTGCCTCGAGGGCAATAGACTCAGTCAAGTCAGTCCATTTGAATTTCTTGAGGTACTTGACGTTCATGATATCGTCGTAGTAAAACGAGCCCTTTTTGCCGCCTAGCTTGCGGCCATTCAAGGTATCTGCGGCAATTTTCGCATCGCCTTTTTTCACGAACTCGGCCCATCCCTCGGTGTATTTCCGTTTGCGGTTGCCGCCCGACTTCTTGCGACGTTCGTACACTTTCTCGTCTTCTGGTTTGAGGAAAAGGCGGTTGACTTCTCCAAAGCGTTCCATAATCTGGCGCATTTTGACCGGTTTCATGTAGGGAGGCACGCTTGAGATGTACACGACCCCCGATTTCTTGATCGCGTTGAGCCGCTCTTCCAATTCTTTTTTGCTGAGCGACGCAACGTGTTTTTTCTCGCTTCGGGGCACGTTGTTTCCGTCCTGATCGAGCTGTGCGACGTCGTTATTGTTGCCTTCAGAGCCGCTCTCTTCGTCCGAGCCAGGTTCATCTGCACTGATCTCTGAGTCGCTCAATTCGTCTTCGCTTTCGTCACTTTCATCATGTCTTGATTTGTTGGACCGATTGCGAGATTTAGAGCCTTTCACAAACTCGTCTTCACTGGAATAACTGGCTGCGTCGAGCGCCAATAATTCTTTTGCATCCATTGAAATTTTGTCAGCTGGAAGAGAAGAGAAAGATGCGTCTGGGATGATGAGGATGTATTGAGGTGGCTCTGAAATTATGGGGGTCAATTGGACTGATTGTGAGGATTTTTGAGCCAAGAGAAAATTTATCGAGCGACAGGTAATATATTTATTGAAATTCTGTGTTTGTATTTCTGCTTGTGCTTGTGCATGTGCATGTGCTTCGTAGAAAAGTGGAGCGCAAGTGATGATTGAGGTGAATCCTGCAAAAAGGGATCTATAGAAAGATTTTGATAGCAATATTCTAAAGGTATCCTACATAATTGTGATTGTGCGCATCTCACAGTCTTAAAGTGTTGGGTAGGTGAGTATAAAGCACAGGCTATTTCATAGTGATTACTGTCTTATACGGGATATTTGCAGGTGAATAGTGAAGACTTGCTACTCTAGAGTACCAAAACTGCAACTAAATTCAAAGCTCGAGCTCGGCAAATTTGCCCTCGACCAACTGAACCGCCTCGTCGACCTTGGCTACCTCGGTGCCCGTGCCCTGCACAGACTGGCCCTTGCCGCCGGCGCGGCCGCCAATCACCGAAGAAACCTCTTTGCCCAGGTCTGTGGCCGACACATCTTTCGCCAGGTAGCAGCCGTGCGCGACCTTGTCGCCGTCGACCGAGAAGAGGTACACGCTCTTGCCCTGTTTTTTGGCGTAGTTGAAGCCCTCGGCCAGGGCCTTGGACGAGCCCTCGACCTTCAAAACAGCGGCAGAAGACGACTCGTGCTCAGCAAAGTATGCTGTGATGGCGTCCACCACCTTCTTGGCCTGGGCCTTGGCCTGAGCCTTGACCTGGTCGGTGATCTGTTTCTGCAGGGCGTTGAAGCGGTCGGTGATGCGGGCTTTGGCGAGCACGGAGATCGTCAGCGGCTTGAGCTCGACGCCCAGCTTCTTGGCCTGCTGCTCGGCGTCGGCAGTTTCGAGCTGCGGCAGCGACGACTCGAGCTCAGCGACACGCTGCTCGAACGCAGCCGCCACGCGCTGGACGTCGTGCGCAGCCGAGCCGGTCGCAGCAACGATGCGTCGAATGCCCTTGGCAATGCCGCTCTCCTCGATAACTACAAGCTCACGGATGTCGCCAGTTTTCTGGACATGCGTGCCGCCGCAGAACTCGATCGAGATCTTGGCCCACTTGTCGGAGTGGGGCTCGTCGCCGAGCGCGCTCACGGGCGCACCGATCGACACAACGCGCACCGGATCCGGGTACGTTTCGCCAAAAACGGCGCGGACACCGGTGATCTCGCGGGCGCGGGCCAGCGGCATCTCCTCGGCGTAAACCGTGTGGTTATCGCGGATGTACTGCGAGCAGATCTGCTCGATCTTGTCGAGCTCTGCAAGGGTGACGCCCTGTTTGTGCGAGAAATCGAAGCGCAGCTTGTCCTCGGCCACGAGCGAGCCCTTCTGGTCGACGGAATCGCCAAGCGTCTCACGCAGGCCAAAGTTCAGAACATGTGTGCCTGTGTGGTTGTTCTTGAGCTTGGCACGGCGCGACGGGTCGGGGCCAGCCACCACGCGCGAGCCCTCTTTCAAGGTGCCGTAGCTCTGCGAACCGGTGTGCAGGACGTAGCCGGCGTAGCTCTGGGTATTTTCGACCACAAACTCGGCCTCGCCGTCAATAACAATGCGGCCCGTGTCGTACTCCTGGCCACCGCTCTCGGCGTAGAAGTTCGTCTTGTTGAGAATGATGCCCAGCTGGCCGTCCTTCTCGACCACCTTGAGCACCTCCGCCTCGATATCCTCGTCAAGGTACTTGAACGAGTCGTCGGTGACCGGCACTTTCTCGTTCTGCAGCTCAGAGATGGCGTGCACGTCAAGTTTGAGCAGCTGCGCGCCCTGTTTCTTGGCACCTTTCGACGCCTCTTTCGACGCCAGCCGTGCCGCCTCGAACTCGTTTTCGTCAATAGTGAGGCCGGCCTCCTCGGCCATCAGCCGCGTCAAATCAGACGGGAAGCCGTACGTGTCGTACAGGCGCCAGACATCTTTGCCGTCGAGTTTCGAGACCCCGGCCGCCTTGGCCTTGGCCGCGTACTGCTCGAAAAGACGCTCGCCACGGTCCAGAGTGCGGGCAAACGACTCCTCCTCCTCGTTCAGAATCTCAAACACATCGGCCTGGTTCTTGCGCAGCTCAGGGAACACGTCGCCGACCTGCTCGATCAGAGTGGGCGCCAGCTGCGAGAAAAACGTGCCGATGGGAACATTCAACTTCTTGCGCACGTAGCGCGCACCGCGACGTAAAATACGGCGCAGAACGTAGCCGCGGCCGTCATTGTTGGGCACACCGCCATCGGCCAGGGCAAACGTCAGCGTGCGCACATGGTCGGCAATCACGCGGTAGGCCGTGTCGATGCCGTCCGAGTCTTCGTCGCCGAACTTGCCCTCGTACGCCCGCACACCGGCCAGCTCCTGGATTTTCGCAAACAGCGGCTCGAACACGTCGGTGTCGTAATTCGACGACTTGTCTTGCAGCACCGAAACCAAGCGCTCGAAGCCCATACCGGTGTCAATATGCTGAGCCGGCAAAGTACGCAGAGTACCGTCGGCCTCGCGGTTGAACTGCATAAAAACAAGGTTCCAGATCTCAAGCACGTTGGGATCGTCCATGTTCACGAGATCGCGGGCGTTACGGCCACCGATGCGGTCGTAGTGGATCTCAGAGCACGGGCCACAGGGTCCCTGGTCGCCCATCTCCCAGAAATTGTCCTTGTACGAACCAATCACGATGTGGTCCTCAGGCACACCCATATCGAGCCAGAGTTGTTTGGCCTCGAGATCGGGCTCCATGCCCCGCTCGGGCGAGCCGCCAAAGTACGAGACATACATGCGGTTGGGATCGAGGCCGTAAACCTTGGTCAACAGCTCCCAGGCCATTTTGATCGCACCTTCTTTGAAATAGTCGCCGAACGACCAGTTACCAAGCATCTCGAAAAAAGTGTGGTGGTACGAGTCGCGGCCCACGTCTTCAAGATCGTTGTGCTTGCCGCCAGCTCGAATACATTTTTGCGAGTCGGCTGCGCGTTTCATGCCCGCAAATGGCGAGCCGGGAGCGACGGTGCCCAGGAAAATCGGCTTGAACTGGTTCATGCCAGCGTTCGCGAAAAGCAGCGTCGGATCCTCATACGGAATCACCGACGACGACGGCACGATGTGGTGCTCACGGCCCTTAAAAAATTCCAGAAACGTGGAACGGACTTTGTTCGCAGGCCACTGGGTAGAGGAAGTCATGAAGAAGCGCCGTCGCATGACAAAGCTTAAAACAGTCACCCTTTTGTGCTGGGACGAGTTGTGTGACTGTGGGGAAGGGAAGGGGAAGCGGAAGGTGCAGGCCGATGAAACTGGGGTAGTTTTATTGGTGAGCGAAATACAGTCGACTCGTGCATGTTTAGTTATTTCATTTGGAGTTTCGATTTACAGAGGTTCTCACAGTAACGGCCATAAGTCCTATTAGCGACACCATATCTGTAAAGTGGATTTTGTGGTTCACAGTTGAGCAAATAAAATTCATTCAAACTGCCTATTTTAGACATTCGTATCAATGTTCCAATAGCCTGACAGTATATACATACGATGTCTTATAACTTCAGTCTGCTTTCACCTCGTCTCCTCATTTCGCTGCATCTCTTGAAACTCAGGCGCTCAACTTATTTTTTCAGCATGCTTTCAAATTCGAAATACCTTGACTCTGGCAACTTTAAGCTCCATTCACGAGAGCAACACGTATCAACGCCACAGCATACACCCAAAATCACAATTCACAGGAGCACAAGCCACAAAAGCAGTAGATTCCACACCCAACGCCCCATGATCGATCCATCAATCACACGGGCTGTTAAAATAGGGACCCTGCATCTTGGGACTGAAATTCAAGGAAAAAGTTGATCGTAGCGCATAACGCCTTCGTATGCCGTCAATATCACACTGCAGTGCGATTGTGGTTCAATTGAGCGGTTCAAACCATCACCCAGTGGCCGCTGAAGCGTTTACATACCATTATTCAACATTATTATTTATATATATAAAAGCATAATAGAGAATCAGCATTCCATCAGTTAATTCATGGTTCACCGTGATATGAACATCTAAAAATGCACAAACGACCGCCCCAGGCGTGGAAGCCTACTGAATATGTATTGATGTAAGGGTAAGCAAATAAAAAGTTTCACCGCTGACAACCGAAAGTTCGAAACTTCAACCTTCGTCCGACACAGAAATGGCCACGAAATTCAACGCTGAGGAGGCCGAGAACCTCGAGGATATCGAAAAGCAGTTCGCTGTAGTTGCTGTTGAGCAGGCCCAGACCTACTGGGGTCTTCTTGAGGCGTTCAAGGCCTCCAAGCTCAAGCTCACACAGGCGGATGACGTTCTGATTGCCCATCTTATGGAGCAGTTCCCGGAGTTCCATGAGAATGGTGTCTGGGCCAACGTTCTTGACGAGGACGCGATGAAAACCAAGCAGGGCAAAGAGCGCTGGCGCAATTTCTGCAATGCCTACGAGAAGATCATTCCTGACTTCAACTTCGGCACTCTTATTCGTCTCGATCCCAGCAAGGAGTACTCTCAGGAGAACACAATGTTTGGTTTGAGAGTTCAGTTTTATGCTATCGAGGTGCTTCGTAACCGCAGAGGGCAGAACGACTGGATTCAGAAGCCTAAGAAATGAGGACGCTGAGTAGGATAAGCAGTGTTCCAGCAGCGTTTTTGGAATGAGCGAACGCTATGGAGTTCAGACTTTTCTGAAGACTTTTCGGAACTGAGCCTCACCGAAATCCAATGTTTTGTTCCAGAACCAAAACCGAGACACTGTTCTAGCTTTATTCATTATCATCATTATACATACACGCATATATATATTCAAGTGAGCTCTACGCCGATCTCTGCCCATCAGACTCGTTTCAACTATGGAGCAAGCATAGAATTTGTGTATATTCATGCTAGAACCACGTAAACGTTTTTGACATGCTGGATGTGCCCGATCTCACGCTTGAGGGTATCGAGCTCCTCGAGGTTATGCTCCCTCGAATGCAGAGGCTTGACGCTGACGCGGACAACATTCGTGCTACCGTACGGCACAACTTCAACGTTCTGCACGTCCCAGGACGGAGCGAGCTCCTTCAAGGCCTCGACTGAGCGATGGACGTCTTCGGCTGCGGGGTTGTCGACCTTAAGCGAGCCGGCCAGCTCTTTGGCTGCATTCACGCTGGGCGCCCAGCCTGCCCGCCAAATCATCACCGAAATAATAACGCCGCCCAAGGGATCGAGCCAGCTGAGTCCCATGAGCTGGCCGGCTGCAATCGAGGCCACACTGACTGCGCTCGCGAGGCAGTCGACGCGGTGGTGCCAGGCGTTGGCGATGAGCACCTGCGAGTTTTCGCGCACGCCGATTTTGTGAGTCGAGCGGAACAGAGCTTCCTTGACCAGAATCGACCCGAGCCCGACCCATGCAGCGTTCCAGGAGGCCACTTCTCCACTCGCAACGGCCGCGGTATGTGGGTGCGAGTGCAGAATGGCGTTGAGAACCCGCTCAATCACGTGCAGAGTGTGGCTGTCGCTCCAGATCGTTTCGGCGATTGTCATGGCCGAGGCATAGCCCATCGAGATGCTGGCAATTAGCAGAAGAGTCGACACGCCAAGCGTTCCCATCGTTTCGATACGGCCGTAGCCGTCCGGGTATCCTTTGTTTACAGGTTTTTTGGCCACGGACACGGTTGCCAGCGTGAGGAAATCACTGACAAGGTCCGAAAGCGCGTGCACGGCATCTGCCAGCAGGCTCTGAGAGTGGAAAACGACCCCTCCGACGCCCTTCCCTAGAGCCATGCTCAAATTTACCAACAGGCCGATCCATGTGATACGGACACCTGGATTACGCAGCCCGCCCTTTTCGGTGAGCATATTTGTGCCATGAGAGTGGGAATGGCGGGGCAATCTAGAGATAGAGAAGCTGCGAGCCAGCCGTAGGAGGTGGTGCTGGCTGCGGGGGTTCAGCAGCGCGCTTGGGTTCAGTGGGTAGCGGCAGATGGCTGTGCTGCTGCGGAAAAGAAATGAATGTGAGCCGCAAGTAGCCAAAACCCGGGGACCGAGACCCAGGGACACCGGCATGGACACCGGTTTGGTAGTTCTCATGGCCTGGTTTCGAGATTCTGAGCTTCGGATCGCGTTCGGTGGGTAAGGGCGGTGGGGGCAGCCGTAATTTATCGTTGAAATTCGGGGAGCTCATTTGTGCTGCAGGGAGGGAGAGCCGATCAGAATGAGTTGAACAAAAAGAACACAAAAACCAACCAAAAAATAGATTGAAAAAAAGATTCACTAGACTGAAAAACAATTGAAGGTGAAGTCTATGCGTTCACGCAGGAAGTGGGCTGATAACTACGGTAGCTATGGTAACTACCAAGTTTTACAGAGACGATAGTGACCGAGAACCCAGTCGATCTTAACATTGTCGAAAATGACCACCGAAGCATTCCAGAGATTCTAGCTAATAAATTACGTTGAAGTTTGTATAGTATGTTCACAGTTGATGTAAGTGCAGCTAAAGCACACGGCCGCCCGGCATCTAGTAAGGCAGAGGGAAGCTCGAGGCCCACTCGGCCACCTCCTTCTTGAGAGCGGCAAGCTGTCCGTCCTCGTCCTTGGTGGCAGCAGCCTTGAAGTCCTTGAGCTTGTTGGCATCGGCAGGAAGCGACGCCTGCAGCGCCTGCGAGTACTTGACGGTGGCATCGATGTAGCGAGCAATGCGGCCGAAATCCTCCTCGCCGAGACCACGGGTGGTCATGGCAGGGGCGCCGATACGAACACCGCCGGGCACAAGAGCAGACTTGTCGCCGGGGATCGAGTTCTTGTTGAGAGCGACGTTGATGAGCTCGCAGACGTGCTCGATACGGGCACCGTCGACGCCCTTGTCCTCCTTGAGCGAAAGCAGAACCATGTGCGAGTCCGTGCCGCCCGAGACTAGAGTGTAGCCGAGCTTCTTGAACTCGTTCTCCAGGGCCTTGGCGTTCTTCAAGACAAGCTCCTGGTACTCCTTGAACTCGGGAGTAGCGGCCTGCTTAAGGGCCACGGAGAGCGCAGTGATGGTGTGGTTGTGGGGGCCGCCCTGCAGACCGGGGAACACCGAGAAGTTGATCGGGTTCTCCAGGTCGTAGAGCACCTCCTTGCCGGTCTTCTCGTTGACCGAGCGCACGCCGCGGCGGAAAAAGATCATGGCGCCGCGAGGACCACGCAGCGACTTGTGCGTCGTGGTCGTGACGATGTCTGCGTACTCGAACGGCGAGGGAATGACGCCGGCGGCAATCAGACCGGAGATGTGCGCCATGTCGACCATCAGGTAGGCTCCGACCTTGTCGGCGATCTCGCGCATGCGCTTGTAGTCGATCAGACGGCAGTAGGCAGACGTGCCGGCCACCAAAATCTTGGGCCGGAACAGCACCGCGGTCTTCTCGAGCTGCTCGTAGTCGATGATGCCGGTCTCAGCATCAACGCGGTACGGCATTGTCTCGAAAAAGTTCGACACGGCAGAGATCTTGCGGGTGTCCGTCTGGTAGCCGTGCGAGAGGTGGCCACCGTGGGGCAGATCAAGACCCATAATGCGGCCGTGCACAGGCAGCAGGGCCTGGTACACCTGCATGTTGGCCGGCGAGCCGCTCAGAGTCTGCACGTTCACGCCCCAATTCGCCGAGTCGAGGTGGAACGCCTTGAGAGCGCGCTCCTGGCACAGACGCTCGATGCGGTCGATGTGCTGGTTTCCGCCGTAGTAGCGGGCGCCGGGGTAGCCCTCGGAGTACTTGTTGCACATGGGCGTGCCGACGGCGTCAATCACGGCCTTAGAGGTCAGGTTCTCGCTGGCAATCAGCACAATCGACTCGCGCTGGCGCTGGATCTCGTCCTTGATGATGGCCTCGACCTCGGTGTCCAGCTCGGACAGGCTGGCGTGCATCAGGTCCTTGTGCTTCTCGGAGAGGTGGTAGACAGACATTTTGAGTGGATGGGGGTTAGCAGAGTTCAATTGAGCTGGCCAAACGGTGGAAAAAGAATGCGAGCTTATATACGGTTTGGGAAACGCACGCAGCCGTCTGAAATTTTTGAGCCCCAACCCTGGCGCTATCGGCACGAGGGGCGGTCGGATGCTGGCCAGGCGCTCGTGTCTACATACATGTAAAACCACAAAAACACTAAAAAACACCAAATTATTTGGAGCTGATAGCTAGCAGAGTGCAGCAATTGCGCGGCATACTCGACGCACTTCCCCCCAATCTTAGGTGTAAACCCGCATCCACGCCTCGCTAGTGGTATCGCCCTATCAGCAGGAGTGCTTACCCAGCTTCACCTACCGTTACTTATCTGCCTAAATTGAACTAGCCCGCTCTATGTACAGCTGTGCCTTGCTCGCAGCTCGGCCCAGGGCGCTGTGCGCAGCCGCTCAAAAACAAATAAGCATTGCCTCCGCACTGAATTCGCTCACGGCCAGGCCCAACAAGCCGTGTTTGGCCCCGTCTTACCACACCAAAACAGATATCTCAGCCCATCTCGGACTGTCGAGGGCAAGGGTACCCCGCGGAGTTCCCAGCACCCCCAGCCGTGCGGGTGCCAGAGCCGCCAGTACTACTGCTACTGACACAGTGACTCCAACCCAGACTCCTGACACCCACTCCCCAAAAATGTCGAAATCTTCCCAGGCCGAGCATAATCTGACGCTGATCCCCGGGCCTATCGAGTTCGACGACGACGTTCTCAAGGCCATGGCGCACCCGTCCGTGGGACACACCGCCGAGCCCTTCGTCAGTACTTTCCAGAGCGTTTTGAAGCAACTCCGCACAGTGTTCTTCAACAAAGACCCCAACGCACAAGCTTTTGTGATGTCTGGTGGCGGCACCCTTGGCTGGGACATCTCGGCGGCCAATTTCACCCAGGAAGGCGACGACGTGCTGCTTCTGAACACTGGCTTCTTCTCCCACTCGTGGTCGCAGGCTTTTGAGGCGTACGGTGCCAACGTCACCGAAATCAAACCCACTCCCGGTAGCAGGCCCACTCTGGACGAGATCGAGAAGCATTTGACGTCGAAAAAGTTCAAGGTGCTGACCATCACCCAGGTCGACACCTCGACGGCGGTTCTCAACGATGTTAAGGCCATTGCTGCCTTGGCCAAGAAGGTCAGTCCCGAGACCTTGATTTTGGTCGACGGTGTGTGCTCTGTAGGCGTGGAAGAGCTGCGTTTCGACGAGTGGGGACTCGACTTCGTGCTCACTGCGTCTCAGAAGGCGCTCGCTACTCCTGCCGGCCTCTGCATCGTGTTTGCTAGCGAGCGGGCCCTGAAAGCTGCGGCCTCGCAGAAGGTGCATTCTTTTTACGGCAACCTCAACCGCTGGCTTCCAGTCATGCAGGCCTACGAGAGCGGCAAACCGGCCTACTTCTCGACGCCTCCTGTGCAGACCATTTTCTCGCTCAAGGCGTCGCTGGACAAATTCGCTTCGTCCGAGGAGTCTGTTCTCGCTCGCATGAAGGAGCAGGCTAAAAAATCGGACGAAGTTAAGGACACGCTGGCCTCGCTCGGCATCAAGCTTGTTGCCGAGTCCAAGGAAGTCGCTGCCCACGGCCTCACCGCGGCCTACTTGCCTGAGAACGTTGCTCTCACCGATTTCCTGCCTTGGATGCTCAAGCATAAGTTTGTCCTCGCTGGCGGCATTCTGCCCCCGATCCAGACCAAGTACTTCCGTATCGGTCACATGGGTCCCTCGGTCACTGAGTATGGCCATGTCGATAAGCTGATTGAGCTTCTTCCTCAGGCGTTCAAGGAGCTTTCGAAATGACTGTGCAAGGCCACGAAACTGTGACGTAGTAAAGCCTTTATATTTAGGTGAATACTGTGTGATTTTTTTTTAGTGCTTGATCAATTTTTTTTCAGATAGCGAACGTCATGAAGGCTGGAATTCTCATGGACGGTGCGATCGCTGCCTCACTTTGCGTGAGACGCAAATAGCTAGTTGCATAGATCTCAGAAGCTTGTATGCAGGCATTCTTGCTTTTGAGTGAGCAGGCGTTCTAACTGAGGCGCCGAAATTTACAGAAACATCCCAAGGCCACCGTTGAAGCAGCCGTTGCTGGACTTCAGACAAGACAACGATCGAGCCAACTCCACGTCGATCGGACCTGCTACGTATCCAGCCGAGTTGAGCGAAGTGTCACTGGTGCACCCACAAATAGAAAGTTTTCTGAAAATGCACGTACAATGCAAAGGCTCAGAATGGCTCAGATTAGCGACACTCTCCCCGATCGAACCGGACCCCTGTGCTTTAGCCGACTATCTCAAAAATCTCGAGGTGCATCTTGAACCAATCGCTTGCTCTGCTAAAGCACTGTCGAGCACAGTATGCGAAGTTTTGTAAGAAGCTCATGAACCGAGCTGGGGTTTAAGCTCCCGTTATTCAGCTAAATTTCAACTTTAAGCCTTCCAAACCTCATCACTCGAGTTCAAAATTTCAAGTCATGTGGTCTTGCGACGGCTGCCTTGCAGAACGGTACATGAAAGGCTGCATATTCCCGCATAGCAAAAGCTGGCAAGCGTCATGAAAAATCCGGTGATACACGGTTCCCATCCATATCGACAGCCTCTAAGAGAGAAAAACTTTTACTTTACAAGTTCGTATCGTACAGTGCCACACAGTCGCATACCATGAATTCACAAGAGACAGACTCCAGCGAGAAACAGCCAGTTGAAACAAATACCTCAACTGTTGAAGAGCTCAAGATAAGTCCAAAGGTCACGAACAGCAGTGCCTCAAAATCAGAACCTAAGGACGCTATAAACTGGGACCAACAGTCTTTATCCGAGTCTGAGGCCGGTGATCCCAACCCCTTTAAGGACCCGAATAGTTACGCCAAATGGACAAAGCTCTACGAAGCGGCCCAGTACGAATGCCGGAACCATGTGGATTCAGATCTGGAGTGGACGCCTGCCGAGGAACGCAAGCTAGTATTCAGAACGGACCTTCGGGTCTGTCTTTGGGCGTTCATCATGTTCGTTGCTCTCAACATCGATCGCTACAATGTCACGAATGCTACGGCAGGAACTCTGCTCGAAGATCTGGGTATGACTACCAATGACTACAATTTGTCAAGCACAATCAATCTGGTGTGCTTCCTGTGTGCGGAACTGCCGTCGCAATTAATTTCAAAAAAACTCGGCCCCGATGTGTGGATGCCTATCCAGCTGGTTCTGTGGTCGATTCTCAGTTTGTGTCAGGCATTCATCCACAACAAGTCCCAGTTCTTCGCCATACGCGGGTTAATCGGAGCTTTGGAAGGCGGGTTTATTCCAGATGCGTGTCTGTGGATGTCTTACTTTTACACCAAAAAAGAAATGGGCGTCCGTCTGGGCTGGTTCTATATTGCAAACCCTCTCACCCAGATTATTGTGGCGCTTTTAGCGTACGGTATTTTCTTCTTACACGATACCCATGGGTGGTCGGGCTGGCAGTGGATGTTCATGATTGAAGGTGTCATTACTGCTATCGTTGGTGTGGCTTCATTCTTCATGATGCCGCCTTCGGTTGTGCAAACCAAAGCCAAATGGAGACCAAATGGGTGGTACACAGAACGTGAAGAGCTGATTATGGTAAATCGTGTGCTGAGAGATGACCCGTCTAAGGGAGACATGCATAACCGTGAGGCTTTGACGTTAAAGTTGCTGTTCGAGGCCGTCCTTGACTACGATATGTGGCCTATTTACCTCACCAGAATGTTCGTGGATATTTTGCAGGTCCCCATCTCGAATTACCAGGCCATTATCTTCAGAAACCAAGGGTTTTCGACATTCAAAGTCAATTTGCTGATGATTCCGCCCCAGGTTCTATTTATCATCACTATGCTCACCCAAGTCCATATCAGCCAAATTTACAACGAGTATGGCTATGCACTTGTTTCCTCAGCTTTATGGCTTGTGCCTTGCTTTGGAGTGATGAAGTTTTGGTCTGGGTTCACCCAAGACGTGTGGGGAAGCTACATTACAATGTTTTTTGCGCTGGGTGCACCCCCTACCTATCCTCTAACGATTGCGTGGTGCTCTGCCAACGCGAATGGTGTAAAAACACGAACAGTCTCCGCTGCAGTTGTCAATATGTTTTCGCAATTATCAAGCGTGATCGGTGCCAACATTTTTAGAGCCGACGACAAGCCCCGCTACTCGCGTGGTATGGGCCAGCTGTTTGCCATGTCCATTGCGGCCACTGTGATGGTGTTTGTGGCCCGCTTTTACTATGTCTGGCGCAACAATTGGAAAAAGCGGCAGTGGAAGCGGCTCAACATTGATCAGAAGGCAGAGTATCTCGATTCTGCGGGCACGGGCAGCAGCCGTCTAGATTTCGAATTTTCGACATGATCGCCTCTAAAAATGGATATGTGTTTATTTATTCAGAATAGAAAGTTGAGATTGCATTAGCAGATACTTTCGATCAGATATTGCCGTGAGACTTTGGCTGCTTTTTGGGCCTGAACTTACTGTTGTACGCCACAGTAAAATATATATGTATATACATTTATATCACCGACTTCAACGCAAAGAATCTTTTTTGAATGTCCTATAAATACGCGTAAATCACTACGATCTACTTGGAAACACGGTACTTTTTTTCCAAGCGGTCCATAAAGGAGGAGTATCGCTGCTGTCCCCGAGCCTTGATTAAGGCTGCCAAATCATCCTCGGAATTGGTCTCCTTGACCTTGAGTTTCTTACGGAGCTTCTCAGCTTCCTTCGCTTCCTTTGAGCTTTTTGACGTGCGCTTTTTGACCTCTTTAGACGAAGTAGTCTTCTTGAACTTTGGAAACTCTTCCAACTCGCCGTCGGCAATTGCATCCTTCAAAGTCGAAATGAGCCGATCCTGGTCCTCATCAGTGGTGTGCAAAACGGCCTCGAAAATGCGGTTGAAGTCGCCTTTAAATTGCCGATAGAACTTGATCAAGTCGTCACGCTCCTCCTTCTCGCGGTACACTTTTTTGTCTTCGAGAATCATATCCTCGGTGACCTCCCTGCTCCAGTACTTTTTGAATAACTCTTGCAACGAGACATCTTCTTCTTCGTACGATCCAGTCTCATTGTAGATTTTTCGGCGCTCCTCATCGCTCAAAACACTGTATGCGAACGCGACTTTCTGGTATTCGAGCTGGCTCTCGGGCGTGTTTCCGACCTTGTCTGGGTGGGTCAGGAGGGCTTTTCGGCGATACGCTTTCTTCAGGTCTTGAGCCGAGCATTCCTTGTCCACGTTCAGGACCTCGTAAAGATCCAATTCCTCGAACTCGGCGGGAATCTGCATTTTGTTATGAATAACAACGCGTCGGTCGGTCGTTAATTAATTAATTGCGTCTGGGCTGGGACATTTCGTACTCTTAGTCAGCAGAAGCTAGCCCAGCACCACCCAGTCGTCAGGCTACTCTTCTTTGGGTAATTTCGAGTGAGTTCTTCTGTAAGGATAATTAACTGTGGCCCAGAATGGTGTTTTATTTCGAGTCGAAACACGCCGGGTTGCCGGATTTCCAGCTTTATATGGGCGCTGAGAAGCACGAAAGTAAGTTCCCCTAGGGATATTTCTCTCTCTCTTTTTTTTTTAAAAAAAGATTCATTCAAAGGCGGGCCAGTACTAACCAAAGACGAGCTGCTCATCAAGCACGGCTTCGAGTCGGATGTATGGTTCCATGTCGATAACCTGAGCAGCGCCCATGTTTACGTGCGTTTGCCCGAGGGATACGAATGGACAGACATTCCTCAAGCTATTTTGGACGACGCAGCGCAATTGACGAAGGCCAACTCGATAGCCGGCAACAAGAAAGACAATGTCACAGTGATCTACACGCCGTGGTCGAATCTGCTGAAGAATGGCAGCATGGATGTGGGTCAGGTGAGTTTCAAGCAGGCGAAAACAGTCAAGAAAGTGTTTGTGAAAACAAAAGACAATGCGATAGTCAACCGGCTGAACAAAACAAGGGTCGAGAAGCACCCAGACCTCGAGGCAGACAAGATCGAGCACGAGAAGGAGCTCCGCAAAAAGAACCTTGAGGAGCACCGGACGCGGGCCAAGCAGGACCTGGAGCAAGCCCGGATTTACAAGAAAATTGCCGAGGACAAAGACAAAGGATACAGCGATCTTTTCGATGACGAAACGATGCGGCACTCTTCGAACCAGTTCCGGCCTGACGACTGGGAAGACGACTTCATGTAATCTATGTAAATATATTTAAGTGGACAACAACATTGGATACCCGGTCAAGTGTTTTAGTTCTCGTTGAGGTCGAGGGCAGGGAAGTTGCCGGCCTCACGCTGCTCATCCCACTTCGAAGTCCAGGTCGTAGGGCACAGCGACTGGTACACACGGTAGAACTCCTGGCAGGGTGCGAACTCCTCACCCTTAGCCTTGACGCAGCGGAAGTAGTCGACGTAGTTCTGGAAGCAGCGGTGGGTCTGGTTCTGGTTGGGGAACCGCGAATCGGACTGGTAAGTCTTCAGCTTTTCACGGAGCTCGGAGTCTGACATTGGATGATGCCAAATCCTTCTCTGCGACTGGACGATTGGGGGTTCCGTGATGTGCTTAGTAATGGCATGTAGGTGTGCTTCGGCAACATTGATAGAGTAACATCGGGTAGGAGGCTACTTGGGAGGTCTCTGAAAAATGCTAGCTGAACTAACAACTTCGACCTCTCCTCCGTTCCCTGAACGGTTCGGTCAGTGTGACGAGAAGCGAGGGAAAAAAAAGCATCTTTGGTTTTTGACAAATTCTATTGATCTCTTGGAAATAAGGCTAAAAAGATCAGAAGAAGTAAGTGCTTCGTTCGCAAAAAATCAAGCTGTCCTTGTTCTAAACCATTATTTGGGATCATTGTTCAAAGCCACTGTTCAAAATCTTTAAGGGCTAATCCCGAAACTTATTGGAAATTATTGTTTGAATCTACCGCGCGAGTCTGTCCGATCATTCTTTTTCGAGACTATCGAGATCTTTTATCATTGCAAGCATAGTTTCACATGAATCAGAGAAACAAAGCACTCGAGCTACCAGGCAGCTCTGTCTACGGTCTCACCGATCAAATAGCCTTCAATGGCCACTTCAAACTCACAGTTAAACGAGGAGCAGTTAAAATCGGAAACCTCGTGGTTCCAGCCGGCGTAGGCCTGAACGTTTCTTCTGTTAACCCCGTGTACAGCATCAAACCGACCCACAGCACTTCGACGCATAATAGCGAAGATTCACCCGAATTGCAGAGTTTTAGCACCGTAATCGACATCAAACCTTTGAGTATTGGTCATTTGGCGACTCTGGCCCCACCTTTCAAGTCTCTATTTCCTCCTCTAGAGTCTGTCTCCTCACCTACATTCCAAGACTTCAAGCTTTGGCGAGATTATGCCTCGGTTCCCAAGCAAGTTGTTACTCTTGTGGGCCCCAAAAACAGCGGTAAGTCTTCTCTGGCCAAGCTTCTTTGCAACAAAGCCATCTTAGAAAAAGGCAGCGTATTTTTCCTCGAACTTGATCCTGGCCAGGGCGAGTACCTCCCACCCGGCGTTTTGGCTCTGCATCGTTTAACGGTGCCAGATTTGGGTGCGCCCTACACTCACAGCAGTTTTGAAACATGTGTAAGGGCAGTCAACTTTGGCTACCCGTCTCCAATGGAAACGCCCGAGCGGTACCTCGATGTATGCAGAATGTTATTCGACGAATACTCAAAGCTTGAAGACAAGAGATCAACTCCCCTGGTGGTAAACACGCCCGGTTGGACCAAGGGTCTAGGGCTCGAGCTTCTTACCGAAATTTGCAAAATTGTAGGTGGCCATGTCGCACACCTGGGAGAAGACGAGAACCTGCCATTCATTGAAAGGGAGCTGCAAGACTACTGCGAGTCTTTTGAGGCTTTGGAAACCCCGCTGGGCCAATGCTCACCACTCAAATTTTCGGGAGCCGAACTGCGTACGCTGCAACTTCTATCTTATTTCCACGCCCAGGAGCCAAAACATTTGACTGAATGGGCACCTTATGAAATTTCGTTTCTCCACCAAGTGCCTGCGGATGATACACACACACAACTTGCCGGCCTTAAAATCATCGACGCGCAAGGCATTCTTCCTCAGCACTTCACGACAGCAATGGAGGGTACTGTTGTAGGAATTGAATATTCAATGGACCCGCCTAACGACGCGTTCATGTCAGAAGGCATGGATATCGATCGCAGATGCATTGGTTACGCAGTGATACAAAACTTCGATGACACTGTTCACCTGGAAGAAAAAGTGTTCGTCAAAATGCCTCGCAATCTGCAGATTCCAGAAGGCGCCTACGTTTACCTGGTCCGGGGCAGGATCCAGTGCCCTATCTGGCTGCTCTGGAAGCCCGGGACCACTAGCGAGGTGCCTTGGGTTTCTAAGAAGCAGATCGGGCTGGGCGGTGTTTATTCGAAGTTTCGACGGAACATCCAGCGCAAGTAAGCCGTTGCGAGTATTCCTTTATTTATTAGAGTCATTTATTTATTCCGTAAATTGCATTGGGCTCCGATTGTGACGATGCCGCATCAAACGAGCATTCTGTCTCTCATCAAATAGTACTTCTCACGTTCGGCATCGTTAACAGACGGCCGCACCTTTTCGAATGCCAGCTCGAAATGTTGAGACTGTACAACAACTTTCGCTTCGTTCGAAGACTTGAGAACATCCTTGAGCGCCAGAACCGAAGCTTCCCGGACGAGAGCCGCAAGATCTGCACCGCTAAAGTTGCTGCACTTTTCACTGTTCGCAAGCACATGCAAGTCGACCGAAGCATCCAATGGTGCTTTGCGACTGACCGTCTTCAGAATTTCAGCCCTCTCATCGGCATTAGGTAGCTCAACAAACAGTTGTTTATCCAAACGGCCAGGACGAAGCATCGCCGCATCGATCATGTCGGGCCTGTTGGTTGCAGCAACAACAAAAATGCCATTGCGATCACCAACTCCATCCAGTTCAGTCAGCAACGTGTTCACGACGCGCGAAGAAGCTTCGGAGTTGTTATCGTCACGTCGCGGGACCAAAGCGTCGAGCTCGTCGAAGAAAATTACACAGGGCGAAGAGGCCCGGGCTCTCACAAATACTTGACGAACCGCACGCTCCGACTCGCCCACGTATTTATTCAAAAGTTCGGGACCACGAACAGAAATAAAGTTAGCGCGACTCTCGTTGGCCACGGCTTTGGCCAGCAGAGTCTTGCCGCAACCAGGCGGGCCCCAAAGAAGCACTCCCGAAGGCGCCGAAATACCAGCGGACGCGTAAATTTCAGGCCGCTTGATGGGCTCGACAATTGCGTACTCTAGCTCCTCTCGTACAGAAGACATGGCGCCGACGTCGTCCCACGTAACATCTGGAACGGTGGCGAATCCTTCACGTTTCGAAGAGGGCTGGACAGCCGGCAGGGCTTCGAGGAAATCGGCAAAAGTGATTGAGAGAGGCGCAAGTTCTTCGGCAGAAAGTGGATCGGGGTGTCTCTGGAGAAACTGGGCAATCAGAGACGACGCCAATTGTGTTTTGTTTTCTGAAGACTCCTTCTCTAGAGACTCTAGAGATTCAGAGCCTTGGTCGTCCCGAGGCTCGGCATCGACTTCCATAGACTCGAAGGCGTCATCTTCTTTAGCTTCGAGATTTTCAGCACTGTCGCTTGTGTTCAGTTTTGGGTTCAGTTCCCCATTAACTCTTGCATTCAATTGCATCTCACCAAAAATACGCTTGATAGCACATACGCCTGCCTGGGCGACCAGAGCATTGAGATCAGCTCCTACAAAGCCGGGCGTCATTTTGGCCAGGGCATTGAAATCAAAGTTTCCATCCAGTGTCAATTTGCGGCTGACAGTTTCCAAGATGCGTCTGCGAGACTCTTGGTTGGGCACATTGATGCAAATCTCATGGTCGAAACGACCGCCTCTTCTCAGAGCAGGATCTATGGAGTCTGGGCGGTTCGTGGCACCGATAATCATCACCGGCTTGCCTGTTTTCTCAAGCGCCACGTCGTCCATACAGGTGAGAAGCTGAGCAACAATCCGCCGCTCCATTTCTCTCTGGACGTTCTCGCGTTTCGGAGTAATCGCATCGATCTCGTCAATAAATATTAGTGCTGGGGCCAGGTCCTTGGCTTCTTCGAAAATTTCTCGCAGCTTTTTTTCGGACTCACCGCTCATGCCGCTCACCACTGACGGAGCACTCACACTGATGAAGGCAACTCCTAATTCGTTGGCGATTGCGTTGGCCAAAACAGTTTTGCCGCATCCCGGTGGCCCGTGCAGGAGCACACCCCGAGGAATATCCGAGCCCAGCTGCATGTAAACTTCCGGATGAGACAGTGGCATGGCGATTAGCTCGAGAATCTGGCTGATAATCTCGTCGATGCCACCCAGATCGGCCAAACTGACCTGGGTTGCAGGCCGTCGCTCCATTTTACGTTTCTTCCGCTTCTGGTCCCCGGAGTCTGCAGACGCAGCTGCCTTCTTTTTTGTCGCAGTATTGGCGCTATTTGCTACCGAGCCCATAGAAGAAGGCGCAGGTGAGGCTTCCACCGACTGAACAGGCTCAACAGACCACTGCTGGACCACAGATTTGTTCATTTTGTTAGCATCTTCGTCTTTCACGGTCATCAAATTTTCCGGGTCGGGATCCACTGCTGCTGTTGAGGAGTCCTCCAGATCGGGCTCGCCCGGCTCAGAACTCTGCTTGATCTCCATTTTTTTTAGCCGCGCAATTGCCTTATCAACTGCCTCTGCCAAAGGCTTTTTTTTCACCCGTCGCAGCTTGTGATCGACCTGCTGGCACAGCGACATGGCATCGTCGAACGGCAGCTGTCTGATCGAGCAGCGCTCTTCGTCGACATAACTCGCCAGAATCTCGAACACCGAGCGTTCTGTTTTAGACATTCCAGGCGCTTCTACTTTGGAATGAATCGAAATTCAAATAAATAATTGTGGTGTGTTTCCTTGGAACTTTTTTGGACCCAGGGCTCCAGAAAATAAATTATCTCCCAAGCGATGATGTCATCGGCCCTGCCCCAGTGGGTTCACCCCAGGATACCAGTAATTGCTAGCGTCACAATCAGCACAATCAGCTCGATTAGATCGATCCCGCGATCGTTGATAACTGGTGCCTGTCACTCAATTTTCTGCTTGCGCCCATCTCCTGAAACTTCACAGAGTTCTGGGTGGAAATGGGCTGGCTAAAAACACTTTTGGGCTCAAATCAAGGGCCCAAAGTCACCGACCAAGACAGAGCTATTCTGGACTTGAAGCTGCAGCGCGATAACATCAAGCAGTATCAGAAACGAATTGAGGCAGTCAAGAAGCGAGAACACGCGCTGGCCAAGGAATGTCTGGCGGCTGGAGACAAGAAGAAAGCGCTGTTGTTCTTACGAAAGAAGAAATTCCAAGAGAGCCTGCTTGACCGGACGGACCAGCAACTAGCTAATCTGGAGGAGCTCTGCTCAAACATCGAATTCGCTCTAATCCAAAAAGATGTGATGTACGGGTTAGAGCAGGGCAACAAAGTTTTGAAAGAAATCAACGCTGAAATGTCGCTGGAACGTGTGGAGCGCATCATGGACGAAAGCGCCGAAGGTATAGCCTACCAGGAAGAAATTAGCAACATGTTGGCCACAAAAATCTCAAACGCAGACGAGTTGGAGATTCAGGACGAGCTGGAACGGCTGGAACGCGAGGCAGCCGCCCCGCAGCTGAACGGCTTGCCCTCTGCACCCAAGTCTCAGCTTCCCAAGCCGGTCCCCGCAGCGGCCCCTGAGAAAGAAGAAGAAGTATACCAAGAGGAGCCTATGCTGGCATGAAACACTTATGATCGATGATTTATGCTGATGAATAATTATATATCCTTATTTAAGAGGACCAGATGGAGTATTTACATATGTCTAATGTTGATTTTCAACGTTTGATCAAGCGAGCCAGTCCAGGAAATGCGGCGTGAAATAAGAAATAAGAACGTTGGCACCGGCCCGGATGGAGCCTTCGGCCGCCTCAAACGCCATCAGCTTCAAATCGCAGTAGCCTTTCTCCGCCGCAGCCCAAATCATCGAATACTCGCCCGAAACCTGGTAGGTGGCCAGAGGGTAATCTTTGCAGATCTCGGCCGCATCAGAGACCATATCCAGATAAAACGTGCTAGGCTTGATAATGAAGCCATCTGCGCCTTCTTGAATGTCTCTTCTCAGCGCTCTCCGGCCCAAACCACGGCCTCCAGCGGGCAGCTGGTAGGCCTTGCGGTCGCCCTGCTTTGGACACGAATTAGCAGCATCGCGGAAAGGGCCGTACAGCTGGCCGGCAAATTTTGCCGAGTATGAAATAAGCATTGTGTTGTACGCCACGTCAGCCTTGATCAGTGCCTGTTTGATTTCAAGAATGCGGCCATCAATCATATCACTCGGGGCAACACAGTCGGCACCCGCCTTGGCATATCCCACGGCAACTTCGGCCAATCTTTTCACCGATGGTTCCCGCTTGATGGATCCATCGTCACGCAACACGCCGCAGTGGCCAGTGGACGTGTACTCGCACAAACAGACATCGCACATTACGAACAGTTCGGGGAACTTCTGCTTTAAAGCTTTGGTAGCTAAAACAACCGGGCTGTCTTCGTGCTCGGCGAAAGTACCGGCCTCATCCTTGAGCTCTTCAGGTACTACTCCAAAAAGAAGCACGGCCTTAAGACCTTTATTGACCAAGGTCTCAACGTACGGCAATAGTTTGTTGATACCCCACTGCTTTTGGCCCGGCAGCGAGGGAATCTCGTTTTCGTCATCGGGATCTGTGGTGATGAACAAAGGATAAACAAACATGTCCTTGTGCAAAAAGCCTCGGCTCTGCCAGGATCTACTGAGCGGGTGGGCATAGCCCGGAGCCATTAACGACGAAGGCTGGAACATTATGGGAGGAGGGACGTTGACTCATGTCTTGTTCGGCTTTTGAGGGATGGGATGAGCGTGTTAATATACTAACGAAGGCAGATACGAAGTGAAAAAATTCGAAATATAAAGGCGCGTGTGTCGAATTAACTTTGCACAAGAACTATGTGGTATGCACTGTTCAGAACCCGAGTTTCCCGTTACGCTTGCAAGTAGTCAATTGTCAGTAGTAGCTCGCCTGAACCTTTCTTGTCAGTATCAGCGTTTTCAGAATACGCTTGTCCTTCTTTCGAGCCAGTTTACACCATTGAAGCAGTTTCACAAATTTCGTGAAATTTCCATACAGTCCATCTCTTTGATTTTCCAACAATCATCCATTTCTATTTTCCAAGATAGCACCTGCCTGCCTGTCTGGCCCCTAACCCCGATACATATATTGACAGACCTCGAGCCATTTTCCACATGCACTCTTGCCACCACGAGAGCTGCGACCATGATCACGAGCCCCCGGCCGAGACCAATGATGCTCAGACTTTGTACACAAAAATTAGCCACGACGAAATTCAGGTCCTGAATGCTGCCGATCCAAATATGGCCAAGAAGATATTCAAGAGCTATGCGGACCGCTACGATACCACTTTGTTTCTCGAATCCGATGTTGACGAGGAGCTATTGCTTGTTGTACCATTCACTGGCCAAGTCAAGCTCCACTCCATTCTAGTGAAAGGCTTTGGTGACGATCGTCAGCCGTCAGAAATCAAGCTGTTCAAGAACAAACCAGAACTAGACTTCGGAACCGCCAGCGACATGGCAGCAGTTCAGAGCCTTGAGGCGCCTGCCGGAACTGCGGAAATTGTTGAATACCCACTCAGCAGACCCAAATGGGCCGGTGTGCGGAGCCTCACTATTTACATTCCTGCTTCCCACGGAGCTGATACCACTGCCCTCACATACATTGGCCTGCGAGGTGATTGGCAGCAGCTGAACAGAGCCCCGGTGGTGGGTATGTATGAGGCGGCTGCCAATCCTGCTGATCACAAAGTTTCTAATGAGAACATTAACCTGAACTCCACCTATGGTCAGTAGAACGAGACTGGCAGAGTGGGACCAGCAGAACCAGACTAGGATCTATCTTCTATTTATATACGCTATTATTCGCCAGCAATCGGCATGCCAGGCAAATTAGAGACCCCCTTGTTGGCTTTTCGAGTAAGACCGCCTGTATTGCTTCTGCGTGAAACAGAGTTTATCTACGCCAACTAAATCTCTGTCTCTGGATTCAACGGCAGATGAGAGGAAGAGTGGTAGGGCGAATGCAAGTTTGTCGAAGAATGAAGTTGAGTGGAAGTCTGTAGATAAAGCTGCGAATTTTCTTGGCAAGTGTACAGCGATTGCGTGTCATTATCGGTGTTGACGACCGTGATAGCCGTATCGACTCGAGTGATCGTGGCAGTCTCTGTCTTCTCTCCTATAACCGTCTCCAGCACTTTCAAGTTGCAGAGTGGACATACCGAACGGTACTTCGTGAGCCACAGCTGGATGCAATCGTTATGGAACATGTGCGCGCAGTTGAGAGTTCGGATTTCCTCGCCGACCTGGAAATTCTGTATACAAATGCAGCAGGCTGCACTCGAACGATTTGCAGATCGACTGAACCGCTTGACTGGGAACCTTTCCTCCAGCTCGGTCTCAGAAATAACATCAGAGGCGTTTTGATGCGAGAAGCGTCTGTACCGCGAATTGTGTCTTCTGTGGCGTCTGAAGGTATCTGGTCTAACTGTGTCATTCGCTGGACGGAACCTCAGGCATCGAGGCAGTACATGGGCACAGAAATGATTCAATATTATTATTCCTAAACAGAAAAGCACGCAGAGGCCTACCACGATTCCGAAGAAGATTACTGTGTTTTTGTGTGTGCCCATCTTCATTTGTTCCTTGCGGTCCTCAATTTCTTTGGCGGTGGTTGCCGCATCTCTCAAGATCAACATATTTGTTTTGGTCAATACTCGTGTTTTCAAATAGAGGAGCCGTTTTTTCAAAATGGTCTGCGACGCTATCAGCGCTCGAGACCGATAAGATAAATCCGGCTATTTAAGAATTATTTAAGGTTTAGCTGTGGCCGCGGTGGTTGCAATCAAACCTTATCGATTGCGGGCGGGAAAACGAAGTGCCCTAAAACCCAGGGAGATCTTAGTTGATGTGTTCGAAAATTGCGGTTCCGAAGAACTTTAAGGCGACAGTCGAGGTTCCTGCGGATGCAGGATAATTGCTTTTGGGGCCAGCGATCCGGCACAATCAACTTGTTTGGGGCAGCCCAGTGGCAATTCCTAGAACGAAATATGTTTGATTCATGTGAAGAGTGTGTTATATTCGATACAGCTATTAACAATCAACAATTGCGAAGGCAAGCTACTTACAGTCCAGCCTACCATTGACCGAGCTTTGGCGCCCTCCTATTCGCATTCGCGCTCAGTATACTTCAATAAAATCAGTTTCATTCCGTTGCAAATCGCGAGCAAAGCAAGATTAAAACACTTAACGGAAGGCACCGCGGGCCACCTTCTCGAGAATAGTCTCATAAGCAACATCAGAGTAATCGGAGCCTTGGATATCAACAGCAACGCCGTTGAGAGCGCGTCTAAGACCATCGCGCGAAGAGGCGTAGATCATCTTGGGGCGAATAGAGACCGTATCGGGCGACCAGGTGTAGAAAACGATCTTGGTACGCTTGCCCTCGCCGTTAGGGAGATCAAACTCGAAGTCGTAAACAGCGTAACGGCAGTCCTCTTCGGGCAGCAAGTTCACAAACTCATCGTACTCTTTGGCAAAACCCTGCTGGTCCACCACAATTTGGGTCTTATCGTCCGAAACCTTGTAGATCACGTAGTTGGTCTTGCTGCTGGTTTTGAAGGTGTTGAAGGCCTCAAGGGCTTTATCATCGAGACCAATTCCGGAGATGGACTGAGTTAGTTTCTGTTCGCCTCTGAAAAATGTGAAAATCATGAGCTCCGCACTCTAAATTAGCGCCTCATAACATTGCTTTGAACTTACCATTTGTTAGGTTGTTAGGCTTACTGTTTGGATGACGTGTGGAAGGGCTCTCAGGCGGGTTGAGGGCAGGGGTATTGCCGCGGCGTTGCAAGATGTAACTTTGTAATTGTTAGGCCTCGCGAGATTATTCCATTAGAAACACGGCGTAGATAGATGAAATTAGTTAAAAATAAATAGAGCAGACGCGTGGAAGAAAACGCAGCTAATTCGACTCTTTGAGTTCGGATAATTTCAAAGCCTCGGCCTCTCTCAGCCGCTTTTGCTGCATATTAACTCGCGAGTGCAAAACAACTCCGGCCATGATCACAGTGCCGCCCAGAATCGTCCAGATATCGGGCAGATCGTGGAAAAATAAAAACTCGAAAAGAACAACCCAAATGAGCTGGGTATATTGATACGGGGCAAGAGTGCCTGCATCTTCCAGCTGAAGCGAGGCACTGAGAAACGCCTGCAGACCAAACCCAGAGACACCGTTCAAAATGATGAGAATAACTTGCCTATAGGACTGAGGTACCTGAAGCTGTGATACTCCAAACAACATGGCCATGCCGCTTCCTACTACCGAGCAAATAGCAAAGTTTGCTACCGATGCCAAGGGATGGATATGTGGCCCAACTTTCCTGAGAATAACCATCACTAAAGAAGTGCCAGCAACACAAAACCCGAGAACTGCAAAAGCCTTCTGTCTTTGATCCTGTGACACAGCGCCACCAGGGTTTGCAGCACCCAATTGGCCAAAGATAAACTGGGGGTGGACGACCACGGCGATTCCAGCCAGTGACAAAAGTGAACAGAGCACCTGCTTGATGGTCAATTTTTCTTTCAAAAGAATCCGTGCCAACACCATTGTGCTTATTGGTGTCAAAAACATAATAAGTCCCTGCTCGGGCAAAGTCAAGTACATCAAGCCGTAATGTGTAGCCTGCAAATTGACCCAGCCCAGGATTCCTCTCGTGAACAGGTATTTGCGGAAGCCGTACTTGCCCCAGAAGTACTCGTACTGTCCTTTGAGATGCAAAATCACCATTGCAATTATATACATCACTGCCATCCTGAAAAACACCACATTGTAAGAGGTCAGTTCCTGCATCAGCAGTTTGGCGAAAGAGGCCATTAAAGCCGCGCATAACGAGCTGCCGAGCATATAAAAGCAGCCCAAACTAATTCCAAATTTGCCTAATGACCGACCAAGACTATCAGCAATTGAGGAATTGACTGGCTGCAAGCTCTGGCCCGGATTAAATTGTGCCCGGCTATCAAGTGGCACCGAGCCTGCGATTTTGGTTTCGATCTCGATCTCGAACTCGTCCAGCTCTAGACTCGAGTCTAACCTTTGTTCATAGTCCTTCATATATCGTCAATGTATTCTGACTTCCAGTATGATTGCCTGATAATATCCGCACAGAGTCCGAATTCACACTAGTAAGATCGAGCAATGTACAAAAAATTGAGTCAACTGCAGACGGCTCGCTTTTCACCCTCACGAGAGCACATTTGAGGCTAGGGTTTCTATATCCGGGGAAGCGTCGAAGACCTACGAGTAGACAGACGCTCAAGGCTATCCGATAAAAAGATGTGTTTTAATAGACGAGTTATAAGAGATTGAAAAACCGGGGTTACATCGAGGCTTGTTTCGAAATTTTCAAATTAATAAATTCAAATGAGTCTGGTTCACAGTCCCATAATCCTTTAAATAGAAAAAAAAAATGATAAATTCACGGTGAGCTCAATTTACTCTAACAAGTCACTTTCTTGAGGTACCTCTCCACTATATGTTATGCAAAATCTTTCATTTCAAGTCGTCGCAGTATTCGACTATCGAAGCAGGCAGACGCTAGATTGCGGCTTGGCGCATTGATAGGGTAGGGGCCGAGCTCTGTACACAGATGCCAAAGTTGCGTACGGTTTTTTATAAGAAAATCTATTTAGAGCCTTTGTCTTTGGCCAAGGATCCGAGGATCACCCCTAGAAGAACAATGACGCCTCCAAACAACGTCCACAAATCAGGCCAGTCATGGAAAAATATGAACTCCAGAATAATCGTCCATACAATCTGTGTATAGCGGTAAGGAGCCAAAGTACTGGCGTCTTCGAGTTGTATAGCTGCTGAAGTCATGAATTGTAAGGCAAAACCACAAATGCCTGTGGCAAAAAGTAGCAGCCAATGCCAAGCTTTATAAGGCATTGTCCACTCTCCGAAACCCAAGGCGATCATAAAAGTCGAGCCAACGATTGAACAGAGTGCATAACTGGCCACTGAACACAGAGGATGAACGGCTGTTCCAGCTTTTTTCAAAATAATCATAATACTGGCACTTCCAACAACTACCAGGCTCAAAATTAAGAAGGCTTTGAGGCGATGTGGTGAGTTAGGAGCAGCTGTTTCTCCGCCAAACAGAAACGGAGGGTGAATCACAATTAGAATGCCCACCAGTGAAATCAACGTACAAAGAGCTTGCTTGTTATTGTAAGGCTCTTTAAGAATAAACTTTGCCATGAACAGGGTCCCCACGGGTGCCAGAAACATCATCAAATTGTGTTCGGGTAACGTCAAGTACATCAATGCATACACTGTGCCTTGAATATTGAAGTAGCCCACCAGACCACGAATTAGTACCAGTTTTCGTACACCGGCAGGCCCCCAAAAGTAGTGCCTGTCCCCTTGGTAATGCATTGTGCCAATTGCAAGTACGAATGTAGTCCACATCCGACCAAAGATTACAATGTACTGGTTAAGGTCGACCAGCAGCAGCTTCGAAAATGCCTTCATGGATGCGCCGAAGATCATACTCACGAACATAAGTAAACAGCCCAGACTCAATCCAATCCGCCGCATTCTTATATCTATTGCCAACAATGTTGAATTGGTGATTTGTCGTGGGGCAGCGGCTAGACTCTCGATAGGCGCCTCGTCCTCAATCTCGTTTTCTACCTCAAAATCATCCAGCTCGAATTGTTGCGAGTCACCCAACAGTGCTTCTTCATGCTCATTGTTTATTTCGGATTGTTTGCTTCTTGGTCTGGACGATCCCATTCCGCCAGTTCAGCAGCCGGAATAAATGTGTATTGCACCATCGGACTTATATTTGAAATTGCCGCTCGAGATTGTGGGCAAGGGCACCTAGGCAGACTCCAGAACCACTACCCTGATACGATATACGAGGAGTTCTCTAATTTCTTGGATAATTTCATTAAAGCTACAATTCATCGAACCAACCAATAGATATAGCAGCTATTTTTCTTTTGCCATGTTCCCTAATACTACGCCAGCCAAAACAAAGCACCCTCCAACAACTGTCCAGAGATCCGGCAGGTCGTGGAAAAATATGAACTCAAGCGTAACTGTCCATACAATCTGAGTATATCTTAGAGGCGCCAAAGTTCCTGGGTTTTCTAGTTGCGTAGCAGAAGAAATAAGCGCCTGGAGAGCAAAGCTGGACACTCCAGTGAGAAACAAAAGTATCCAGTGCCAGAACTTGAATGGCATAGTCCATTTACCAACGCCCACAGCGATAAAAAATAAAGAGCCAACAATCGACCACGTAGCAAAACTCGCGACTGTGCAAAGTGGATGCACTTGGTTGCCTGCTTTTTTAATGATAATGAGTGCACTGGCACTGCAAAGCACAACAACTACCAGCACGGCAAAGGCTTTGAGTCGGTTCGCAGAATCAACAGCGTTATTAGATTGCCCTTCCTGCAGCAATGTGAATGGGTGAATGACCAAGATAATGCCAAATAGCGAGATCAGCACAGATAGAACTTGTTTATAGTTGAACTTCTCGTGCAGGAAGATACGCGATAAGATCATAGTCCCCATCGGCGACAGAAACATCATCAGATTGTTTTCTGGAAGTGTAAGATACATGAGAGAGTACAATGTGCCCTGAATTACGATGTATCCCACCACGCCTCTTAAAAAAATCCACCTCCGAACCCCCTTCGGACCCCAGAAGTAAGTGCGGTCCCCTTGGTAATGCATCATGGCAATCGCTATGAACAGCGTGGTCCACATCCTTCCAAAAATAATAAAGTAACCATCAAGATCTGCCAGCAAAAGCTTCGAAAACAATTTCATCAAAGCTCCAAAAACCGTGCTTAGAAGCATGCACAGGCACCCCAGACTTAGGCCGAACTGGCGCATGTATTCGTCTATCTTGAGAAGTCTTGGGCTTGTAATCTCTTTAGCTTTGAGATTGAGATTTTGCGGTTTTAGCCGGGTCCCTACTGGGGAATTGCGGGTTTCAATATCGGATTCGTCTCCAACTTCAAAGTCCTCAGCGGTGAGATCATTTAATTCAACTGCTGTATCCAATTCAGCTGCATTCTCGGCCTGGGCAGCCGAGTCCAGCAGCGGCTTGCTCAATTCTGGGCTGCGTGATATTTTTCCCATAAGAAAGGTGGAACCGCAATTCAACTAGAGTTGAAATTTTGGCTGTATTCTTTTAGAAAGGTAAGTAACGCTAAGTGGTTGATGAACGGCGGGTTGGGCGTCGGGGTGGGTACGATGTATAGGTGTAAGATGGTAAATGAGGACTAATGCTCGAAGGTGCGCCGGTCGCTAGTATCCTGACACCTTTTTGTCTTGAGGAGTGGCACAGATCTGGCATGCCTGGTCCCGAATCTAACCCACACCGGGACTTTTACCGCAATTTTGGCAAGCCTGTGTTTAAGGTCGTTGTTATCGCCATGGTGACCTTCCAGACTCTCAAGTTTGTGAAGTCTCAGCTGAAGGAGTCTCAGTGAGTTTTATCTTAAAACGGATGATCGATGCTTTCAATGGCGACCTAGAAAAATTCTGATTTGAGTGCAGGCTCTAACATTGCAAGATATTTTTAAGAGGATTACAGCGACACTGGGCATTGTAGATATATTGCAAAGCTTGTGGCCGAATTCCACGTACAGATGTTAACGCAACCTGCAGTGTAAACGAGGCAGCTGGTTCACAGATGCTAATAGGTTGGTTTATTCTCCAGAGAGGCGTCCGTACCAGTATATATGTAGGCTACTAGAAAGAAATAGACCAGCTTATATCAGGGACGGTGTCAGAAGAAGAGGTGTATTCTATTCACGGTTTGACTCTATATCTACTTTAAAATCTAAGCGAGGTTCTTGTCCAGGCGAGTCTTGACGAAATCGATGAACTCCTCAGTCAAAACATAGGACTCGCGAGCAGTCTCACCGCGAGCCAGCGCCAGGTCCTTGGTCATCTTGCCATCGATCGCAACTGTATCAATAACGGCCTTCTCAAGCTTGTGAGCGAACTCAGTAACCTCGGGAGTGTTGTCGAGCACACCGCGCTGAGCAATACCGCGAGTCCACGCAAAGATCGAGGCAATCGAGTTGGTCGACGTCTCCTTGCCCTGCTGGTGCTGGCGGTAGTGACGAGTCACCGTGCCGTGCGCAGCCTCACTCTCAAAAGTTTTTCCATCAGGAGTAACCAGGACCGAAGTCATCAGACCCAGCGAGCCGAAGCCCTGTGCAACCACATCCGACTGCACATCTCCGTCGTAGTTTTTGAGGGCCATGATGTAGCCGCCCGAAGACTTGACCATCTGTGCAACCATGTCGTCAATCAGACGGTGCTCGTACCAGATACCAAGCTCCTCGAACTTGGGCTTGTACTCCTCGTCGTAAAGTCTCTGGAAAACGTCCTTGAAGCGGCCATCGTAGCGTTTCAAGATAGTGTTCTTGGTGGAAAGGTAGAGCGGCAGCTCCTTGGAAATCGCCATCTGGAAAGACGAGCGCGCAAAACCCTCAATGGACGCATCGGTGTTGTACATCGACAGAGCCACGCCAGAGGCCGTGTAGTCGTAGACCTGCACTTTCTGGGGCTCGCCACCGTCTTTGGGCGTATAGACAAGCTCGAGTTTGCCCGCACCAGGAATGAGCATGTCTTGGGCCTTGTACTGGTCGCCGTGCGCATGGCGACCAATAATGATCGGCTTCTTCCATCCTGGCACGAGGCGGGGAACATTCTCAATAACAATCGGCTCACGGAAGACAGTTCCGCCGAGAATGTTGCGGATTGTGCCATTCGGACTGAGCCACATTTTTTTAAGCTTGAACTCCTCAACTCGCGCCTCGTCAGGAGTGATCGTGGCACACTTAACGCCGACGCTGTACTTCTTGATCGCTTCCGCAGCATCAATCGTCACCTGGTCGTCGGTCTGGTCACGGTACTCGATGCCCAGATCGTAGTACTTGAGATCCACGTCCAAGTACGGCAGAATTAGCTTCTCACGGATCGATTTCCAGATGATACGGGTCATCTCGTCACCATCGAGCTCGACGATGGGGTTCTTTACCTGGATCTTACTGGATGCTGGCATTAGTATTTTATTTTCAGTTGGTATACAGAAACGTGCAAGAGGTTCAAGATGCCCGGAAGTGACTTCTGATTTGCCCGAGATGGAAAGATGTGAGGTGGTAGAAAGTCCGTCTATTAGTCTATCAACATTAGTTGATCACCGATTCGCGCAGACGGAAGTGAATTTCGCCCTACCCTAACCTGGCAACGGGGTTCGGCGGCTCCCGACGCTTGAACTGCTTCCGTTTCGCGACATATTTGCAGGGTTCGTGAGTTCTCGCCGTTTTGTAACTAGTCCGATGGATTCTCAATGCTTGGCAAAGCTACCTGCAGTGTGAAATGGTCTGCGTCACATGCGAGCCGTGCGCTGTAACCCCGCATTCTGGCGGCTCCAACCCCAGGCTCGCGAGCGATACCCCAAAATTGGGAGCACCCTTTCCCGAGTCAGCATGGGCGCTGTAGTTGGGGGTGGGCCGACCAGAACTCACGGCTGACGGTGTGACGGAAATTATTACTTTGTTTCCTTCGAATCGGGGTTAGGGCAGAAAGTGCCATTACGTAGTGCCGCACCGACACTACGCCATAACACTCTCGACTAGCAGACGGGGTAGGGCCGAGGGGAGGGTGCCGCCAACATCATCACAGATTAAGAGTCTGTGATAAACCCTAGGCCTAAGTCTGTGTCTCTCAGCTATCGCTTCAGAGCCCCGAGCGCGGAGAGCAGCCTGGGGGATAAGCAGCAGTTCCCTGAGAGCAGCAGCTGAGTCGCACAAACTTCTGGTATCTAGGTCTCACAATCCTGGGTCGGTCTCTCGATCACTTCTTGCATCATAATTTCCTGTAATTTGTTAAAACTTACCAAAACGGCTGAATTGCCGGGGGCCAGCGGCGCAAACGGATCTCAACACTTCGTTAGTAAATGCGTTCTGGGGCGATCTTCGGATTTTGGAATTGAAAAATAGCAGCTTAAGGTTGATTCTGTATGTTTCGAATCATTTGCAGTTCTCTAAACACATGCAGCAGGCGCAAACACACCAGCAACCCCGAGAATCAGCTATCTTTGAAGACTTACTTGTTAACTGCCTGACTCACTTCTTCCCAAACTCTCGAGGTATACGGGCACCTAGGGGTATGGGAGGCCGCTTTCGGTGTAAGGGTTGGGAGTTGGAGACCACAGCTGAGCTGCTGGGGCAGCTGGCCTCGTGAGGTGATCCATAATCTGTGCTATATAAGTCTGTGTGAAATTGCAATCAAGGGGGCCACGGTCGAGTAGACCATCAACCGAAGTCGAGCTTAAATTTCTAGAGATGTTTTGAGAGCTGTGCAACATCTGTTTTAACTTTTAGTGTATGAATTCAGTATATAAATTATAACTATTCCAGTTTCTATTTTCAAATCTTCAGCGCCATAATCTGCTCTTGACCGACCATGAAGTCGTAGAAAGCGAATTGGTTGGCCTGAGGGCCCTTCTCATAGATGTAACGACCAGCAAGGAATGAGCCAAAAATGGCCCGGAGGTAGGCATCGGGCACTCTCTCAAGAATAGATTCGAGACCAATGGCTTTGATAAGCTCTGAAGGCAGTGCAGTGCGCAAAATAGCGTTGCGGAAGGACTCCTTCTCCCACAGATTCGATCTCGAAATCTCATCACTCAACTCGTTGATTGCATTGGATAACTCATCAGAAAGAATCGAGCGAGACTTGCCCGTAAGCTGGTGCTCGCGCCAGATGGCCTCGAATTCGAGCTTAGCGTTGTTCTGGATGCGCTGCTGAACCTCTTTGACGTAACGAGTGTAGAATTCAGGCTCCTTGCCATCACGAATACACATATCCTCGAAGAAACGTTTATCATCGAAAGCAAGCGATGCCAGGACTTCAAGCGAAGAAGAAGTAACGCCTCCCTTATTTGCACTGGCATCTTTGTAGATCACACAGCCGGCATTTTCAAGCTCAAGCTTGGCACCCTGGGTGATGAACAGGTTGGCACCCTCAACGATGTAAGGGATGAGTGAACGGCCACCTTCAATCAACTTGTGAACATTCGACAAGTTGATAGCCTCGGGGCGGCCACCACAAGGCACAAACACGTCGATCTTAAGCTTACGAGCAGCCTCGAGGTGGTAAGTGTTGCGGAACGAAACACCGTTGGAAACAAGCTCGCCGCTAGGAAGCTTGACGTTGTTCTCGTCCACAAGAACACGGTAACCGTCCTCCGAAAGTTTAGAAGTGTCGTAGCTCGAAATCATCTCGCGAGCATGCGCCAAACGCCGCAGTTCAGCCTTGTCCAGTCCCTGCGGATCGGCCAAGACACCAGACCCATCAACGATCGCAACGTAGCGCTCATTATCAGTTGAAAGGAGAATTTCGTTGCTTCCCAAGTCACCATCGGGACCACCGGTCTGGAGCTTGTTAACTTCCTGGGCATCGGTTTTCGCATAAACGCCCTTGACGTACTCACGAACACTCAAAGAAGTCATGCCGAACTTGTCGTGAGGAATTCCACCGAACGAAGGAGACTTTCCGGTGAAAAACGACTTCCACCAGGGTGCGCCGCGCGATCTGGCATGCTCGGTAGCCCAGTTGACCAGTCCTGCGGTGTTCTCATCGGGGCCCATGAAAAGAATCTCTTCTTTGCCGTACAAATCAACAATGGCCTCCTTGATACCAGGACTCTGGCCAGGAATCAAGAGATCGATGATTGAATCGATATACTTCTGGAACGCCTGGGTCATCTTGTCCTGATGCTCGACATTCAGAAGAATGACGCCCTTGGAACCGCCCTCAGGAATGTCCTTGTTCTTGCGCTGCTGGGTGTTAGCCAAGTTGTAGTTCTCATCGAACAGGGAGCGAGCATTGATCGAGTACGCCTCTTTGTTTCGCGAACGAACAATACGGATGCCGCCACGAGCCACATCTCTGAAACGCAAGTGGAAGCCGCGGAATTCCTGGCCAACCACCAAAAACATACCGTAGAGTGGCTGCGGGTACTCGACCTGCGGCAAAAACGAAGGATCCATGCGGAAGGATAGGGCCACCTTAGTAGGGGTGTAGAAGTTAGTTTTGAGGACATGCTCATTGAAGCTGAGAAGCGCTCTCATCACAATCAGCTCGTGCTCGTCCGTCAGCTTGTTGATGCTCTCATTCAACTCTTTGGAAGAACGGATCTCCGTCACCTGCAAACGCTGGTAACTCAATGTGGGCAGGAAGTTGTCTTGGTCGCTGTTGGCCTGGACATAGTGTGTGTTGGCGAAGTGCAGGTATAGATCGCGCAGCAAATCAATGTTGTTGCGCATCAGATCAATGATAAACTCGCGAGTGTATGTTTCGCCTCTCAGTCTGTGCTTGAGGCGGTCCATCAGCTCCAAGTTCGAGCTCTGGTTCATGTCAAGTGCACCCATCAGACTCTCGTACTCGGTTCCCAATCGATTGAGGAAATGCGACACAAAAATAAAACCGCAGTGTGCGTAAACAGCTTCCTGAAGCGAGAGCTGCGACGTAGCCAGCTCAGTGGCAAACACAGACTGAGGCAAGCAGTACAGCAGCGATGCTTCCTTCAGAATCTGGAAAACAGCATGCTCAAAAGGTGGCGTCTTGTGGGATGGCGTCAAGTTGCCGGGAGAAGGAGAAAGATAGATCGAAATGATGCTGACACCATTAGCAAACTGCTCAACGTATTTGCGAGAAGAAGTGAGACCGTAGTAGTGGTATAGGTGCGAAAGCGCCGCGAAGTAGCCAGGGGCAGAGTTCTGGCGGTAACCAATGACGAGGCGGAACTCTTTCGAGCCCTCAATCTCAAACAGCTCGATAACAGAACCCGTGCGTTGCACCACCTGATCGATAATCTGGCCATAAAGCACCTTTGTGTTCTCAGATGCCTTTTCCCAGAACGACTTGTCACTGATCAGCTGCAGATCGGTCTCGTTCGGACTGACCTCCTCGCTATTGTAGTGGCATTTGTAAACAAAGTAGCAGCGCAGGCTGGTCGAGTCGTTACCCTGAATATCAGTGTTAGAGCGGAAAGTCTCAAGACGGTACGCGTTGGAGGCCACACTTGCCGAAAGATATTTCTCATCAATGATCTTCTCAAATTGGGGGCCCTCCAAGTCGGTCTTGCCTGGCGTTTCGGTGCCAATAAACACAGAATGCTCTTCGCTTTCGCGCTGAAGGTGGATTTCAAACTTGTGGTCTGAGCGCGCAAAGGCACTCACTTTCGCAGAGTACAGAGACAGCACATAAGAAGCGATATTCTCGGCAGAGTCGTGGGCGAAGTAATTATCCTCGATTCCCAGCTCGTCGTAAAACCAATTGACCTCCATTTCCACAAGCGGAGGAGGAATGAAGCCTTGCGAGTTGAGAATAGCCACAACCTCCTGGATTTGGTTCTCCTTCTGCTCGAAAACGGTTTCGTTGAACGTCTGGTTATCGCTCTTGGTAATGATTCTAGCCTTCGAGTGGCTAGGAACACCAAGAAGCGACGACTGTCTGTGGTAAGGCGGTCTTGAAATAGCGGTCATTAGTTGCAATGGAATAGATTTTGCTTGCACGGTTTTTAGTTGCGCAATACTCTAAGAACAAGTGGGCAACTTGGACTATCTTTATACGATTCGAGCCACGGATTCTGGGCAGGGGTATCTGCACGGGCTTAGACCCGCTAGTGACACGAAAATACAGATTTTGAGCAAGGAACCTCAACAAAAACTTGCGTGTAGCTTTCATACCACTCACACAAACGGTTGGTGTTTTTTCCTCGAACTTTTGTTCTTTCTGCTACCAGAAAACCAGAGCTATCGGCCCTCTGTGGGGCCCCTTATGCATGTAGGTTCACCGACTGTGCATGAAATTCGAGGCAACAACACACTACGTCGATATAGAAAACCGTCGATGTTAAAATTGGCTGACCGTTTTTACTACATCAATTTTAATCCATCTTCTGAGGCCTTGGGTGATTTTATGGGCTAATTGGGTCTTTTTTGCAGCGCGTTAGCGCCTATCTCTACTCGTATGCCCTTACCCCAGTTGATTCGTTGATGCGAATTTCTAAATCACGTTGGGTATGGCGTTTCGCTAACGGCAATTACAAGCCGTGGCTAGATATCACTTTGCGGGGTAGATTTTTTCACAGAAGATTTTGCTTTGAGTCAAGTTCGTTCCACGTATTAATTGAAACTAATTCATAATAACTTACATTCAGTATCTTATCCTTCTTGTGTTTAACGTAGCCCTAAAACGCCAGCCCGCCGTGCAGTGCGGCTGCATATCCTCGAGGTTTACCACTCCGAACCTGGCTTTGTGACAGCAGAAGTATGTCACTCGAAAATACATGTCACTTTTGTGCGTATTGGAAACTGTTCCTCGAAAATAATGCCCCCAATGTTTCTTCTAGTTGGCCCCTTCGCGTACTCGCGTGGGGCAACCCTAATCCGAACTCGTGACATGTAGAAACTTGCCCTTTCTGGGGTACCCATGATGGCCCGCGCGCCTCCTCATTGACAGAAAATCACGCTTCCGTGTGAGATTTTCACCGGCGCTTCGAACCTCAGTTCATCCTGATTCGGTAAGTGCATCCGATTGGGAAGAGCTGGTGCCACAGCCCCCTTGCACTGGAAGCTTTACTTGATCATGTTTTTTATGAGCCGAATGTCAAATTTCATTAACCAGTTTACTAGCTCGAATTTCCTTGGCCGAGAAATAACTCAACAACTTCCGTCATGCCCCGATTGATGCCTCTTAAACAAGCACCCCCTGCAACGCATATAAAAATAGCGTGAAGCTGCTTACCCCACATTTCGTAACTCACGAAAAGCCACCTGGTATGAAAAGTTTTTGCTCGACGATGATTAACATGACTCAAGAGTTCAGCCGTTCGACTGAACCTAGTGGTCGAGTTGGCTCAGCGAGATTAGGGGAAGAAGAAAATACATGTCCAGAGCACAACTAGTGATAGGAACAAGGTGATGTTCATGAGTCTAATTCATCAAAAAGGTCTACCATAGAATGAAATCTCTATTCAGGCAATACTTCGAGTAACACCAATGCATACTAATTTACACACACATAGAATGACCCCAAAGTCTAGAGTGAGTTTTGTCCTTGAAAGACAGCGTAACTGTCACAAACTCGATAGAGAACATATAAACGAGCTTTGATTCAAATTCCGAATAAATCACATAAAGGAGCTTAAATATAAATTCCAAAAAAATTACCAATTGACATCTACATCCGGTTTTTCGCAACCTCGTAATCACTCCTCGACACAGCGTACATTGCACAGTGGTGAAACCGCCCCTTAAGGAACTCATAGTTTCTGAGGGTGCCCTCATAAATCATCCCAGCGCGCTGCATTACTCGCCCAGAAGCTGGGTTTTCGGTGGAATGCAAAGCTTCAAATCTACCGATATCGAGTTGCTCGAAAGCTAATTGAATCAAGCGCTTGGTCGCCTCTGTCATGTAACCACGATGCCAATAGTTCTTGTTCAGTAAGTAACCAATTGAGCATCGCTTATGCGGCCCTAATCGTAAATCAATTGCTCCAATCACTTTCTGGTTTTCCTTCAAAACGATCAGCCATTTGCCCGTAGGTTTAGAAAGATGATATCCTCTTATCGAGTCCTTCAAGACCTGCTCCACACTGGTAGCTACCTCTGGCCCAATGAACTTAGCAACATCCGGCTCTTTGAGAGCTTCATAAAGATCAGTGGCGTCTTCAACTCGAGCTCTTCTAAACAGCAATCTTGGTGATTCAAACTCCAAAATTTTGTCCAATTGTGCCTCTCGCTGTATGTCGTTCATTTCGTACGGCACAAGTCAGGTTGACTCATGCAATAGACGGATTAATCATGAAGCTGTGCGTATAGTTGGAGCGTATGCATATTATTAGCTATTTTTTGAATGACTCTTTTCGATTTGAAAGATTACGGCTTGATTGATATTTTATGTGTCTGAAAGGCACTAGAAATGCCGAAAATTTGTCGCGCGAATATGACGTGTCGCGTATACTTGTTAGCCGATGAACTTTAATTTTGTTCAATCATGAATCGAATTGGGCCTAAAACCGTCCGAAATCTGGTCGCCAATGAGACGGCCGAGCAACTTATTTGGTTTTTTGCGTGTAATGGAATTTCACTGGCGCTAGATATGATCATTAATCAGTTTTTACAGCCTATTCTGGGGGGGGGGTTCGCTCCACTAACAATGAACATGCATTCTCAAATGAGACTAGAGACGCCGACGAATAACTATGTCAAACAAAGTGAATTCTTAACGATCAGCCATGTACAATGGACGCCAACTGATTAAAGTTAATCAAATTTACGCACAAAGTTCGACTTCGAACCCCAGACCTAACGGTTTTTGACAGATCCGGCCTAACCCTGACATTTCGAACCCCGCTTACAAACCCACTTGTCTGGAACTTTCCAACTATCCTTCCTTTCTATAATCAAATGTCCACTTCTGTTAAGTCTGTGAAGAACATTGTTCCCCTGCTCGACCGTATCCTGGTCCAGCGTGTCAAGGCTCAGGCTAAGACCGCGTCGGGAATCTACATCCCCGAGAAGAACGTTGAGAAGCTCTCTGAGGCCTCCGTTCTGGCTACTGGTCCTGGTAACAACATTGATGGTAAGGTCGTTCCTGTTTCTGTCAAGGCTGGTGACCGCGTGTTGATCCCTCCTTTTGGCGGCTCCAGCATTAAGGTCGGTGATGAGGACTACCTCTTGTTCCGAGACCATGAGATTCTTGCTAAAATCAGCGAGTAGAAACTCATTGATTCATTAGACTATGTACATAACAATTTTGTCGAACTTGCAGTGACAACTCTCTCAAGCAAAATGTGCGAGAGATAGCACTATTGTTCTAATCTGTTTCTTTTTAAAACAAGGCTTGGCGGAAGCGCCAGCCGTTTGCATTCAGCCTCTGCCCATTTGGGATCGGAATCGCTGAAAGAAACAAGTGTGCTCAAAGCGATTTTGCGTTGTGCCGGCGAGAACTGGATCTCGCGATCGGCAGTCAAATAAATAGCGCGGGCCACAGTAAAAGCTGATTTGCTTCTGCGTAGCCAGCGAAGCTCATGATTCAGAATTACCGAAGAGCCAAAGTCGTAGCGCATTTGCTTCGCAAGCGCCTGCGCCTTTCGATAATATTCTTTGTAGAGGTCCTCAGACTGAGACTTAGTAGCAAAGGTCATGAGGCTGCAGTAAGAAGCAAAGCGGTGTTTCTTGAACGTGGGATAGTTTGCAATATCTTCTGCGAGCTGGGTATCATACTCGGCAACAAGTCTGATTAGTCGGGCCAGCTCTCCGGGCTGCAACTTCAAATCTACATGGAGTAGATGACTTAGGTTCGCGTATTGCTTTTTCTTAACTCGTAGCAGCAGAAACTGGACAGCTACCTCGCGAGTTATGAGTCCTTTAGTCTCCATCCGATTGACCAATTTTTGGTCTTCGAGCTTGTAAATCACTTTAGCACAGGCTAGCGACACTTTTGGGTCTTGGTTTTCCACAATGCACATATTAAGGAGTCTTCGCGCGGCATGCGCCAGAACAGGCGCTTTCTCGAAGTCGTTTTTAGCCATGGCGTTGAGAACAGTGCAGAGCAGAGGCTTGTAAGTCGGGAACTCAAAAGGGTAGTGCAAGCGAACGTGCTTCAGAATCAAGGCTATTCCGTTCGGATTCACTGTTTTCACAAAATTATCCGCCAGTTGGTGGCATGTGGACGCAGGTATTGGCGTAGGTCCTAATTTTTCAGTGAGCTCGAACGCATCTTGAACAAGTCCTACAGCCTTGTGGCGCCTTGAGTACTGCAGAGCGGTCTCTAGCAGCTGTTGTTTCTCGAACGAATTCAGTTCTATTTCGAGCTCCAAATCGATAAGCTTTTCCAGCGCACTGAGGTTCACCAGCGTCAGTCGCGAGTCATAAAGTAGGAGACCTTTAGCGAGCCGGTGCAGTGTAGTTCTGGGCAATTTGGGAGACTGCTTTTCCGCAAATTTGCAAATCATTGAGACAGCATATGCAAAGAGTCTGCTTTCGAGAGCAGTTTCTACCAGAAGTTGGAGGGCATCTGTCGGGGAGTTCATTATCGGCTCTCTGAGAACTTTTTCTGTGCTACCTGGACCAGGCGCTCGATCCGTGTGTGTGCTGGGGTTCGAGTTTGTATTTGATTGTGTGCTTGCAGTTTTGGAAAACCACTGTGAAAATTTTTGCCGGTCCTCCAATAGGTCCAGTCCCGTCTGAAGCTCTTTAATTCTTTTTAAGTAGGCCAGGACTGAACCGTCGAGCCTAGGACGGGCTCGATTCGGGCCATTCGGGGTTCTGGGCGAGGTCGAGTGGTGCCGCACCAGAACCCTGAGTATTGGCATCACCCGACGACTCATATCGAGCCAAGGAATGTGCGGTAGGCAAAGTGCGGGACCAAAAAACCCAACAAAAAAAAAAGGCTGGTCCCCGGCGCCAGTAGTCCCTCGTGAGACTTCAGACACTCTTGACTAACTTAGTTGAAAGCACTCGCGCTACATGGGCAAGGGCACACTGAACAACCTACTTGGGACCTCCCGGCCCAACAGTCTTAGGCTGGCTAATTACAATCATAACTATACGTCTTCGTCTGAAGACTTAAACAATCCTGAAGGGCCAGCCGCCATGGATACTACGGCGAAACCAGAGGTTCAATCGCTGCTGGCCAAAATCCACGTCGAGGAGAAAATAAAGGATGGCGCAGAGAACCTCCTCCATGAGCTCGATAGCCATCGGCCGCGGTCCAAAAGCCAGAACGATTCGCAAAAAAAACAAGTGATTGCGCAGCTGCACCAGGCAAGTTCGAAAATTGATTTGCTAAAGCTGGAATTGAAAGGCCTGGGCTACGATGACGATGACGATGACGACTTAGGCGATACAGAAGAGGGCTCGAATGTCTCCAGCATAAATGCAGCGAGCCAAAGACATGTGCCGTTTCCAGGGCTTCCGCAGCAAAAATACCAAAGACCGCCACTGATGTCAAGAACTCAATCAGAAGGGTTGCGGGCACCACTTTCCGAGTCGCCTGAGCGCTACATCTCGATGCTTTTCGAAGAATTCGATGTGAACAAGCCGTATGCCGTGAACATTAAAATTGCTGGCCATGTTTCCGAGGTACTTGGAGCGTTCCCGTTGCTCAGATCAGAGAACTCAATGCAGCATTTGGCCGATAAATTGACGGATTTTTTGTTGTCGGAAGACACAAAGTACATTTGTTTGGCGTACCAGCTGTTTGCGCAGTGCATTTCCAGCCGCGAAAGCATTCAGATCATCCGCCGGCTCCACATAGACTACATGATTATCTTGTCTCTCACAAAAACAGACGAATTCCCGACTCAAAACGAGCGAATCCAGGCAGTCAAGCTGCTGAGAGAGTACATCAATGCCCCGCAAGGCGTCGAAGAAATCAGCCAGGGCGTGATTCGTGCACTAGTGGCTGTTTCTGAGGCTTCACAGGACAAACTCAATCCAATCTGCACCGAAACATTGGCTGAATTGATGCTGGTCGACCCGCAAAGAGCCTCAAAGGCTGGCGCAGTCAAAACTTTGACCGAAGTCATGCTCGAGGGCCCGGTAGAGCTGGCAATGCCGCTCTCAATGGCTATGGCACATCTTCTGGACCATCCAGACTCGCGAAAGTTTTTGCGAGATGGCCAAGACCTGGCCAGCGTTGTGACAATTTTCACGGATGTGCAGTTCTACTCGCGTGAGCCGCCATCAACCGAAGAGATACAGACCGCCAGCGCGATTATAGTCACAATTCTACAGAATTGGGCGGGGCGTCGGTGTTTCCACATTCACAGCCTTATTGACTGCTTGATCATTCCATTGCGCAGCGTACAAGAGCCTCTTCTCGGTATCCTCAACGACTCGCTGTACTTCAACGAGAAAACACCGATCCTAGCACAATACGCAGCTTCTTTGCTCCAGGAATATCTGGCGGCTGGACTGATGGAAAAGCTGGCTCATGTGCACATGCACGGTTCCCACGTGGTCGTCAAACATCAGGCGCGCGATCTCATTTCGTACATTTACAAATTAAGCGGAATGATTATCCCCAACTCGCTGCTGGACAGTGTTTTGAACATGCCAGAGGAGCTCAAGCAGAGCTTGGCCAATGCCAATGCGGGAGATTTACCATCTGCTGCTGCTCCCCTATTTGAAGTTCAGGGCGCACTCAACAAACGCCGCGAAAACATGTTCTCCACCAGTAATGCTGGAAGCAAAGTCTATATCAAAATGGGCACGCAGATTGATGACCAGACTTTCAAGCAGCTGATAAATGCGACCTATGTACTGACCACGAAGGCGTTTTCTCGCTGGAATTGGGACGTCCTTTTGGAGCTTATCCAGGGACCGCTTCGGAGTCCCAAACGGCTCGAAGAAGCGATAAAGACAACCAAATTTATGAAGCGGCTGCTCTCGTTCTACCGACCGTTCAAGTACCGCTTTTCGTCGGTCAAAATGACGCCCAGCAACCAGAAGTACGTCAACGTAGGCAAAGAGCTCATTCTCACACTCTTGGACACAACTGAAGGTGTCAAATACTTGTCTGGTAATAAATTGCTCCGTCAGATTGCAGAATGTCTCGCCCAGCTCGATCCTACAAGCGGAATCACTTCTACAGAGCCGCTTTTTTCGGCCCGCAGATTGCGATCCACTCTGAGTTGCGGCTACTTCGAAATGCTTGGGGTTTTATCTCGCAGCCGAGTGGGCCACCAAATTTTGAGTCAGTTGCGTATATTCAATATGGCGTACCGCATTTGTGACGACTCCTCTCGACCCGATGTCATGCGATTATTTATTTCGTCAATGGACTATTCTTTGAATGGCCACCCGCGCATTATTTTGTCGAAGGCTCTAACCGCTAGCGCCACACCCACTCGACTCTATGCCACCAAGCAGCTGCACACTTTGATGGATCTGGATAATCCATGGGTGGTTGAATTGCTCGTAGCCCAGCTCTACGATCTAGATCTCGAAGTGAGCGAGGAGGCTGCCAAGGTTGTTATGGACTTGGGGAGCCATACGATGATTGTTGATCATTTCATTGAATTAAATCCGTCAATCGCCCACCTAGGCGAAACAGGCGCACCTCTCCAGATGTTGCTGTTGTCGCGGCCGGAAGGTTTCAGATACCTCAATTCCACCGATTATATACAGAAAGAAATGGACACGTGGATGCACGGCCGGAACGAGGTGTTTGTAGGCCAGATGGAGGCGTACCTGGCTGCTGTCTCAGAAAATTCCCGGCAGCATTTTAAGCAGCTGCCGATGCCAGAAAAACAAGTTCTGCCTCCACAACCAAAACATTTCTTTGGCGAGCTGTGTTCAACTGAAAAGGGCTGCCAGGTTCTTAGAGAAAGCCAATTTATCGAGAGCCTCAAGAACTTCTTGTTGAAGAGTGCGCTCTCAGTAGATCCGCAAACCATACTCAAACTAAAGGGGAATCTGTGGGCACTTGGCCATATCGTTAGCCGCCCCTCGGGAGCTCAGTTTGTTGATGTGCGTATGGTCATGGCCATCTGCAACATCTTTCTTTACTCCGAGGTATACTCGCTACAGGGAACTGCATTTTATGTGATTGGACAAATCTCTTCGTCATTCGAAGGAGCAGAAATCTTAAACCAATGCGGTTGGCTCACGACCACCGATGCATTTGGCCGAAACTACCCTGTGGCTTTGCTGGACAACAAAGCTGTTTTGAAGCAGGCCGTGGACGATTTTATGGCGAAAGAAACTTCCGTTCAAATTCCTGCTCAAGAGGACTCTAAGCCCTCAAACTCTGCGCAAGACCTCGAACACGATGAACCCAATGACGGCTTCGATTTCGAGATTGCAATCCCCAAACGCAGTAGGCCGCTTTTACGCTCCAACAATAGCGAAATTTTCGAATTTTCAAAAGTTAGCGAGTCCACTTCTCAAGCCGTACTCGAGGCAATCAGCAACTTGGGCAACCACATCACCGCTAGCGATGCTTCGCAAAAACTTGTGGCTATGCGTGCTGCCGATGAGGCATTGTTCCACAGCGTTGACTTGTTCAATAAAGCCATGGCACTGTTGGAACAATTCCACTACAAACAGGTCGTGCGCAGGTTCGTTTTTGATTTGTTTGACGTTAAAGAGATGCTCGTGGCCATGCATCCTCGGCGCCGGCGCGCTCATTCGCACTCTCTCTTTATGAAAACTTAGTATTTATTTATTTTGAACTCTTTGCTGAATTAAACAATGACAATGATTTCTGTGAGCCTCGAACTACTCGTCGATTCAATCGCTGTGACTCCCAATGACGCGTGTGGGTCTTAATTACTGTCCCAGTGCCCGATGACTATGCGACGCGTCATCATGCAGCGCGGGATCGAGAGCTTTTTTCGGCCCAGTAAGAAGGCCAAAGTCGATGATATTGTACAAGTCGCTCAAGCCGCTAAGTTAGCCGTTAGCGCAGATACGCCAGAATTGCCCAAGCCTAGCCAGGACACGCCCAAGCCGATTTCAGTCGCCGCTCCAAAACCTGCAGCGGGAACCGAGGGCCCCGGCGGCGACTCTCTTCCTTATTTATTGCTGGCAACGGCATTTACGAAAATTGAGGCTACAACTAAGCGCCTCGAAATCACAAAATACTGCCGCGAACTTTTTGAAGAAGTTCTGCGAGGCTCGCCGCAGTTGCTGCCCAAAGTTACTTACCTCTGCATCAACCGGTTGGGTCCAGACTACGAAGGCTTAGAGCTTGGACTAGGCGAATCGCTCATCATCAAGGCATTGGCCGAATCCACGGGCCGCACGCCGGTATTAGTGAAAAAAGAATACCAGAAAGTTGGCGATTTGGGACTGGTGGCCATCTCCTCGAAAAAATCCCAAGGCTCGTTGCTCAAACCAAAGCCGTTAACAGTTGACCTTGTTTTCAAGCGGCTCACAGAAATTGCAACTTCTTCGGGACAACAATCTCAGCAACGCAAAGTAAATATCATCAAGCAGTTGCTGGTCTCATGCCGTGAAAACGAAGCTAAGTTTCTCGTGCGCAGTTTAGAGGGTAAGCTGCGAATCGGATTAGCAGAGAAATCAGTGCTTATTGCTTTATCGCACGCTTTCATGACCTACGATAAGCTTCAAAAACGGCCATTGATGGCTGAGGATGCTGCGGAAGAGTTGGTGAAAGATGTGTTTTGCCAGCTTCCAAACTATGAGATTCTAATCGAGGCTGTGCTTGCCAATGGCCTGGCCAAATTGCGCGAGTCCGTAAAACTTACCCCCGGCGTGCCGCTCAAGCCGATGCTTGCAAAACCGACAAAGTCCATTACGGAAGTTCTGGACCGATTCCAGGACGAACAGTTTACTTGCGAGTACAAATACGATGGCGAACGAGCGCAGGTGCATTGTACTGGGGACAAAATGCACGTCTATTCGCGCAATTCCGAGGATATGTCTCAAAGATACCCCGACATCATTGATATCATCCCAAAAATTCGCACTGACAAGACTCAAGACTTTATTTTGGACTGCGAAGCGGTTGCGTGGGACCGAGAACAAAAGAAGATCCTACCGTTCCAGGTGTTATCTACACGCAAAAGAAAAGATGTTGAGAGTGGCCAGATCAAAGTGCGTGTTCATTTATTTGCGTTTGATCTGCTGTATCTCAATGGTGAGTCTGTTTTGCAAAGATCGCTTGAGGAACGTCGAGACCTGATCAAAACGCATTTCAACTTCATCGAGGGCGAATTCGGGCCTGCCGTTAGCAAAGATTCAGACTCAGTTGAGGAGATCCAGACATTCTTGGATCAGAGCATGAAAGACAGTTGCGAGGGACTCATGATCAAAATGCTCAAGGGCCCCGAGTCCTACTATGAGCCCAGCAAACGAAGCCGCAATTGGCTCAAACTGAAAAAGGATTATCTCGATGGTGTTGGAGACTCAATTGACTTGGCAGTGATTGGGGCTTATTATGGCCGAGGCAAGCGCACGAATGTGTATGGTGGATTTCTTCTTGGCTGTTTTAATCCAGATACTGAAGAGTACGAGACTGTTTGCAAGATTGGCACTGGTTTCAGCGAGGCCGATCTGGAACGATTTTACCAGCAGCTATCACCCTTAGCCGACTCAAAGCCGAAATCTTACATAGCGCATTCGGCAGCTGCACCCCAGCAACCTGATGTGTGGTTTGAGCCCAAACTTGTTTGGGAAGTTCTCACTGCGGATCTCTCTCTGAGCCCCGTATACAGAGCGGGAGCCGAAGAGCTGGGCAAAGGTGTGTCTTTGCGGTTTCCTCGTTTCATTCGCGAGAGAGAAGACAAAGGTCCCGAAGACAGCACGAGCTCTGAGCAATTGGTGCAAATGTACCGTCGCCAGGCCAGCATTGCTGAGTAGCTATGTCTCTCGATATTTATATACAAACAGGTACTTTTAACGAGACTAAAAACTTTTTGCAGTTTTGATGGGCTTCTGGCAGCGCAAACACGGCCAGGCGTCGCCGTCCGCAAGTTTGAGCTTCAGACAAACGTAACAATAAATATGGCCACAATCGCCAACCACCGGGTTGCAAATCAAAGTGTTGCTGGCGTCACGGTGGTAGCAAATAGCGCAGGTACGCTCGGGCAGGAAATCCAGCTTGGGCAGCGCAGAGGTGCCTAGCAGGGCCAGTAACTTTCTTTGCCACTTTCCGACATTAATGAGGGGAACAACAAACAGAAGGAACTCTGTCATAGCGTTCCAAACCAATTGGCGGTTCTGGAATTCGAAGTTGACGTTTCTCTGGCTGCTGCGATTTAGTTGAACGAATCTCATCCGGAGAAGCCGCATGATAAGCGTTGAGTAGCTGCCGCTGTAAAGAAAAAACACGAAGTTGAACAGCGAACTGATGGTGTATGCAGCAGACATCCAGTCCAGAAGTTTTCTTAGACCGTCGTGCATGCGGTTTGGGGTATCATACGATGCAGCAATAAGATATTCGCGGAGCTTTGTGTCCAAATACGTGCCACCAATCGTAAGAATGCCATAAAGCGCCTTTTGAGTCTTCGTAAGAGGATAGAGCTTCGAAAGCGTGGATTTGGAATGAAAAATCTGAAGACTGTGTAGTTTCGCACCGTACGTAGTCGAATGGTCCCACATTGTTAGTTTGAATACGACCAGCTTCAGCAGAGCCAGGAGCTCGGGCTCAAAGTTATCTTTGAGTTCGGGCCGGAAGACCTTGAAAGCGTCGAAAAAGCGGTCTTTCAATTGATCCACAAGCTCCGCATCTAACAGACTGGCATCCATCTGTCCGACTCGCGGTGCCACTGTGTGACCCAGCCGATTCATTATTGGCTAAAGCTGTTTCGAATTAGAGTGTGGAGTAAGGCAGATGTTTCGGGTGAGCAGTAGTCATTTACCTCGGGTGGTCTGTGTAAAATGATATTGGTTAACCCTTACCCTATGATGATTCATAACAGTAAGTGGTTCAAGCGTGTCATAGCCTAGTCGTGAACTTGCATTTTCTCGTGATAGCTCTGAGTCTCGGTCGTAGACCTGAGTTTAAACTTTATGTATTTTCAAAATACACAAGGATGTTCGGGTTTCATGCTGGTATAAACAATACCAGTAAGTTGGCCTGTTTCTTGGATGAGAGCTAATCTAACAGCGGCAATGTCTTGGTTTTGAGCAATTGAGCGCTGTATTTTCCCAACGAGATGCAGAGACTGCTTAAATCAGCAGGCGAAGCCCCTTAGCAAATAATATACCCTCAGCTGTGCTGCAGCTAGGACTGTTAACTTCAGGACGTTTTCTGAAGAAATTTGCACGCAAAATATCAATTGGTAACTCGGAAGCGGTATTTTGGGGCCTGCCATGATGATCACGGTCTTCAGCATCCCCACATGCGCCAGAAGAGTCATCGACCCTTTCGCTCAATTCGCTTGATGGAGGAATATCCATCAGTTCCGCGAGGTAAGGTTTCTTGATGCACCACTCTGCAAAATAGTACATAGCTTCAGTCGATCCAGGACTAGGTAACCTCATCTGCTATAAAGGCAGGGTCGTAGAATCCGAGACTGAGAAGCTTTGAGGATTTATACGGTCCTTGGATTTCGCTTAGATCTGCTCAAATTCTCCAAACGAGCAAGAAAATGCCGCTCGTATTGCTCAGATAAACGAGGAAATATGTGGTGTCGGCTGATCTCACCCAACCCTTTTTCCCACATGCGCATATGCCAAGATAAGTGGGGCGGATCTTGAGGTCATTTTCCATTATAAAAACGGCCAAGCCACCCTTGTGTCTCTCTCAGACCTTATAATGAGCTTTGTCGTGATTGACAAAGATGACTTTGACGGCGTATCTGTCGACCAAGCTGTTCAGATTACGGAAACGCCGCAAGAGACCTTGTCAAATGCCCAGACTGCTTTGGACACTTTGGTCGAGTCTCGGGGCAGCCGCTTCTACCCTACCTACCACTTGGCGCCGCCAGCTGCATGGATGAATGATCCCAATGGGTTAATTTACCACAATGGCACTTATCACGCTTTTTATCAACACAATCCCTGGGGTCCCGATGCTGCATTTATCCACTGGGGTCATGCAACCAGCCCCGATATGATCCACTGGACACATCAGCCCATTGCTTTGGCCCCAGGAGATGAGTTCGATCGGGACGGATGTTTCTCTGGGTGCGCTGTTTCTGAAAATGGCACACTGACCCTAATTTACACGGGCCATCGCTACCTTGTTTCTGGAGGCGATATGACCTACATTCGTGAAGTCCAATGCATTGCGACCAGTGAAGACGGAATCAATTTCACCAAAGGAGGAATTATTTTGACGCCTCCCGATGGAATCATGAATTTCCGTGATCCCAAGGTCTGGAGTGAAAACGGCTCGTGGTGGATGATAGTTGGCTCAAAAGATCTCCAGAACCGGGGCCAGGCACTTCTGTACCGTGGATCCTCACTCCGTGACTGGTCTTTGGACCGTGTTCTTGACCGCGCCGTCGGAAATGAAGGCTACATGTGGGAATGTCCTGATTTTTTTGCTCTGGGTTGGCGCCATTATATCATGTGCTCCCCCCAAGGAATGGAAGCCGAGGGAGAGAATTACAGAAATCTTTACCAAAGCGGTGTTTTTGCGGGCCGGTGGGCTCCTGGCGAGAACTTCGTTCGTACGGATAATTTTGTGGAGCTCGATCGCGGCCACGACTACTATGCTCCGGCTAGTTTCGAGGCGGCTGATGGCAGACGGGTTGTTATAGCCTGGAACTGCATGTGGAGCGCGCCTTTCCCCCCTAAAATGGAACAGTGGAATGGCTCCATGACAATTCCTCGTGTTTTGAGCATTGTCGATGGACAGCTGAACCAATGGCCCGTTGCAGAGATCGAGAGCCTGCGCCAGGCTCAGTGCAATATTGCGTCTCAATGGGTGGATGGTAACGTCCTAATAAAAGACAGCGCAGAAGCCCTTGAGCTTCAGCTCACTTGGAACCACGGAACCAGCGAAGCTGAAAGATATGGAGTTAAAATCGGTAATGGTCTCAAGATCTATGCAGACCGCCCCACTGGTCGTTTAGTCTTGACACGCAATTATCAGGAGTACTTCTTCGGCGATAACGACAACGAGCGCAGTCTTCCCTTGACAGACTCCCAAACTCTGCGACTCCGTATTTTTGTGGATAGATCGACTGTCGAAGTTTTCGTGGATAATGGGCGCGCTACCATGTCTAGCCGCATCTATCCCCAGCCTAATGACCGCCAGCTCGTGATCTTTTCCAGCAGCGGCAAAACTCAGCTGACGGCAGGTTCATACTGGCAGTACACAAATATTCTGGACTCGAAGACTTCCGCAAGTGAACGCAGCTTTAAGCCAAAATCCAGCTTGCGCCGCCTGCTTGGTTGAAGCCCGATTTGTAAATTTGTAACTTGAACGAAACTAATGATTCTATAAAATTTGATTAAGTTTATCATATAGTAGTTTCACTTTGTGTGCGTGACATTGTCCTACTAGCCTCACTGAGGAGACATCGTTGCGGAAAAACATTAGGATCCTCGGATCTTGATGGATAGTCTGCAATAAATTGCGGAGATGGATGGGATAAATGTAGTTGAGAATTTCGAGTCTCGACAGGTAGCTGCAGATGGTGTCCTTATGCATTAAGCATCATTAATAGAGAAATAAAAAACCTGAATCCATCTCAAAGAGAATTACATGTCTTTTATTTTAGCGATCAAATGCTGTTAAGTATCAAAAATGAGCTGCAAAAGCAAATTGAGCGGCCGATCCGTAGCAAATTACTGCTTTCCCATGAGCTTGGTCCTTTTCAGCTTTTCTTTACGAGCGCGCAGGGTCAAGGGTTTAAATGCAATCATACGCACCGCATTGTTGAAATTGACTCTTAATCTACCACAGCCCTCGTGGAACTGATGCTCAGCTGGACAATGCCAGTTAGCTGCACAAACAAATCCCAGAGCTTGCTAAATAAAAGCTCGCGCCCGCATGCCTCAACTTAGCAGATCCGGATGTAGTATCAACGTGCTCAAAAATTGACTCTACGCCTCTCGTCTTCAAGAACAATAGTCATAAAGCTACCTTAACACCCTACTCCTCAAAGGTTAATTCGTCTAATTAAATCAGCAGTTCCTGTCATTTTCCCAACCCCTAGAACTTGCGCGCATAGCGCCTTAATTCTAAGTGAGCGTCATATTCATTGCATGTCTCTAATGTCGTCTCTTTTTGCGGAGTACAGGTTACTGTAGCGTAGTCACTGCATCTAGAACAACGCCCGTTGCTCGAAAAACAGTGTGCTTTGCACAAATCGGACAACTCAGGCTTAATCTCAGTGGATCGTAACAACAAGGCTACTCTACCACTTACAATACCCGGTCGTACACTTAAGTCGTCTGCATAGGATTTATCCTCGCACATCATGACATTGCTATTCACCGCCAAACAAGCACTTATTCCAAGTACTTGCCATTGACAGCCTAGTATGGTTTTGCGCCGAAGCTTATTTTTACTCAACTAAAATATGCGAGAAAGTATCTTCGCGTTCTAGCATGGATTCCAACTTAGAGGCGTTCAGCTGTGATCCAGCG